>PVKU01002742.1:99728-210458 GCA_004027475.1 Anoura caudifer
AAAAAAAAAAAAAAAAAAAAAAAGACTGAGACAGCCCTGGCTGTGGTGGCTCAGTGGATTGAGTGCCAGCCTGCAAACCAAAGGGTAGCCCAGTTCGATTCCCAGTCAGGGCACATGCCTGGGTTGTGGGGCAGGTCCCTAGTTGGGGGGTACAACAAGCAACTACACACTGATGTTTCTCTCCCTGCCTTTCTCCCTCACTTCCCCTCTCTCTGAAAATAAATAAAATCTTTAAAATAAATAAAAAAACTGAGAGATGTTACAATGAGAACAAATTCCTCAGAAGATAACCTTTAAGCAGCTTTGTTTTGCTTGCTTCTGCATCCTTATTATGCAATCTTCAATAATTCTTGATAGATAATTTAAAGATGCCTTGAAGCTCCATTAGAGACTAGCCTTGTGGTCTATAGTATGAGGTCAATTTATAATAAAATGAACCTGCCTTAAAAAAAGGCTCTTCTGGAACTTGAAAAATAAATTCTATTGAATAGTAACCTAGAGAGACCTGTTTCTTATCAAATGCTCTATACCAAGAGCTTTTAAGAACTTTACTTAATCACAACCATCAAAGGCTTAAAAACAATTGGAAAAATGTTGACAATCACTGTGGTTATTAACTACCTTGGGGAGTAGAAGAGGAAAGAGATAAGTATGTTGATCCAATCAGCTTAGTGTGAAAAGAAGAGCTGATATAATTACAAGGGGGTAAAATGAAAGACAAATGTTAGTGGAGAGTCTAGTCTGCTGAATAAAACAAAAACCAAAAATAATCAAATTATCAGCTAGAGCAGCAGTCACCAATCAGCACAGGATTATGTCCTTGGAAATTAGATTCCATTCAGAGAGGAGAGCTAAATGCGTAGATAAACTTGCTTATGTTGGCAGATACCCACCTAACAAATGAGGCCCCCATATCCAGAGCGTTTACCAAAGGTTAAAATACAACAGCATCTTTTCCTAAGTGGTCTTCAGAGATAGGATATATGCTGCCGCCAAACACGTAAAAACCCGCCCTGGTCCTCTCAGAGCGTAGCCCTAGGAAAGCCACGCTGGAGAACTGCATCTGTTTCCTTCCAGTGGGACAGACAAAGCTCCCAGAACCGCTCCGAACACAGACGTCCTGACGTGTCCTCAGCAGGATCTGCTGGCACCATTTCCCGCCTCCAGGTCTTTCCCTTTCAGCATGGAAGCAATTTTCAAAGAACCTGCTCAGTGACTGTCCCACCGGTCTCTCTGTAACTCTACACGACTGCTCATGCCAGAATGTTCTACCTCATGCCCGATGCCTCAACCACTAAGCTCTTTGCACCCCTACTCCATATCCTAACTATCTGAAGGCTCCTTTTCTTGTTCTCCAAATCTTCTTACCACCAATGGGCCAATATATCCTGCAACATGAATTCATCCTATACATTCTGCCCCCTCGGCTGACTTGCACTACTTCTTTCAGGCAAATGTCTGATCCCGCCCCGCCCCCCCCCCCCAAAAAAAAGAAGCCTTGGTAGAAAACACATACCAGCATATACACATGACACAGCTTTGCTCTGGAATAAAATATATTTGAGCACAGTTGTGAGAGCTCCCAAGTTAATGAACTCTATCTCCTCATTAAATTCCATACAAAATTCAGGGATTCACAAAGAGACCCAAAAACCTCGCATGAGAGAGACACCACCACAGAAGGCAATAAAAGATAAGTAGCTCTACATGAACAGAAAGCATAACTTCTATAGAGGTCACCCCTTCCCACCACCCCAGCACCCAGCGTCTTCCCTGGCCAAATGGTAACTGAGCCCAAGTTGCGATCATTTCACACGTGGACCACAGCAACGGTGTCCTGACCAGGCCCCCGCTTCCACCTATGCTCCCCTCTTCTCTACACAGTCATTAGAGAGACTTAAAAATTCACATCTGTTCATATTCTTCTCTAAGGACCTACAGCACACTTGGAACAAAATCCAAACTCTTTAGCCCTGGCTGACAAGGCCTACCCGATCCACACACTGTCCACACCTTGTGACCTCCTGTGTCACATTTTGCTCCAGCTCACTTTGCCACATGGTCCCTTAGCTGTTCTCAAGTCTCAGAGACTCTGGGACTCTGCACTTGCTGTTTCCTGCCTGGGCTGCTCTGGCCCCACACAGCTGCGTGGTCTCCGCCCTTATTTGTTTCAGGTGTCCGCTCAATTGCCACCTCATTTGAGGCCTCTTCTGATCCCCCTATCTAAAATACCTTCCCTCCCCACTGTCCCTGGCACTTCCTAACCTATTACAGGTCTTCTTTTTCTTCACTTCCCTGATCACTACCAGGTACCACACATCCATGTGTTTACCGTCGGCTTTATCCTAGCCAGAAGGTAAGCTCCATGAGGCATCAGAGCCTCTGCTCACTGCAGCACCACCAGGGTCTGGCACACAGAAGGCTGCTCAGTAAATACGAGCTGAATGAACAAATGAACCCTAAGTGAGCACATTCTCTGCGTCAGGCTCTGTTCAGGGCAGTGGGACATAAAGGTGAATGATGGATAGGAGCCAGTCTTTTCTCCTGAGGAACTTGCAATCTAGCAGTGAAGGAACAGAATGCACAAGGAACAGAATGGAAGGTGATATGAGCTTTAAGTGGTTGAGGGAAACTGTGAAGTAGCTACCGATGAGACAGGCCAGTTCGGGGCCAGATCATGAAAACCCCGAGCTTCATGCTAAGGAGTTGGGTCTCCATCTGAGGACCCATTATACATCACCAAGTAGGAATAGAAAGAGCTAATAAATCTGAAATTAGAATTGATTGAACTTAGCATTTATATAGAAGGAACTGAGAAGTTCTAGGTTTCTAGGAAATGCCTCTGCCTACACAGAAGAACAAGATGGAAGGAAAAGATGACAAATCTAGTGTTAGGTCAAGTCGCGTTTTAGGGTCTAGAAGCACCATCCTAAGTCATAATGGTTTCATTGGTGGTGAGGAAATCCTTAACTCGAAGTTCTACAATTCTGCTCCTTGGCCTTCCTCTTTGCGAGGTGTTTACAACATTCTACTAGCCACATGTGTATCACACGGAGGTGCCACGTGTTAGCCGCGATTTAGCCATGCATGAGAAGTCCTTACCAAGTCTGTAAGTTTAACACAGTCTTTACCATGCTTTCTTAAAACAAGGGATACTTGTTTTGCAGTGAAGTCTGACACAAATGAGGGATTTCCCAGGACATTTTCCTAGTCAATGGCTTGAAAGTCCAATTCTAAATGGAGAGACATTATTTACAATTTTAAAAATCACGAAGTTCTCAAGGACACGCATTATTGTTGCTTTCCACTTTGTAATGTCATGGAAATTCCACGTGGATATATGTATATATGGACATATATACACATAGACATGAGGGAGAGATGTTAAGAATGAAGGCAAAAAAAAATTAAGTGCAAAAACAAAGCTTATGTTTACCAGTAGAGGACAACCACAGACAACATAAGGACAGACCCGGATGTCACCAGTGTTGCAAACTCCACACCAGGGTTTTCTAGCACCTCCAACATCTGGCCGAAGGCGCTGCTGCTGGGGGACGGTGCCCAAATTCCAGCGATCTCATCTCTCAGTAAGTCATCCTCTACCATTTCTGATTCTACAGCCTCTGAGTCTTCTCTAAAAAGTAGAAAACACAGAAGCAAAAAGGAACAGGCTGATTTTTTAAAGGGCTCCAAACAGGGATTACTGGCCAAACAGGTTTAACTGCAAGGAGTCGTGTGCAATGTGCCCCCTAAGTAGCAAACCTCCTGGTGGACACTGGGAAAAGGGTCAGGACTCAGAAGAGTCAAGAAGAAAAGGAGGGAGAGGTGACCTTTCCGTCCAGCACAGTATTTCATAACCAGAAGTCTCCATTTCCCCACCAGACTGGGTAAACAGAAACACTATGTTGCAACAAGGCACCTCTGACAGGAGAGAACATTTCAGTCTTCTCTACAAGAGCTGGGAAAGGCAGCCTATCAATACCCACAGCGTCTGTCCTCCTTCCTCCTACATGGCTGGGGTGCCACACACACTGAAGAGGGGATTCCAGGGGGCGAATGGGAAACGAGGGATATGCCCCAGTGGAAGGACAGGGGGTGGGATGCTCAGGGTTGTCGTGACTACAGAAGGGTTCCACTTCCCACGGCCCTACCCCATCAGCATGGAAACCAGAGAGAGGACTTTAAAGAATACCTAGTTACTTACATGTCTTCAGGACAAAAAGACAAAAAAATTTAAAAAAAGCTCTGCAGGTAATACTATTTGGCCCATTCAATCTCGTTAAGATAAAATAAAGCATAGTTGTACAGAACAACAGAAATCCTCTACTCTAAGGGGCTCTTATTTTATCTGTGAGAAAAACCAGGTTCCTGAGGTTCAGTCACCCACAGCACCCAGCATGTCAGGGCCATGGCTGGGGTGGGAATCCAGGCTGCCTGTGTCCCAGCCCTGGGTTAACTTTGTCCAAGGCAGAAAATTCACTGGTTCATTGCTATTGAATAATGTAAATATACAAATGACTACAGTATTGGCAATAAGGACCAGTATAATACGAAATTAGAAAGCTTAAAGTAAAACAGATATGAGGAAAAGTCCCTACTGAGAAAACTATAAACAGTAATATATTGTAAAGAAATTAGCCCTATAGTTAGAACACTTCTTTAGAACAAGAATAAATTATTTAAAAGTCACAGGGTTGTGAAAGATTTGGACTCATACGTGGTTTAACTTAACCAAAGTTATATTCTGGGTCAGCAAATTATTTGCCTGCATGTAAAAATTATGCTGAAAATACAGAAGAAAAATTCCCATAAACAAAACAACAAACGTTAGGAAAAACTGAGAGTAAATAAGTTAGTTGACTTTGATGCTTTAGAGAAAAAATACTGGCATTTTTTTCTAATGTGCTTTTAGAAAAAAAAGTAGTTTAGAAGTTAAAAGTTTAAAAGTCAAAAACAGAAACTAAAGTTTGGCAGCCAAAAGAATCTAATTAACAAATTCAAAGCATCTCACATTCTAAAGCTTATTGCTACCTATTTAGCCTCGTAAAACTAAAGCAAATCCAAAAAGGCCTTCCATCAAGTCAAATGCAGCCCAGATCATCATTCCTATTTCAAATTCAGCTAAAAGCCTAAGATTGCCAAGCCAGCCTGAAAATAAACACTGGCCGCTTAAACAACTTCCTTTACACAAATTAAGAAAGAGTTCTGGCAGAGTCAGGAATTGCTTTTATTTCCGTTTGCAGATAAGTAACTTATAAGGTGAAAAAACACAGTCCTTATGAACATACCAGGGAAATACTCATCATGTCTGTCCAAGTTCTGCATAAACTCTCTCTACATTTTCTTTTCCAGATTTAAGACAATTTCCACAATACTGAACCATACTGTGGGATATGAAAAAGTCACCACAGAGAAACTCAGTGCCTTAACAAACCAGTTGCCAGCTCCCAAGCATGGAAGCTGTAAAGATGTTCCAGTAACAGGGAAATCAGACAGTGATGATGAGGGCACACAGGTGTTTTGTTTGCTACGCAACACGAGCAGACAGCTTGCCCGAAGGGATATATGTTGAGTTTAGAGCTAGGGGTATGAAAGCCACTTTAGATCCACTGGAAGCTGAAAGAGGGTACCTATTAAAAACCTGAGAAATGTGAATGGAGTAGCCACATAACTGCTTTAGTGGTCACACATTCTAGATGGCGAAAAGCCACGAGGTTCATCTGCACTGCACCTGCCTAAACACTCCCTGAGGGTACTGTCTTCCCAACAGCCAAGCCACTCTGGAATAGCTGTTCTGAATTCTACACTTGAAACGTCCTTGAATGCATGTTGCTAAGGTTCCCGATGTCTGACTCTGCTTGGGAAAAGCTATAGAGCCATTCATGGTACTTAGGCCAACTGTCCAGAGTTTATTGATGGGTTAACTCCACCAACAGTGGATGGTTTATCTGTGGTTCCACAGCCTATATATACTCTCTGAAGGTGCCTGAGGGTTTCCTGTGAAGCATCTCTCAAAATCCTGTTCACCATTCTGTACCAATCTTGTGTGAAACAGGCAATAAACATGGCATTTTCTTAAAGCTCCCAGAGCTTTAGTTGGTTATGTGGTTTTAAAAAAAAGTGGGTAAGTAATAGGCTCTGATTCCACTGCTTCATATATTTCATTTGCAAATAATGAGTATTAAACATCTGCAGTGCAAACTCTGCAATCATTGAAACTGAGAGCTTCTGCTTTACTTACTTGTATTTTAAGAGGAGCCACTGAATTAACCAGAGTCCTACGAGGATCATGCCGTTAATTTCACAAATAGAAAAGGCCCACTGCACCCGGTTAAAATGGTCAAAAAATGTGTCCGGTAGTGGAGGCTGCTTCTCCTTAGGAGGTACGCGTTCATGGACGACCGAAATCATCACTGTGGTGAGAACAAAACAGGAAAGTGCATAAAGAAAGGCCAGAAAAGTCTTGCCCCACTCCATGGGGTACTGGGAGCGTTCCAGTTCTGGCATGGGGATCTTTATCATCTCCTTCCTATACCCATTTGGCATCCCGTTGGGTTTGACCTTGATGCTGAAGCTGCCGTCAGGTGTGGGGGCGCCTGTGCCAATGCTCAGGTGCCCGTTGGCATGGCCGTTCTTGTGTTCTTCCATGTGGTGCTCCATTTTCAGGGTCTCTATCATGTCCAAGAGCCGCTGACCGTTGTCGGAGGACACTCGGCACAAGGGGGGTTTTGTGAAATCCTCCAGGGTTAGGTTGATCAAGTCTCGGCCTGTGAAGTGCTCCAGAGGCTCGCAGTATTCCGGCATAGCATTCTCCAGCAGCCAGTCTGTCACCTGCTTGGGTGACCAATAAACCACCTCCTTCATTATACTGGCAGACAGCAAGCAGTCCCCAGCTTGCTCTCAGCGGGTCAGCAGTCACTGTTCCTACAGAGCAGGACGCGGGCCCTCCGTGGCGTGCTCATCCTGTCAGGCCTCATGACAGAGACTTGGGTGGCGAGAGGGTCGGGGCAGTTTTTAAACACCTCACGCAGTTGTCCAGGGTTCTTGAGTGTCCGAGCATTCATTCAGCTCATTTTTCAACAGGATTCTTCCTTCTGTGGAGACAAGAGAAAAAGTCAGGATATTGGGACTTCCGAATCAATTGCCTCAAAATGCAAAACCTTAATTGTCTAAGGAAAATGGAAAACCAGTTACTAATAAAGTCTAGTTTTCAAACATGTATTAGTTAGAGGAACCACTGATTCACTGGCTAGTCTTTCCTGAAAGAGCATCACAGGGACCTGACAATGGATAAAGACAGAGGAGAAATGTTTTCCAGCCTCCTCAATGGCGTATTTTCTAAGAAAAAATTCAACAGTGCTTTGGACACTTCAGCACGGATCAGTGATTCTTTTGTGCTTCCTGGGATGATCTGAAAGGACACGGCAAGTCTGCATAATCTCCCATTCTACCTGGTGAAGAATGTTGTAAAAAACACATAACACAGCACCTTAACAGATACCATAGAAATGATGAGCTTCAAGATAATTTGGTCCAACAATTTCATATTCTTTCAAAGAAAAATAAAAAAAAAACCCCTTTCCAAAATGTGCTCGCACCCCTAAATCTATAAAAAAAGTTACAGGTGCAGCTGCTTGGGTTAGAACGCAGGTGGAGTTTTCCTGGGGGCCGGGGTTTCCCCCGCTCTTCCATTGGACCCCTCTACCCCAGCTCACAGAGCATTTCGTGGAATCCCACGGTTTTAAAATCAGTGACCTGATTCAACTCCCTCATTTATAAATTTGGAAACTGAGTTCCAGGAAGGTCAAGGAACTCGCCCAGGGTCAAGTAGAAGCTGCATTGAAGAACTGTAAGTTTCTAAGTCCTAAAGTTCAATGTACTATTTATTACGTGGCAATAACCAGTTCATATCTGCAGGGGAAATTCAAAAAGCAGGATTGAAAATTTTATAAATGTATGTAAGTGTAAATATACATTTAAACATAATTAATATATCTGCTCTTAAACACAGCAATGTTTAATGAACATAACACTGCATAAAACAACTGGGAAACACACACATCACTTATTGACTGAAATTAAACTTGATGACAGGCCTTGGGGTGTTGTCTGCTTTTCTCCTGCCCGTTTTTCTCTAATAAGCATGTTTTACTTCTGTAGCAGTCATTTAAAATTAAAAGTGAAGGAACTAAAGATTTTTTTACCCTGAAGCTCCTTTTTTTCCTTCAGTTATTGTTTTTAGGCTGTTTATTAAGAAACAAAACTTAGAATGAATCTTTGACCCCCCCGCTCAAGAGATTCACATAGAGAAACCTGCTTCGGGAACGAAGGCCTGGCAGGCTCACCTTAGTCTGACTTAAGTGTGACCCTTAGAAAGGCTTCCGGGCTCTGTTAGCTAGATGGCCCCTGTGTCCCATTGCTTCTGAGTTGCTCAGGATTTGCCTGCCCTGTGCGCTCTCCTCTTCCTCTAGTACCGGTACCTGTAAACCACCCACTCTCACTTCTGAAATCTAGGACGCCTCCCACCCACTTTTCTCTTTTGTCCAAAATGTCTCATCTACCCCATGTCACCTCACCGTCTTGGGAGTTTTTATGCCAATGTGAATTCCCCATGCACATGTAGTAAAAACTTGATTTTCTCCTGTTAATGTGATTATTAGCCTAGCCTGGAAGAACTTAAAAGGTGAGAAGAAAAAACATTGTTCCGGTCCCCACACACAGAAAGTTAAAAATAATTACTTAGAGCTATCACAAAACCTGGTTGGGAATGTACCATGGCCTCTGGCCAAAGACAGACCTCAGTTTGAGTCTCAGCATATCCCAGGCACACCCCTTAGGGAAGCTCCGGCTCATTCATCTGTAAAATGAGTCGAGTCAAATGTCTCCTTGACACAGTTGTTGTTGGTATGTAAAAAACCAAATGTGGAAGTTGATGATGCATAACTTAGCACTAACAGGGTTCTGTGGTGCCCACATCCTTTTTTCCCTTTCTTAAATTTTCTATCATCTTCGACGCCTACTGCCCACTATGCCTCACTGTGAAAATGCCCTGCCCAACAGAGGGCTAACTTGTTTTTCCCCTCAAATGATGGATGTTGTATTAACTGCAAAAACACTTGCACAAAGTTGAAGACTTAAGAGCTAGAAATTACTGAGGGCAGAATTTCCCTAAATGCATTTTGTGGAATAATAATCTGATAAAATGCTCCATGCTTTAAAAAAAAATCCCAATCAGCCTGGGAGCCGCATGCTCAGATCTCCCCGATGACAGCAGTGCACACATCAGCAGCTTAATGCTCCAGGGAATCCTCCAGTAACGGAACTGTTTGCCTGGATTTCTCAAAATGACCTCAATAAGACTCTCCCACCCCCCACCCCTTTTCTCACCAGTACTTCCTATTAGCTCCCTATATGGTACCTGTGGCACAACCAATACCTGAACTCAGGTCTCCTGATTTTGATGCAGGGTGCAGCCAGGAGGGGGCCCTCCAAAATAGGGAGTTGGAATGGGGCCCAGAACTCAGGGTGTCCAGGGAATATTAGAGGGACATATAAGATGTCCTCACCCCTTCCCCCACAGGTATGAGTTGGGGGAAGGGACACATGGAGCAGGGACATGCAGAACTTGCTAATCCATGGCATGGTCATTTAACATATCTATAGCCTTTGGCTGGTGGCTTAGATGTGTTGAATAGCTGTGACCATGCTCTGAGCCAGGGGATGGAAAGGACTCCCCCCAAGACGTGACTGGGGGAGGAACCCCAAGTTACAGCATCTGCGTGGGAGCTTGGAGAAGACTGGCTCCAGAAAATGGGGACACACCTGCCCAGACTCATGATGGCATCCCCCAAAACTTGGAATATATGGGAATGCTGGCAGGTGTAACTGATTGTAGGAGTTGGAAATGGGGATACAGAGGAGATTTGGTGTGGGGATTTAAACTGAGCCGGGGGCAGCCATTGAAAGAGATCCATGTGGTTTCACCAGCATGCAGGACCCACACAACCCTGTGAGGGAAAATCACCATGTGGCTTTAGCAGAGAATTGCCACTCGGCTTTGCCCGAGTGCAGACCCTCTCGCAGCTTTGCCAGAGGGAGAGATTCCACTCGGTTTCACCAGAGTGCAGACCCCTGCAGCTTTGGTGGAGAGTGAGAGCCATGAGGTTTTGCCAGAGTGGGGACCCCTTCCCCACAGCTTTGGTAGAAGAAGGACCACGCAGCTTTGGGGTGCTCCCTTTGGCTGTGTGGCCTGGGAGCAAGAGGAAACGACTCTTGCCAGTAGGCCATGAGAAGGTGCCACATGGCTTTGGATTAATCAGAGATCCTGCCTGGACAACGGCACAGCTGACGGTGTCAGGAGCCTGGATCCAGGACATGTGCTTCTCTTCCTGAATTACGGTACCCTGAATTAGGGCAGAGGGAGACAGGAAGCACTGTGGGCATCTGTGGGTATCCTAAAGGACTTTGATATTTTAATAAAGACGCTAGGTCACTACTTTAACTCTGTATAGCATTAAATAAACATTTCTTTTCCTTTTCACAAATCTTTGGCTTTGAGGCATCTTTCCATAAGGCGGCGGACATAAGGAACCTTCTGGTGTTCTGTAACAATTTCAAAGTCCAAACTCATTTCTACTGAACTCCCAAATCTGACCGTGGAGTAACGACGGACAGTGTGTCTGCTCCCGATCTCCCATTCCAAATAGCAACCAGTCAAATGGCAGTAAACTTAAAAGATATTCCAGACCTTGCAAAAGGGTGTGGCGTTCTCTTCCGAGCATCCACAGTGCTGTGCACGCCTTTCCTGTGACACTCCCTTGTGGGTAAGTGGCTGTCTAGACACCCCCAGGTGCCTATGAATGGCTGTGGAAGGGTTTCAGTCCAGAGCATCCATGTCTCACATTCCCAGGGCACAGAATGTGCTCAATCAATATCAGCCCAATAATTCAAGAAAGGTGCCTTACATGGTTTAATGGAAAATAAAGCTGCAGAAAATGCTCTGCTTTAAAACAAGCTGCAAAGTTGAGAAGAATCAGGTGGGCATTCTCTGGAGAGAAACAGGAAACCAAAGAGAATCTCTGACCACTCCAGAACCACTGCCGAGGAGCTGTGATCATCCCTAGCACTGCCCAGAGTGACGAGAAGACAGACACACCAAAGGGAGTCCCGGCAGAAGGTCCTGTAGGAAGGGTATCTTCTGGCATCAGACTCTAGGCTTCTCCCCAAATGCTCCTCAGTAGAGTTACGGTAACAGCCAAGGGAACCCTCAGCATCTTGAAGTGAAAAAACTCTCAAGAAAAATTCTTGGAATGTGAGGCTCAACAAAATGAATATGGGCTTTTCATGTAGGTTCTTCACTGTTCCCTTTGTCCAATGCAGGAAGTCTCTCGGGAGGGGAAACTCCCTCAGAACCACAGAAACCAGACTGATGCCAAGGTGTTATTTCACTTCTCTCTGATGGGGGAACAAATAATCTCCTCTTAAGACATAATAATCTTTAAAACAGAAAAGAAAATCTAGTGGCATGAAACAACCTAGGCTACTGCACATGCCTCCCCCCCACCCCCAGCATTGCAGCCTCCATCCAAACAAAGGAACACTAATCTTGCAAAGGCAAGTCCATCAGGCAGTCTCTGATAGCCAGGGGAACTCTTAAAAGACAGCAAGAGAAGTAAAAGGCTCCCAGTGATAACGAGACAACAAAATTGTTTGCTCCTGAAGAGAGTCCCAGTGCCTCCCCTCGTGTTGGAATTTTCCATTCACTCCCCTTCTTCAACCAGTCCAGGCTGTTCCTTAGTCTTTAAGGTCCTTCTCTGCAAAGCCTTTCCAGACCACTCCACTTCACTAGCCTCTCCCCCTCCCTGATTTCCCGCATCACTACAAACTGGGACACACAGTATCATTCAACTGTCCCCCGAGCATGGTATGGTGGAAAGAGCACCAGCTGTGTGAGTTAGGGAGCCTGCAGTTGAGACCCAACTCAGCTACTTCCCTTCCTGACAAGGTCCTTTAACCTCTCCAAGTCTCAGTTCCTCTGGGAAATGGGATGACCAGCTACTTACCTCTCCTCACGGGGGCTGCTAACTGCTATGACACAGCAGTCATGGAGAAGGAGTAAAATATACTAATCACTCCAAGAAATATGTCTTATTCTTTTCCTAATGTCCTGCTTCCTTTCTAATGCCCAACTGGGTCATAGTGACATGTCATAAATATTTGCTGAAGCTGCCACTTCCAAATGGCATTTTTAAAAGCCCAATTGTTACGATACCTGAGTAAAAACAGCCCTCCAAATTTCATGAGAAAACAACCCTTTATTTTTCAAGCAGGCTTTGAAGCTAGCAAATAAAGATATACATGCTGTTCTCCCGCAGCTGATGCTCTAATGGTACAAAAGGGAAAAAGCTCATTTTTACAGGAGTAAACTGTTGGACAGCTACATGGCACGTCAAAGGCCACTGCCAAAAGGTGCGGACTTAAGAGACCCAGAGCTCAGCTGGAGAGGGAGAGGTGAGAAAGTGACTCTCCCCAGGACTCACACACTCAATTTAGAATATACGTGGGCATTTATGAAAAAGGAAAGGCAAAGTGTTTTCACATCTAGACCCAGAGGACTCCCTATATTAGGCCAGGCTCAAAAAACAGCTACTACCACCACCATCTGGAAAAGCCACCTAGAATCCATAACTGGGAGGATGTTAAGAAATAACACACAACTCAAATCTCAAATCATTAGATATATTTCTCACAATTGGGAAGAAATAATAAAAGAGTAGTAATTGTATATAAAATCTTTACAATAAAATATTACAGACTTTGAGAGACAGAAAAGGTGCCAGAACTCTCGTTCATCTGGAATTTTTAGACCTAAGGCAACTAAAGTCCAGCGAGACTGTGATTTGCCCAAAATCTCATACGTAGCAAAAACTTGGTCCTGGGGCTAGACAGAAACCCCAAATGCTCACCAGGGCTCTCCCACTGCAAATATTCAACAGCCTCACAGATTTGGGCACATACACAGGACAGTCTAAAAAGTCTTAATTTTAAATAAAAGTATGGAGAGCACGATGACAGCTGGCAGGTGACAGTGAAGAAGTTAGGGGATGGAGGGATGGAGCAAAAAGGAAAAAGGACTCATGGAAATGGACATCAGTGTAGTGATTGCTGGGGGGTGAGGGTTTAAGGGGTGTAAATGGTAATGGAAAAAATACAATAAAGATTAAATTTTAAAAAAGGATAAGCAAAGGTTACCTGCTGTTCTATTAAAATTGCATTGCTTTGATTACAAAAAAACAGTATGGCATTCAAAATGATAAAGGGCAGGAGCAACAACATATTCATTACAAATTCTAAGGCAGCAGGGTTTTTCTATCAGATCTCAACTAAGTAAAGTATAAATTTGCCAAATATGACTCGGCTCCAATTCTTAAAATAGATATTTCAGTTTTTAATGTTCCAAAAGCCATCAAATAATATGCCATGACACACCACATACTATTTAATCATCAAAGCCAGATCTCTAAAAACAGAAAAATAACTTAAAGCAATTATCCTTGTAATGAGAAAATAAACATTAACCAAGCAAAACCACTAAACAAATCATTAATATATACTCTTTCATCCTTATTCAAAAAGAATCTAGCATATTATCTTGCTATCTAGCATTGTCTAGAAAGAAAACATGTGTAAACAAAAAACATGAAATATACACTGAACACCAATTTTCAAGAATTAGAACAGCATGAAATGCACACTACAATTACCCATGGGGCAATCGCTCAATAAATCTGTGTTCTGAAGCTTGCCCTGCCATTAACTTAAACTCCAAACCCAGGGCCTTGGTTTCCTATGATGGAATAATTTATTCCTTCTGTTCATTCTAGTAGTAAGGGAGTTTATACAGACCTTATAGTGCTTTGGAAAACATAAAGCAATACATAAAAAAATGTAAGAAATTTATTCTTCTTTGACAATTCGATGAAGTTCTAAAAGAAGTGCCATGAAATTAAGAACTGAATTTTTTTCTATTTTTTTAAGGCATGATGGACCCAAGACTGAACCAGCAAAACTGGCATGGCAGTTAAGAGACTACAGGGAAGTTCCAGATATTTCTAAATACTGATAATGGCAAATGAAAGAAGGAAGTAGTGTATGCATAATTAGTTTTATAAGCATAGAGTCAACTAACTTTCTGCTTCAGGCATCAAATGTCTAAAAACAACAGCAAAAGTAACATGGGCATATACATTATTTTACTCTTCCAGTTTATAATCTTAACCAAGATCAAAATTTGGTAAGCACGTAATATTTTGCTCAGACTTGTAAAAGGAAACTACATTTGGGTACCTTGTTAAAGAACAAGGCAAATTAAGAAGTGATACTATTTTATCATGAAAGAGATGACCTGCTTTCTGTAAATGCTTCAAGTCCACAGAAAGGTCTTTATATTGACTAGAATTTGCATAAAAAGTCAGTAAAATCCTAATACACCTTTTAGGGCAATGTAGCCCATTGAAATACTCATAAGGAAGGTTTTTAATTCTTCTCTAATTCAATTTAGATAGTTCCTGGATGCTTTTCTCCAAATTTAATTAGCTATAGATTTTTTGTTGTTATTTCACATTTAAAGAGGTACCTTAAATAGGCAGAATTCATAAAACTGTATTTGTGTGAAGAACAACAAAATGGCTAGAATAACAACCACATAGCCTCAGCAGAAGGACCTACATATTTATTTCAATCTACAGTTGGGGAAATTTTAGAAGATTACTTTTGATGCCTTAACCTTTAAATCACCTTTTATTTTAAGTTGCTATTACGTGCAGTGTTCACAATTCCACAGACTAAGTCTGGTTAGCAAATAAAATCAGCATTACGAAACAGATCCCTGAACTAAGTATATGCTGACCTATTTTGCTTAGACACAAGAAAGAAGGGCTTGATGAAGTGTACATATTTGCCTTTAGGGACACTTTGGGCTGTTAAAAGGCCTCATGTGACAACATCTTTCCATCTCCTCCACACCTTGTTCATTTAATAATATTTGATGTTTAGATTTCATAATATCTGAAATGTACTCCTTTTCAGCAGTTGCCCTGGAACTTTCCTAATAGTCTCCCTCCCAAAATGACAAATCCAATGTAACACCCCTCAGTGCTCCAGAGAAAAAGAGATGATTTTCTACTGACAAAATCAGTAGATATGACATATGGACAAGAAACCAGCCACATGAACTCTATACTATAAATCATCATCATGGTTGTTTTCTGACAACATGAAATGCAGAGCAGTTCCCTTTATTCCATGGAGAGCCCCACCATCAGCAAGACTAGCTAACTCTGTTTCCCATACTCCAAGCCTCCATTTGAGTCATTCTGTGATGGAATGTAAATATTTAGTAACCAGAAAATTCAAAGACTCATTTATTATGGCAAAAAAATTAGGAACACTCTAAAAGTTCAACTGTGGGAATTGATTAAATACATAATTACATAACCGGATATTAAGCCTCCACCAGAGACTGGGCAGAGATTGCCAAAGAGAATGATACTATTTTTGTAAACATACATGTATTATAAATATCCACAGGGAAAAAATTAGATGGTATGTATATCAGTTTCTGTTACTTTGGTGATAAAATTATAAAATAATTTCATGATTTATTTTTTCAGTATTTTCTATCAGTAATTCCTTGATAAATACATGTTACTTGTGTTCAGTAAAGTGTTTTCTTTTAAGCAGATTCTGTTTTTAAACATGTAGGCTGCAATGTAAAGCTAAAAATAGATGCTTCTTACATTAGCTTTCTTTAAAAATATGAAATGGGCTTGCAGATTTCTCTAAATAAGTAGAACCTTTGCCCTCTATGTATAATCAGGTTCCCAAATTCTCATACTCCCCAAACACAATAGTCCTGGGAGAGGAGCCAAGTCGTCAACAAAAATAAAGCTGAAATCTGAACCTAAGTGCATAAAGAAGTTCTAGTCTCAGAGACTTCTCATCATTCAAGAAAAACAACAACAAACCATCAGAATCACAACTGTTCTATCACCTACATTTTCTTTAATATCCATCTACTCACTCTACTGCCAAATGTGACAGACCATTTGAAAACTCTGCCTTGTTGACATTACAATAAGAAGTCGGTATAGCTCCAATGACAACTCTCAGTATAGCTTTCCCCTGGGGGGCTCAGTCTTTGATCCCAATTACCAAAACTCTGAAGATGATCTATTCCCACTCAACTGATTAATGGCCTGTCTTAACTCTGAAAACAGCAGGGCTGTTTTAATGTTCATCTAGTTTATCTGTAGGCCTTGGACACAGATTCAACTCTAGCAGCATTCATGAATGTTAGGGTATAATCAGCTTTCAAAATCACTGGCTTTCAAGTCCAGTTGATGCGCACAGTGGTGATCTCATCTGCCCTCAGAGGCCTGGGAAAAGGATCTGTATCTCTATGACATTCCACTCCGTTCTTCTCCTTCCTCCCCAGTCTGCTCTTTCAAAATAAGAACTAAAATCCTTTTACTTTATGCTTGTTCAGTTGGAATAAAAAGATAGTGTGTACCTCTGAATCTATCTTACAAGTATATCTGGGACAATAAAAAAGTCAAATAGCTTAAAAAAAAATGAGGCCACACTTTGCTATCTTCCCTTGGTTTTTAAGAAACTTCAATGCAGTATTCTAAGGTATACTGGCAGCCTGGCTTACTTAAACTGCCTTAGTTTTCTCATTGGTAAAGTAAAACCAATCTTGCATTCCTGAATTCTGTAATAAGGTTTAGAAATCTACGATGGCATTGGGTACATGTATAATAACAGGAGCTGTTCTATGGGAGACAAAGTCCAGCTCCTTCCTCTTTTCCTCTCTTTTTTGCAGAAATTTCAATAGTGGTCCATTAAGAAACTGAAGAAGGGAGTGGGGGTGGTGGCTGGAGGCTGGGGATGATGGTGGCAGGGCCAGCAGCAGAGGAAAGGCATGTGGTCACCGCCCCACCATCCCCTTCCTTGTTCCTGCCTCATCCCCATCTCTCCTCATAACCCCAGGATAAGCAGGTGTGATAAAAACAGCTGTCTAGGGAACTTACTTTACCCAGCTCTAAACTTCGGATGCCTTCAGGGACCAGGCAAGTGAAGTCCAACCGGGTCACAAAAAATAGGGAATGGGGAAGACAGAGCAAACAGAACAAAGCAAGCCATACCCAGTGCAATTTAAATTTAATTGTTTTAATGAAAAACAGACAAAAAAACCATGCAAACTGAATCTGGCCCATGGGATTGCCGCTTTGTGACTCTCTTGCTCTATCATACACTACATCTAATTGGCCACTAACTCCTGGAGACTCCACCTTGAAGGCACTCTCAAATCTGCTCCCCTTTTCCTGCCCCATCTGCTTCTGCTCAAATTTCTGCCTCCTGTGTGGCTCAACTGCAATCTACCTCCATACCATTATCAGATGGGTCTTTTTGTAAATAATGTGATCTCCTCACTTGATGCTTAAGACCTATGGTGGTTCCCAAAGCTCTCTGGACAATATTCAGACTCCCTGGCTTAGCACCAAGGCCTTCCACCATCCAGCCCATTTCATCACCTTTACCTTGCGGCCTTCCCTTTCAAGCACGGAGACTGCGTTATACTCATACTCAGATGTGTAGCAGTTTCCTTCACACCATTCCTCCTACACCTTGCACGTTGCTCTTTTCACCTACAATTTCACCTACAATATCTTTCCCACCTTAAATTTTTGTTCTTTCTGGATATCATCTTTACAGAGCAGTCTCACTTGTGTTGGAACCTAGAGAGCCTAACACAGTACACATTTCATAAATGTCTACTGAGCACATGAATAAATGAATATGCAAAGGAGATGGCTTCGGGTTCTATAACATGGGCCCAGTGATGTGTATCTTTTTTGTACACCAAGCATATAAAAATCTATGTAAATATAACTGCTAAATGTTTAATACTACAATCCATTTCAAAATAAAAAGAGGGAACTTTCCATGTATAAAAAGAGAGGAATCTCAAAGCCAGAGTGGATAAGATAGAAGCTAACCCACACAGTCCAGAGGGGTAACCAGTCTTGGACCCGGCAGCCAGGGAATGGGGTTTTAAGATCAAGCCTGGGCAGACGACATGGCCTGAGGCTAGTTCAAGGAAGGGAACTGGAACAAAGACCCTTGAATAAAGCAAGGATCCCTAAAGGATTAGAAACATTGGGCCCATTTAATTAGCACACAGTAATGCAGATTCCAAATTTACACTACCTGCCAACACAAAAGAGAAGTAAATGCAAAATCATCTCTCTGAGATCCTTCAACAAGCAAGAGTTCACAGGACTCCTGGAGGGGAGCTGGGGAGGGGCGGTAACCTCTGCTGAGGACAAATAAACAATTTAAAATTATAAATCACATGAGGAAATAATCTACCCTGAGGTAGATTTGGCCGGTGTGACAAACAGGAAGTATACTAAATCATGAACCTGAGAAAATGCATTAAGTTTGAAGAGGCTGTGGAATGACTATATTAAAGAGGTAGAAGAAAAAAATGGAAACCGTGATGAAAGAAAAAAGACATGATTACAAAATAAAAGGAAGAAGTGGACAGCTGTGTTTAAATAAGGCACAGAAAAATCCCAGGTTCTCCCCGAGGCCTGTAACCCACTGCTACCTCAGGAAGAAAGGACAGAAAGTGAAAGGATAAAGGGAGGTCAAAAAGTAAGAGAAATCAAGCAAAAATCTAAAGTACATAAGTTAAACCTCAAAAACTCAAGCCGTCTAGCACCTATATATTCTTTTTGGTGGCAGTGGGTGGTGGTGGAAGAAAGGGAAAGAGGAAAAAAAAACCTGAATTGAGTCACTCAAAAGATGAATCAGATTTCAAAAAAGATGTCTAACTGAACACATGCATTAGTTTCCAATACTTCTTAAAACTCCCCTGAAATGATAGTATAGGGACTAAAAATAAAAAAAGGCAAAGCGAATAAAGAGGAGTTACTTAGCTGCAACTGAATTTAGGAAGTTGGGAAGCAAATGAACTAGTTACCAATTGAGCAGACCCAAGAAAACTACCCACAGCCAGCAGAGAGTAAAGGTGAGAAGTTATCTGATTTGCATAACAGAAACCTTAAAAGGATGAGGAATTGGTGGCAACGTACTTTACAAAATAGGGTGAAGGTGGAGCTAAAAATAGAACGATTGGTTGAAAGAAGTTACCTCCAGATTCTCACTTTGCAGAGCTGAAAAACTGCCTCTCTCCCACTCACCAGAGAAGACTAGAAGTTTATTCTCTGGAAAAGGGAAATGGAGAGTCTAGACTAGGGACATCACCCAGTTGAAAGTGGAAGAACTGTATTAAACACAAGGGACTAAATAAGAACTACAAAGAGGTGTTAATTGGTGTCTGCCCTCGCCCTTAACGTTAAGAGACACCCAGAAAACTTGGAGCCAGAATGAAAACTTCCTGGAAGATGACCAGATACATTTCTACTGGAAACCCCAGACATTTTCGGAAAAAAGTTCTAAGAACACTAATACTGAAATCATACATACAACCTCCACTCATGCAAAGTACTTTCAAGCATTGTTAGTGCTTCTTTAGCACATGAATGGACAGTGAAAATTCAAGGCTGAAATTCTAATAGGCAGGTCGGCCAGAGATCAGAACAAAAAACAGATAATGTTGAGCAAAATCAAACTGGCACCAAGCCCCCCCCCCCCCAAAAAAAACCCAGAGAATTCTAAAAACAAAGCTCTTGGAAATTCATCCTAAATATGAACAACTCACTAGACACAACAGAAAATAAAGTTAAAAAATCAGAAATTGGGATATCAAGTCAGAAAGATGGAAAACTGAGAGAAAAAGTAATGACATTAAAAGTAACCTAGGAAGCTCAGAAGGTGAATAGTAGGAGCTCAAGAAAGAGCACGAGGCAAAAACAACCAGAAGGAAGCCATAATCTGAAAAAATCATTCAAGAAAATTTCTCAAAACTCACAGGGATGTGAATTGCCAGATTGAAAGGGTTCATCATGTGTCTGGGTGTTACCCGACAGGGCCTGGCCCTTAGTGGGTTTGCCTCGAGTCAGCTGTAGCGTGCGGGTTCTTGACTTCGTGCAGGAAAAATTTCACAACACAAGTCCAGGTAGCTGTGAGGGTACGTTTATTAAAGCTGGGGACAGTGAAGCAAGGAAGGGCTTAGCATAGAGGAAGCAACAGGAGAGCCTAAGCTTGCTGCCTGAGCTCACTGGGAAGTCAGGAAAAAAAGGGGACTTTGGGGACAGGTTCAGGGGATTAGCCTGGGACAAGCTGCTGGCTGCCCAGTGCCTTAGAGTTTAGGAGACATGTGCCTGTGAAGAAAGGAGTGCGTGAGGGGGGCACTGGGGAGAAGGAAAATGAAATGGTGCTGGCTGCTCCTCAGAGGGAGAGCTGGCACACTGGGTCCTGTGTCTTAAGGCTGTAATTTCTTTCTTGAGGGTGGGAGTCTTAGGGGAGGTCTCAGAGGAGGCTTTCAGCAGACTATTCATCAGTTCTCCAGGTGGGCCCTTTCAGGGTCATGGTCTCCTCTGATTGGTCAGTGATAGGGCAGGGGGTCTTTCATCACTGCAGTTGGTTCTGGCCTCACCCACCTGGTTTTGCTACTTTTCTGGGCCTGGAGCTGAAATATGACTTAGGCCTAGATCAGGGGTGTCCAAACTTTTGGCATGTCTGGGCCACACTGGAAGAAGAAGAATTGTCTTGGGCCATATATTAAATACACTGTGACATATAATCACAAAAATATGTTTTAAGTAAATTTATGGTTTTGTGTTGGGCTGCATTCACAGCCATCCTGGGCTGAATGCAGCCTGTGGGCTGCAGGTTGGACACCCCTGGCCTAGATGTTATCTCCTGGGAGGAGAGGCCAGGGGAGGCAAGTTCACCGAGCGGTGAAGCCCTTGTTTTTTCCCAGTTTTGCCCCCTGCCAGGCACTCAGGTCTTGTGCCCTGGCGACCATGTGCACCTGGTTGTAAATTGTTTGGCCACTGTGTTCAATTGTCTGTCTCAGTTTTCCTGTTCCACTTGCCAAGGAATCTTCCTAGCTTACTACTATCCTGAATCACAAGAACAATGGCTGAAAATACAAAATAATTTGTTATTATTATGCTGTATTATTTTAAAGGAAATGGGAAAAGAAATCTTAAAGAATGTTCTGGCTACCATCCTGCTTTTCACTACGCTCCATATGTTCTCCTCTGTCTTAAACCCCGACCACAGCGTGTACTCTCCAGCCTTGAACTTCCTTACTGGTATTTCTGTCCCTGACCAGAAGAGCCAGTGGTGACAAAAAAAAACAGGGTGTCCTCGGTATTAAAGGATGCAAAATATGCCACTCTGGCATAAGGATTATTTTGAACTGAAAGCACTGAGAAGAAACAGACACTAGAAAACCTCTCTGCCCTCTATTTGCCTAAGAGCAGGACATAACTTTGTCAAAGTATTCCCCTCCTCCTCTCTCGCAGGAAGGACAGAAGTCAATCACTGGAGACAACACTAGACTCTCATGTGGCTAGAGATGGGATCAGAGGAATCTAACAAACCTTGCTAAAAAAAACTAGCCTTTATCTACCATTAGTTTCCCATATATTTATTTGCCTTTACATATTTGCTGCCCCTGGAAGCTTAAAGTCCTTTTCCTTTGTCTTGTCAGTTCCCTAAAACTTGCTTGTTTGTTAAGATTTTATATCAGCCCAAGTTCTTACAACCCCTATGAGTTACTCACTGCTCCCATGTGCATGTTCCACAGGTGTTAATAAACTTGCTTACTTTTCTCTATTAATCCATTTTTTTGCTCTGATTCTGGAGGCGCAGCCAGAGAACCTAGAATGGGTAGAGGAAAAAGATTTTTTTTCTCCCTGCAGTATCCCAATGTATACAGTTGGCCGAAAACTTCATTTGATTTTTTTCTGCAAGATGGCTCTAGTAGCCCTTAGTTATCTGAAACAATTAGTTAGATTATATTGTGACAGCTGTCATATCAGCATGTATAAAAAAAACCTTACCAAAATTGGTGAATATTTGTGCAGCCATTTTAAAATTGAAGATGGAAGAAAATACTCAATATTTTGGGCATATTATGCTTTATTATCTCAAGAAGGTAAAAACTCAACTGAAACAGAAAAAAATGATTTGTGCAGCTTATAGAGACAGTGCTGTGACTAGCTGAATGTGTCAAAAGTGATCTGTTAAATTTCACGCTAGAGATTTCTTGCTGGACAATGCTCCATGATCAGGTAGACCAGCTGAAGTGGATAGAGATCAAATCGAGATATTAATGGAGAACAATCAATGTTATACCACACTGAAGACTGCCGACATACTCAAAATATCCAAATCAATGAAGTTATTGGTGAAAATGAAAAATGTATTTTTTATTTTATGGAAAAAGTCATATGGACTTTTTGGCCAACCCAACAGAATTTTGACTATTTTCAGTTACACTACTGTACTAAGCAATGCCTTTTTAATACTATGTAAATGATGAGAATAACAGTGCCATAAAATTTAGACACATTTTTAAACACAGTAACAATTTTTCCCAGATTTTCTAAGGCAGTTCAGATTTCAAATATGTTTAAATTATATTTTATTGATTATGCTATTACAGTTGTCCCATTTCTCCCCCATCATTCCCCTCCACCCTGCACACCCCCTCCCACCCACATTCCCCTTTAGTTCATGTCCATGTTTCATAAGTTCTTTAGTTTCTACTTTTCCCACACTATTCTTGCCCTCCCCCTGTCTACTTTCTATCCACTGTCAATGCTACTTATTCTCTGTACCTTCCCTCCCTCTTGCCTCCTCCCAATCCCCTGTTGCAAACCCTCCATGTGATCTCCATTTCTGTGTTCCTGCTCCTGGTCTAGATGTTTGCTTAGTTTGCTTTTGTTTTAGGTGTGGTTGTTAATATCTGAGTTTGCTATCTTTTTACTGTCCTATTTTTATCTTCTTTTTCTTAAATAAGTCCCTTTAACATTTCATATAATAAGGGCTTGGTGATGATGAACTCCTTTAACTTGACCTTATCTGAGAAGCACTTTATCTGCCTTTCCATTCTAAATGACAGCTTTGCTGGATAGAGCAATCTTAGATGTAGGTCCTTGACTTTCATGACTTGGAATACTTCTTTCCAGCCCCTTCTTGCCTGTAAGGTCTCTTTTGAGAAATCAGCTGATAGTCTGATGGGAACTCCTTTGTGGGTGACTGTGCCCTTATCCCTTGCTGCTTCTAGAATTCTCTCCTTCATTTTAATCTTGGCTAATGTAATTATGATGTGCCTTGAGATGTTCCTCCTTGGGTCCAACTTCTTCGGGACTCTCTGAGCTTCCTGGACTTCCTGGAAGTCTATTTCCTTTGCCGGACTGGGGAAGTTCTCCTTTATTATTTGTTCAAATAAGTTTTCCACTTGTTGCTCTTCTTCTTCCCCTTCTGGTACCCTATAATTTGGATGTTGGGATGTTTAAAGATGTCCTGGAGGTTCCTAAGCCTCTCATTTTTTGAATTCTTGTTTCTTCATTCTTTTCTGTTTGGTTGTTTCTTACTTCCTTCTGGTCCACTCCATTGATTTGAGTCCCAGTTTTCCTCCCATCACTATTGGATCTCTGTGCGTTTTTCTTCATTTCACTTATTGTAGCCTCCAAAATTTGTTCCTCTAATTTGTGACCCAAACCAACCAATTCTGTGAGCTTCCCAATTACCAGAGCTTTGAACTGTGCATCTGATAGGTTGGCTACCAGTGCTATGAGCTCTGCATCTGATAGGTTGACCACCTCCTGGTCACTCAGATGAATTAGCTCCGGGCCCTGGTCTGTTCTCCCTTTTGAGCCATCCTTGGTTTTGGTTTTTTTTTTTTTTTTTGGTCTGGTTGCAGCTGTTACTTAGTGAGGGGTGGAGCCTTAGGCATTCACCAGGGCGGGGCAGCCCAGTCACTGGGTTGTGATACTGGATGTGGGGGTGGGGTCCAAGAGGAAACAATGGTGCTTGCTCCACACTCTTTCACGGATTCCAGTCCCTTCAGTGTCTTTCCCCTATCAAATTCTGGTGCTGATTCCTGGGTGGGTGGGCCTGCTCACACTCCAGGACCCCGTGGGTCTCCCCAACGAACTCTCCTGTGAGGCTGGAACTCCCTCCCAGCACCTCAGCCCCTACAAGTATTTTCAATGGGTGCTTTTAGGCTTAACTTCCCGGTGCTGGGGCCCTGTGTCGTGCAGTCTGTCTTGCTGCCTGTTTTCACCTGGTTTATCTGTATGCGAATGTGTGTCTGCAATCAGCCACGTTGTGCGCCCTGCTTAGACTCCTTGCGTTGGGCAACGCCACTGCCTGTGCGCCTGGAGTGACTGCGCGCCCGGGAACACCAGGGCCTTATCCCCCCCGGGGTCCAACTCCTCTGCCCAATGGCTCCGCCCCTCTTACTGGACTGGATGAATTGTTGTTGTCAGACTCCCACACAGTTCAATTTTCTCTCTGTCCTGGTTGGGTTTTCTTTTTTTGGTTCTATATTTTTGTTGTCCTTAATCTTGGTTGTGAGAGGAAGCACAGCGTATCCAGCTACACCTCCATCTTGGCCGGAAGTTCTCTACAAATATGTTTTTTTTTTCCTCATCTCAAATGTCATTATAATGTCCTAGGAGATTTAATATTACAGTTTCTAAGCTACTTTTCTCCCAGAATGCTCACGTTACTCAAAAGTAGTAAGAAATTATTACTTAGATCTATGCTGATTATTTTACTCAGAAGTGTGACCATTTTTAATAATGTATGAATTTTGGAAGACTTACTGGGGACCCAATCACCTCATAACAATGAAATGCAACTAATTATAGTATACCTTTGGTGTTTAAATTGGGGACTGCCTAGTGTTACTAACAGGCTAAAAAAATAAGAACAAGAAACACGATTTATTCATTAGCATAAAGTAAAAAATCTTATCTACAGTGAAGTAAGTTTTTACAGTCCACTAAGGGTTAGTAATACCCACTTACCTGGGCACCTAAAGCTTTTCCATTTCCATGAGAGAAAGTCTACCAAATTTCTTCTAAACTTACACTTAGAAAAATAAATTTAACTCACTGAGGTAAAGGAGAACTAATTTAAGGACTGTGACCCTGGAGACTAACACCATGTTTTAAAATTAGCAACAACTCACAGGTCCTGTAGAAGAAATCAAGTTCAACTCTATCTTCCAAAATAAAATACTAATACTTACTTCAATAGCTAGGTGAGTTCAAACTATTTTCATACCAGGGAGTATACAAAGAGGTAAATTCTAAGCCAATGGCACTTAGGTAGCATTTAGGGGGGTGAAGGCATTGCCCATGTTCCCACAGTGTCCTCCTATCCTCCCAGGAATGACTCCCTCTGTCTCCTTCCCTGGTCTCCCTTCTGGGTTTCGAGGAAGCCAAGTGTAGGTTTCCTGTACCTTTATCTCCATACTCAAAAAAGATGCCTTAAGCACTTTTTTTCTGACAGCAATTATGCTGATTCTTAAAAGTGAACATCTATCAACACATCAACTTCTCTCCAGTCACCACTGATCATTACTTCTTGGTTCTCTCTGATCATTTCCCAAATTCCCAGGGCCCATCTTCACTGAGTTTCTTTATCACTTCGCTGCTGGTTAATAGCACCAAAGCTGAGCTGTCTAGAAGGGAGGTTGGCCAAGCGCTACAGCACGGGCCCAGGTTGTAAAGGGACTACAGCACTACCTTTGGGCTAAGGTAGAATACCACCAGGGGCAGCAGAAAGTCTATTAAACTACAGTCTCCCCCCAGAACCTTTCCCAAGCTGTAAAAGATTTTGGAGATATTTACCAACAAAGATCCTAAGTCTAAGCAACACAACTAGGTCACGGGACTAAAAGAATTAGAGCCCCTAACCCATCAGCTAATGTTCCTTATATCTGTAACACAGCCATTACCAAAGTTTTTTAGGCAAACATACTGCATGTCTGAGCTATCCTGAAATCTCACCTAAACAAGACCATGTCTAGCATGTAGGACCTCAAAGAAGTACAAAAGCCTACAATTAAAGAGTGCACTATTTACCAGAAGGACTAACCCTAAGACGATCACTGTAAATATTTATTCTTGCTCTCTATAAATCTTTAGTAAGGTTTATTCTGACTTCTGTAACTAAGGCAACCAAATTAGACCTTTGAAATTAATCAATGATGACAGTTTAATTGTAAAGACATTCTGTAAAATTACCAAAGTTGTAAAAAGAGTTAACAAAAAGTATATTAAAACAATTTTTTAAAAAAGTAAAAAATCCGAATAAACACAGGTACGGCTATTTTGCATTAGTTGAAATAAGTTCTTTACTCTTAAAGAGCCCTGAATATGTATCACTGTGTTATGTTATACTGAAATAAATTCAAAATGAGTCATATACAAAGTGTTCTCTCAAGTTCACATGCATTTATGAAGTCTATCACCTTAACAAACACGTGACAACAAGTGTACATAAACCACAGCTTTAAATGTTAAAACACAGTCAAAATACTCCACAAGTGAAATTAAGACAAATGCTAACACAGGACAAAATATTTTTTAATCTGTCACAGACCTCAAATATAAAGAGCTCTTAAAATTTGTTAAGAAAAAAACTTTAAACAAGAATTACAAATAGGTCATTCACATATACACACACACACAAGCAACAAATATGGGGCAAAACCCCCTCAACCTCGTCATTAAAAAAAATTAAAACTATAGTAAGATGTCATTCTTCAGCTATTGAGTTGACAGAGATGCAAAAGGACCTAATTAAAAAGAACCAGTTTCACCTAGGGTCTGAGGTCTGCAATTCCACCTCTGAGGCAATCATGAATCCGTTTACTTGTTTTCACTTCTCTGCAACCATGGTTCAGCCCAAACCATATTTCACCTAAGGTACTGCCACACCCTCCAAACCCTGGCTGCCATCTCTATAGCTCAGCAAAGAGAACTTCTGAAACTGTGATTTCCATGTCCGAAACCCAGCACTGCTGCTTCCCACTACTCTTAGAATGAAATCCACACCCGTCACACAGCTTATGAGACCCTTCCTGCCATAGTATAACCAAATGCCACCACCGAACACCTCAACTACTCTAATCGACTTTCAGTTCTAACTGCTGCAGGCCTTTGAGCATGCTGTTACTGTTTTCCTCTGAACACTTTCATCCTGTTCTTCACTGCTGACTTCCGCTCAGCTTTTAGGCCTCACCCCTACGTTATCTCTTCAGACAAGCCTTCCTCGATCATCTTATCTACATCCCTTACTTTCTGAAAGTCTTTCTGCCCTACCCAAACAGAAGCTCCCTGCAGAAGGCCCTTTGTCAGTCATTATCTTATCTCTAGGTGCGTATTTATCAGTCAACATAAATATTTGTTCCATAAATGAAAAAATAAATATTAGAGAAGGGAAGTAGTCAACTATATTGATTTTAAGAATATAGATCTTAATTCTAGGTCCTTTGCAGTATGAGACTAACCAGATTATCTTCTTTAAAAATAATTTTCTCCCACCTATTAAAAAAAGAATAATTCCATAAAGTATTTCATTAAAAAATAAATGATTTTTTAAGAAGAAATATAGTTAAAATTCTCAGATGGGAAAATATACTTCCTTTAATCATACCATTTCTGTCTTTTGGACTTTAGTAGAAGAAAATGGAGGTGAGCCCTCTTCACCTCTGTAAGAACTGAATTTCTTAACCTATAAAAGGAAGTGGCCATCCAATTGTTACACCTAAAGAGAAGATTCAGAGTTCCTCAACTGACAGTCTTTGCTATAAGTAAACTAAACAAAAAAAAAATCTAGAGTCAATGCTATATTATAAAATCCCAAAGCATTCAAACAAAACTGTATTTTCATATTTATACAAAATAAATTGAAATAAAAATATTTGAAGGCTTTTTTCCCAAAACTGTATACAAAGCCATCTTCCACCTAAAATCAAACTCTTACACTTTCAAGGTTACTAAAATCCTCCTCAATACTATGTTAATCAGATATAAGAGTATCCTAGTGGAAAATACAGCCTACATATGGAACCTTACAGGTATTTCCTAATAGCTTCTGAAGATGTAATACCTTTTAGATACTTTATAGGTGGGCTGTTTATTACATGCACTAGTAGCAATTGAGACATTGGTTGGAATCAGAGAAGATTACAGGCACATCTGAACAACACGGTATCAAGATGGCATGTTCCTAATTATTCATCACTTGATAGGTTATGGCCACTAAAACAGAACTGCAGGTGTCACTGTCCTGAGTTATCTTTTTGATGCCCAGATCATGTCATGCTTATTTTCACAAAATTCTGTATGCAGTAGCATCCAAACCATTCGACAAAATGTCAGTTTCATATACAACAAGAACATCATGTTATCATAACCTGAAAAGGTGGCATGGCTCATTAAAAGCATCTCAAAATCTTGTCAAATGATCTAAAGATGTAAACTGTGAGATCAAACAATTTAACTTTCAAATGTTACAGATTATTTCAGTATAAAAGAGAAATAAGGAACCAGAGAAAAATACAGATTTACTTTGTAAAAGAATAAAACACTAGTCATTAAGATCAAACCTGGAAAAATGACTAAGAACAGCAATTATGTACTACATCTGGGGGAACAAAATCTCTCAATAAGGGAGGGTAAAATTTAGCACAAAATGGCTTTTCAAATTATTTCTGAAAGCATTCCTACCATTAAATAATGGTGTCAGTCTCCTAGTGTCTATTCTATATCTTAATCATGTTCCATACCAATGCAAGAAGAATCAAGCTGCACACATAATAAAAGATCCTAATGATATATACTAAGTTCTGCTTGTATAGAGCTAAGCTTATGTGATAGTGAGATCCTGTTCACTAAAGGAACTCCATCAACATTCAAATAACAGATTATCAAAGCACTTTGGCAAAGAGAGGCACATCAATTTCACTAAAGACAGCTCAAATGTATCTTCCATTTATCATCCTAATGAGCTTTTCTCTTTAGTATAAACAGAGCCAGCAGTAATGAGCTAAGGACTGAAAATTATATATATTTATAAAAGCCAAATCACTGAATCAAAAATAAAACCAAACGTGAAGCACCCACATCTCGGGCAGTTTGTGAGTCACAAGGATGCATCCACCATGGTCCCTGCCTAACGAGGTTAAAATGTTCAAAACCCAAACTCCTGTTCTTCTCTAAACCTCCACCTTCTGCATGCCTTCTTCGGGTTAGCAAACTGCAATTCCATCCTACCACATGCTGTGGCAAAGACTCTTAGCTGGTGTTCCCTCCCTCTTTCTGACCAATCCATTAGAGCTAATTCTATCAGATCTAAGACCCACTCAAAGGAGGATTTGTGTATTAATCAGAAACTTTCCATCAGAAGTACTGTACACTTGAGTAAAAATATATAATGACACCCCAAAATTTCAGTGCACTAGTACAGCACCTAGCACAGAATAGTCCCTTAACAAATATTTGTTGAATGAATGAATGAAATTAATCATTACTGGTGTGGAAATCTGAGCACTTAATCGTAATTAATACCTCAGTACACAATCAATGGTTATTCATCCATCATTAAGGAACATCAAATCAGTATCCAGGAGAATGGGAGAACAAGTCCACAAGAATTAAATTTGGAGTTACTTTATTATTCCCAAATGATTAAGGAGGATTTTTGTTTCTAAAACTCATTACTATATTGAGTACCTATAATTAAAGCACAATGTATTCCTGACAATGAACCATTTGTAATCCAGGATGGGAGCAGAAAACACACTGAGGTAGAATATATGGAAAAAATGTCCAAAAGTGGAATAGGAAATAAGTACAAATAATGTATGCTAAGATTCAATACAGACAAAATGATTTGATAAAAATTAGTTAAGACTGTTACAACCTTCATGTAAGACGTTATATTTTTTTATCCAAATCTATAACACATTCCTTGTGTCCCAGAAACTCCATTTCTAATAATATCACTTACAGAAACATTAACAAATGAGTCAAGATATATGTTCAAAATGTTCACAGCAGTCCTGTTTATATAGCAGAATTTTCCAAAGCACCTAAACATTTGTCAGTGGGGTTTGGGTAAATAAACCTGATTCCTCCTCACAACAGAATGCCATGCAGTCATTGGAAGCAAGAGGTGTAACTGTCCATACCGGCATGTCTGTGATGCAGAAATATACAAGATTATCATTTAAGTATATATTTTACCATATACAGTGAGGGGGGCCAAAGTCAGTTTACAGTTGTGAGTACATGAAATGGTTTGTATCATTATTTATTACTTACTCTATTATCTTCCTTAGAAACAACTGTAAACCTACTTTTGCCCCACTCTGTATACACATATATGTATGAATAAGCATTAAAAGCCTGGACGTATACACAACGTGGAGGGTAAGAAAGAACAGGAAAGCAGAATTGATGAGGGCAAGAAAATTGCACTCATTTATACATGATATATATATATATGCAATAATCATGTAGAATGCAGTACCTTTTTATAAAAAAAATCAAGGTTAGAGAGAGAGCAAAAGGAAAAGGATAAAGAGAACAACAAAATGGAAGAATGATTACCAAAGAATTCTCAAGCCCGGAGTTACATATGTCCTTTTAAATATAAATGGCCATGCGGGGACAGCTGCCCAACCAGGCAGTCATGGAATTCACCTTCGCCTGCAGCCCCGTTTCCTGGGATTTCCACTCCCCTGCCTCTTTGGAAACAAATACCGCCTAGGTCTTGCCCCAACTTGGCTGGCAGTGGCAGTTCTAAGAGCAAAAGAAAAGGAAAACAGAGGGAAGGAGAACCAAGACAACAGCTCCCACTCCTCCTTTCCTAACACGCTGCAGGCACAGCTAGCTATTCAGCGCTGGAGCTCAGTCCCTGCACTCAGCTCAAGCAAGCCCTGACTGGCTTAAGTGACAGAATTCCCCGCAGACTCACAGAGCCTGAGCACTCCTGAGAAAGCCCCACCAACAAAGACTAGCACAGTCACCAAAATAAACCTTTCTCTTTCCATCCTGGCCTTGAATTTAAAAGGAGACGGACTTCTAGAATGCAGACTTTCTTAGCCTCTCTCCTTTCTGATGTTGCAACCAGTAAAAACATGACCAGCAGAACACCATCACAGCACGGGGCTAGCTAGGTCTGGGGCGTGCTGCAGGGAACCCAGACTACAGAGAGATGTGGACTTCCTTGGATTGTCCAGGTCCCTGGGCTCCTGGCCAGCCCGTTCTCAGAATCAGTAGAGCAGTCTCCAAGCCACTGCTGACCTGGCTCATCCTTCTGCCAGAGGCTGCAATGGAATGAGGTCTGATCTACTCAATGGACCATTCAGAACCTCTTCCCCAAACATTATGTATTTGTACCCCAATCTGCCACCTCCCTAGACCACCTGTGCTGTTATTTACTTGATAGAGTTCTCCAAACTGGTTCTCTGTTTTGTAAACCAATTCTTGTCCTAATCAACAATATTTATGAAGAGATGTTTAATGTGCTGGCTTCTTTTTTAAACCAGTGAACATTAAAACAAACATATAACTGAGGATTTTAAAAGTGTTGTCTGATTCTCATGGTATATGAAAGTTTGAGAAAAGTGTTTTGAAAAAACTATCCTCGGAAAATACGCTAGGATGCAAAGAAGAATTCTATGTGTGATCCTTGGGAGCATTTGCTACTTGTGAAGTGTGGTGCCGTCTATGACGACAAACTCTTGTCTCCAGCAAAAAGTAACTGGGCCCTGAGTGGGTGGCTCAGCTGACTGGAGTGTCGTCCAGTGCACCAAAGGGTTGCAGGTTCAATCCCCAGACAGGGCACACACCTAGGCTGCAGGTTTGATCCCCAGTCAGGGTGCATACGGGAAGCAGCCAGTTAACGTTTGTGTCGCATCAGTACTTCTCTCTCCTCTCCCCCTCTACAATCAATAAACGTATCCTCAGGTGAGGATTTAAAGAAAAGGAATCAGAAAGGGAGAAAGAACGGAGAGCAGGAAAAATCCTTTTGTGAGTTTCCTCTATCACTATTTTCAATGTACTGTATTTGGACCAAATTCCTTTGGCCTATGGGAACCCATTTGTGTTTAAAATTTGAATGTTTAAAAGACAACTATAAAGAGCTTCCATTTGGGATGACAACAAAGTTCTGGAGAGTAGTTATGGTGGTGGTTGTACAACAATATCAATATACTTAACACCACTAAAATGTGGCTAAAATGGCAACTGTCATGTTATGAGCTGTGGACAGCCACGAGGGGTCTTCCCACTGTGGGTGCGGACGAGTTCTGTGGGCGGTTCAGGCAGCTCTACGCATCTGTCTTTACCCTGGTCTTCTCTGCCCTTCACCTTTCAGGGGTTTACCCACAGCCCAGAAGGGGTCTGGAGTGGTTCAGGAGAGAAGGAGACAGTGACCGGTCAGCTGACTACACCTGATATCCCCTCGCTGTGACTTCAGTGAGCTGGCTCTCCAGTTATAAATCACAGGCCCTGCTTTCCTTCAATTTTCTGATACTGCTGAGGATGAAACTATTGGATAAAATTAGATTGTTAGATTACATATGGCTACACACATATATGCCTTTTACATTAGATACAGTTTACATGGTAGTAACCTTGGAAACAAGAATTAGGGTTAAATTTAATTCATTTTTGACCTATGGGTTTCAGCTAACACCAGTCAATCTCATGGGGAAGAAAAGTCCACATACACGACAATAAGAAACTGACGAAATGAATCTACACCCTTATAAGCAATTCCACACAATTACGAATTCTTCTCCTGGAGAATATTAAATTAAGGATATGGAAAAGTGCATGTGACAGTCCATATTGCCAATTTTAAGCCAGTTTTTGTTCAGTGTGTGTATGGCACAGTCAATGTTTTGTTACCTATATCATACAGAGAGAGACATGTACACACACACACACACACAAATAAATACTGAGGCATACATACCAAACTGATTAATGTTACCCCCGGTGACTTAACAACTCTGCTTATCTTTTTAGAGTTCAAAACTTGTTATAAAAAACACATTATTTGTACATCCGATAAAAGGCTGTAAGAACAACAGGTGTTTTAAAGGTACATGCACTTCCCCAGTACACAAACACATCCCGCCTCCTCGCCCACCCCACCACACACCACACCCTAATCCTCTGTTATCAACAGAAATGGAGAGGAGAGACCCTGGCAAGCTGCCAGCCTAAATTTAGCAGACAGATCTAAGTTCCAGTTCCTCTCAAATCCTGTCCCTGAAATAGTACTGCTCTTGTGAAACTAAATTTTCCAGGCTCTTCACTCTGGGCTTCATTTTATAAGCTTCTAGTTTTATCAAATGTCTACAGGAGTCACATACTATTAAAAACAGCACCCCAGTGTGCTAGTTGACGCAATATCCTGGCAAACAGCAACTTGTTTTCTGTGGAACACTACGTGCAAATCTAAACAACAAAGGTCAAAGTCTTTAGAAGCAGATTATTAACTTCAGGAGTCATAAAAAACTGTAGGATAGATGCTTATTGAGAAAGAAACATTTCTCCATCTGACCACTGAAGAATTATAAAGAACTGTGGAGAATTATAAAACTGATGATCACAACACAGCCTTTGTGGATTTAGCCTCAGCTTTGGGAAGCCATGTCACTAATTACAAACATGAAAGAGTAGTAAGATGTACTAGACTGCAGGAAAGTTGGTATTATTTCACATAGCTTAGATGCTAATTACAAAATCATAAGGGCGTGATTATGTGTAGAAGGAATTAAAAAATCAGGATGTGATACGGCATGCACACCCTGGAGACCAGGAATTTGACAACCACCTAAGTTTTCTCAGTGCCAAGGTGGGAACCTGTGTGCCACAGAGTTAAAATAAAATGTGTGCGACAACCTGACAGAGATGAGGCCAAGATGAGGAACACTGGTCCAGTGACTACTCAATGACTTTGAAGAACTCTGAATTTTCAGAGGGCAGTTGAAGCAGAGAACCAGGCAGTATCAAGAATCCACGGTCTTTTCTCAGTACATTTCTGCTTGATGTGTGAGGTGGAAGGTCTTTCACTTCCTTGGTTCTTGTTTTCCTGCTCCTCTTCTTAGTGAGGAGGAAGAGGAAAACAGCTGACGTTACTAAATGTAAATCCCTGCGGACAGACGGATGGGGGCACAGGCCCCAGAGGTGCAGCCAGGCCTACAAAGGCAGAGGCTGGAGCGGAGCTCCACCAGCTGGGTTGAAAGCCTGCGTGTTCCACCAATGAGTGGACACCTCCAAGTGCGGATGGCATTCATTTCCCTTCAAACCATGGGGTAAAGCTGATACAGGATTCTGTAATGTTTCCAGTTCTTAAAACGAAGTGCACTGTTACCACAGGACTGTTATCACTGACGAATTCTTCTCCTTTCTTACCCTGTGGTTTTAGAGTTCACTTATAAGTCTAAACATTCCACCACTCCAGAGGCTCCTATCACAAGGCTCTACCTTCCCTTCCCCTGCTCCCCCCACCCCCTCCCGCCCAACTGCTCTTAGCCAGGCTAACTGTTCACTGCCCCACCCGGACTCCATTAGCTGGGAGACAAGAGCAGGTTTCCTACAAAGCCTGAGCTGCAGACATAGCCTTCCTTCCTGGCTCTGAGTGCCCCTTGCACTCCAGGGCGGCTCCCGCATGTGCCCCACGGACAAGTCTTGAGCACATCTCACCATCTGCAGCAGAGTTGAATCACATCAGGGGGCAAATAGCCAGAGGAGGAAGTTCCACACAGTTTCACCTTCCTCAACCACTTAGGCAAAGGTATAAAGACATCACTGGGGAATTCTTTCAGAGAGCTACCAATTCTTTCAGAGAGCTCTCTCAAGGGCCAGAGAGCTCGGCCCTTTCTGGGGTCAGAAGCCCACCCACACGGCCAAGCCCCAAGCAGCTATTTGAAGGGCCAAATATTGGATTTGTGAGTGTGTCTGAACTTAATTACCTTATACTATCTTCTTCAAAAAGGCTTTTCCCCCTTTTTATAAAAGGCACATATTGTCTTTGTAAACAGATTCAAACGATACAGAAGTACATTCAAGGTATTAGATGGATGTGGGTAGGTAAGTAGGTAGAAGGGAAGGAGGGAGAGAGAGGATGGACAGGCGAGTGAGCTTCCTCAACTGCATCCTTCAGACATAACCAGTGCTAGCAGTTTGATGTATATCCTTCAGAACTTAAAAAACAAAAACAAATTTCATTGTTAATGAACAAAGTGCATGAGTGTATTTGTATGTATTCTATAATACCACCTGTGTAAGGAGAGGGAGGGAGGAGATCTACACTTATTTGCTAACATATACATACGACATCACTTGAAGGCACCAAAAGAAGTAGTTAATATCATCTGGCTCCCAGAAATGGACCTGAGGGACAAGGGTGAGAAGTACACTTGTCCCTCTATGTCCTTTCTTACTGTTTCAATGTGGAACCACGTGAATATATTATTTATTTAAAATAGTAACTATTTAACTTAAACATTAAAACCCGAGAAAAATGTACTTAAACAGTGCCTAGCATAGAGCAGGCACTCAATCAAAAAGCAGAATGAACGAAACAAATGAGCCTACTATTTTACTATGACAGAAATGACACCACTCACAAGGCAGATGCAGTTTTAAGTAGCCTACAACATACAAACACGTGATTACTGACACGGAAAGGCATCCGTGATCAGTTCTTACAGAGGAACAGTACAAACTAAGAGTAGAAGAGGATTTTAGGTATTGGCAACCTGCAAAGATAACAGCAAAGATCCTGAACATTCTCTCTCGAGGCTCCTGTGGGCAGAGGACATGCACAGCCAGCCTCCCAAAGTCTGGGGGCACAAGTCTAAGGGGCTCTAACTAAGAGGGAAAATTTTTTATGTTTACAAATTACCCTAAAATGACACAAATTTTGTGTTTTGCTCTATAATTAATCATAGCTATGTTCACACAAAAACCATTGTCTTTGCCCATATCTCCAAGAAATATGCAAAGCACACCTCTTGCATCCCATATCTGGGGGGAATTTAAGCACCCCAATTTGTAAACCAAATTCCAGATGGATCTTACACAAACTGGTGATCATCAGGCAAAGTGCTTTACCCACAGTCATGCGGCAACTATGGCAAAGCTGAGACCTGGCAGTGAGAGTGACTTCTCAGCGGGAGTGTCGAATTTGACAGATGGTTTTTCTGTGTGTCCCTTTCTTCCCTCCCTCTACCCCACGTGCACACAGCCACTGCCAGCTCCCCCGGACAGAAACCCTCTGATGTCTCATCAGGGGCCAGGGGCCCCTGTCCATTTACAGAACTGCCCTTCTGTAACCCCTTCACCAGAACAGGTGAACTCATCTGCCTATGCCCACAAAACACAAAATCTCTAACAACATCTCTACCTCATTAGGCTTCATATGAAGCATTTTGTTTTAACAAGAAAATTGTTTCTAAGCACTTTAATAATCATTTTAGCTGCACCATCTGCATACTGGTTAATGTACTAATTGCAGATCTGTTTCATTTATTTGTTAAGACCAGAACCTTGGTTTGACATTTGATTAACCAACCATTTTGACTAGTTTACATGTTTGAAAATAGCACTACCCACTGCTTACAATATTCCCTAATACACATTCCCCCTGATTTTAGCAGGCTTTCCCTCAATTTTTCCAAAGCAGTTTCGTATTAGAAATTATGTTAACCTATTTTACATAAAGAATTCCTTGAATAATAAACAATGGTTAAAATACTGAAATTATGTTCCATTCCCACTCAAAGTATTTGGTACTTTAAATAAAGTGTGATACTTCCAAGTCAAATGCATAAATACTGTTTTATAAATTATTCCTGCAGCAGGCAAGGTACCTCAGCAGGAAGCCAATTTTAACTAATGAAAGGAAAGAAAGTATCTTTGGAAGAAACAAAATATACAAATTTGTAGATTGTTACTAAAATAATTTCTCAAATAAAACATAAACCCTGAAAAATGAATGATTCTACTCCCTCAGGGAATTTAAACCAATGCTCACATCTAGATATTTAAAAGGGAACTGGGAAATTAGGTGTTTGCTCTGAATTCTTATCACAGTGGAGGAATGTCCAAACAGCTTCTCTTCTGGATCAAATCTCTCTAGTCTCCAGGAAAAGTTTCAGACATGTTAGGCTCAAATAAATGCCACTGTCACAAAAGTAACCAGTGCACCAAGGTCAAGGCAGCACTGGTCGCAGTCTGAGCTTGGGAGAGCAGGGGCAGAGGGAGCGCTGACAGGAATCGGACAGCCCTGCCACGGTACAGGGCTCCCGTAAGAGAACAGCCTTCCCTGAGCATCTCCAGAACTTCGTCCAAGGTGATGTGAATCTCCCAAACTTAAACACAACAATCAGGAATAAAGAAAGAAAAAGGCATGTTCCAGTGTCACAACATATTCCAAAGCAACTCAAGAAACATTCAAAATGGAAAGACTTCTAAGCCAGGAGACATACAACCTAATGTTGAGTGAGTGACATACCACCCCCTCTCATCCTCAGCTCCTCTTTTGACTTAACTGGGCAGAATTTAATTCTTTTCCTCACTGACAATGCTAGTGTGAGGCTTGAATGTAATAAACTACATAGAATCCTTTACATAGCGCACAACGCTGCACAGATCAGCATAGTACTCGGAGGGCAGCAAGTTTAGAAATGATTATTGTAATGTCAACAGTTTTCTGTTCGGGTTAACTAGAAAAATAAAATAGGATCTAGCCATATTCCTTCCAAAGAGTCTTATTATTTGAAGCTGTGGTTTCTGTGTAAATTTAATTAATAATACAACTCATGACTTAGATTTGGGTCTACTTCCTCTAAACAAAAGATCATATCATAAATGCCCAGGTCTCACCCAACTCTCACAAGCTAGGGAGGTAGTAGTCATACCCCTGTGTTCCACTAGTAACTGGACCATTCACTTCACACCAACAAGCTTGTTCTCCTCTGGATCCCTGAAGACCAGCCACCAAGCACCACGCAAAGGACAAGGCTTCCAGAAGAGCTCACCTTTATAACATGAATGGGGCCATCATCCAAGAGTTAATTTCAGTAATGAGAAAAAAGAGTCAAAAGACAAAAAGTAAATAAGTGAATAACAAACATGAGAACAAAATATTAGCGTAAAATGGTGTGATGTCTCAAATATGCTTTAAAATACTGCCTCCTGTCCCCGTCCCCTGCACCCTGAGCAAAGTAGGAGGTGGGAGGGATGGAACAAGAATCACAGTTAAGCTGATGGCTATTAATCCTGGATGAGAAGGATATGGAATTCACTTTACTACCCTCTACATTTTTAAAAATTGTTTCCAAAAACTGTCTTAACATTCTTTTAAACTGTAATTTAATCTCATATGAACCAAACTTATTTTTAAAAGTAAAAGATGCATATACATGCAACATAAAGCTCCCAGGAAAAATAAATTAAGAAAATGGCTGAAAGGGGTCAAAGGTAAAAACTTTTGGTTTTAAGATAAAATAAGTGATGCAGATGTAACTCACAGCGTGGGGACTATATTGATGACACTGCGTTGCATATTTGAAAGTTGCTAAGAGTAGATCTTAAAAGTTCTCATCAGAAGGAAAAGAATCTGTAACAGTGTATGGTTGATGGGGGGACTCAACTGTTGGAAAAAAAATTAGTTTCAGGCAATAGGTAATAAGCTTAGTAATCAATGCATGTAAAAAGCTATTGTTCCAGGAACTAAAGGTATGACCCACCCTGACTCCAGGAGACCACAAGCAGTTCCGCCTCTGCGCCTCAGGAGGTCTCAAGTAATCAAGATGGGAATCTGAGCCACTGTCCTCCAGGGGGAGATGCCCACCACCCAGGACACAGATAAAGACCACCGCCCAGGTCACACATGATTAACTTTTTCCCTGAATTCCAATCCTCCTCTTCTCCTTATAAAAAGGGTCTGTTTAAAATGGAATTTAAGATGGTCTGTTAGGGTACAAACCCACCATATTCTCGGATCACCAGTCATCTGAATAAAATGCCCATAAAGATTTAACCCATCGCTGCTTATTGGGTCTGGTAGGTGACAGAGCATGAACGCCAGCCGGCTTTTCTGGTTTCGTGGTGATGAATGTTACCTAGACTATTGTAATCATTTTGCAATATGTACAAATATCAAATCATTATGCTGTACTCCTGAAACTAATACAATGTTCTATGTCAAAAAATAAACATAAAAATACAAACAAGTGCAGCAAAAAAATTCTATTGGGTGGTGGAATGAAATCAAAGTCAACCTATTTCACACAACTACTAAGCAGAGAACCACTATTCACAGCAACAAGCTCTTTCCACCAAGCCTCATGCGTTTGTCAATGTTTACTGGAACTACCATCTTTTTTTTTTTTTTGCTGTTTTACTTTTTAAGGTTTATATTTGATGATTTAATATACGTATACACTGTGAAAACACCACCTCTTTAGTAATCTACCCATCCATACATCCCTGAACAAAATCAGACCCAACCTGATTAGACCTAACACTTCCCATAGTCAGTGGGGCTTTTATCTTCTACCCCTTTCCTGAGAGAATGAAAACATATGTCCAACTTCTGTACCTCATGAGACCAGGTCAAGTCAACAACAGAAAAGACAGCAAAACAATCAAACTCTGACATGCAAGAATGCCTCATATTAGAGAGACTACAAAAAAACAAAAGAAGCCCAAACCACTGCCTGCCACTTATTGGGAAGATACCTACTCAGGCTTTACTCTGTACTTTCTAATTCCTCACTCTCCCCACTGTTTCCTTGCTGGCTTCATAGGCAGATAATAAAGTCAAGAAATAGCTGAGAAACTCCACAGTAGTGGATAAGGAGGTAGGTTAAGACTTGAGACACCATTCCATCTGATAAAGCACTGAGTTCTGAGACTAAGGACAGCTGTAGACTGTGGGCCTTTTCTGATACCTGTCCCTCAACGCAAAAAAAGATTCCCTGGGCGGAATGTTTCTATGCTAGCAGGCACAACCGAGACCCAGCCGACGGAAGTGCTGACTGAGCAGGACAGCTTTAAAAGATTTTGCAAGTAAGCTGATAAAGCTTCAGCTTCTGAAACAAGGTGATTCTTTTAATCTTACACATCGGAGGGACACCGCTCGGTTCATCTTCCTAGAACAAATGTTCACAGTCCTGACGTTTGCCACCTGAGTCATCTATCCAGTCATCCAGGGGAAAACTGCCACATAAGGCAATCCTTTGGGTTGAAGGGAACAAAAGACTAAGAAGAGGAATTCTCTTATCTTTCTTCTCTGAACTTTTAAGAGAAGCTTGCTTTTCTTCAAACACTGGCCAGCTCCTATCATATGCATAATGTGCACCATACGATGTTTTCCATTTTGCTTTGGCCACCAGGAGTCCCTGAGCCAATGTGCAGGCCATATGAGAGAGTCAGGGCTGGTACTAGGGGTGATGGCATGATGCTCGTTTCTGTTGCTGCAGCTTCAGGTGAGTTCTGGACCACACTTTATGACCCACGGCAGGGCAGAATTTGTGCAATTCTGGACACACCCGTGACTTAACTCCTTTTGCCGTTCAGTTATCCGTAACTCTCAGTACTGTGGGCTTCTCTCACAGGGTGTGGTCTTTGAATAAATCTATACAAATTCTGGTGCCAGGCACCATAAAATGGAAAACAAAATAAACCTGAGGTTAGGGGAAATGAAAACACAATTGCAAAAAACGTAAGTTTTTAATAGCTGCTTATACATTTGAATTTAAGTCATATCTCACATAATTTCGGAGGCAGGCAAGCAAGTCAAGTAGGGCTCTAATGCTCAGGCTGTTAGTCCTACTCACACTGTGTTGTTCTAGGTCTCTGCGTCTCATTTAACTAACCAAACTGCTTAAGTAATAATTGACTTGAAACTTTTCTGCCTCTCTTAAAGGTTAAAATAATGAAGTTAATAACTGATTCTTAAAGTAAGTCAAGTTATGAAACAAATTAACAAATCACTACACTATATGGACCAATTACACTTTATGAACTAATTATCCCATACAAAATAACGTTGTAATCTGCAATGCATTCCTTTTAGATTTTACGTAACAGGAAGAGCTTGGCGGAAGCTTTCTGTTGGCGCCTGAGTGAGATGGGGGTTTTGTCTCACATTAACTAACAAGCTTCAAGCTTATCCTTTTATCCAGAAACATCCAGAGATATCAAACCGTGAGGTGATGGCAAAACCCAGGCCCTGTTCTCTCTAGCCACACAGCTTTTTCTATTAGACTCCCAAAGAAACACCGTCCTGGGTTACTGTTGTGATGAATATACTGAATGTTTATAACCCCAGATGCAAGCCACATAAAAATCAAATTAAAATAGTCGGTGGGGTCCTGGGATACCAGTAATAAATAACAGCTCCTTGAACCACCGAGGAGGAGGTGTAACTCCGCAGCACAGTCCACGCACTCTGAGCTGATCTCCAACTGGATTAATTATTCCCTCACAGCACGCTGACGCAGTGATGGCTAGGCAGCCTCTCTCTGTCTCTGGTGTCAGCTAACAGAAGCCTGACAGCTCTGTTCCCACTGGTCGATGTGCGTGCTGTGCTTACCAAGACTCCGTCAGTTGCTTCCAAACATGTTTGTGTAGGTTAGACTTGCTTCTGCTGTTACATCATGTAATTAAATGTTAAGTAATCAATGAAATTTGAGTCTGAAAAAGCGAACTGTTGTTTCTATAAAACTAAATTGAATGCTTTAGAAACACCTGACACAGGTAAATAACTAATGTTATTACTAGCTATCAAGACAATGCTAATACTCTGAGGGGAAAATGTGACAAACTCTAGACAAATCCAGTATTTGGCTGCTTTGAAAGTTTTGATGTTCTGGCACTATTTTAAAGAAATAAAGCCTGACCCTGGCCGAGTTGTTCAGTTGGTTGGAACTATGTACCTTTTGGTGCATCAAGCTATGCACCAAAAGGCTGCAGGTTCGATTCCTGGTCAGAGCACGTTACCTGGGTTGAGGGTTCAATCCCCAGCTGGGGTGTGAATGGAAGGAAACAGATTGATGTTTCTCTTTCTCAAAAAACAAATCAATAAAAAACATACCTCAGGTGAGGATTAAAAAAAAAAAAAAAAAAGACTGGCCATTGTGGATGGTACATTATGAGTGTGGTTTGTGCAAGAAACACAGCATGAAAAATATATCAGACGACCCACGTCCAAGGAACTCCTGACACTGAGACAGGATAGTAAGAAGCTAGGGAAGTTCCTTGGCAAGTGGAATAGGGAAATGGAGACAGACGGCTGCACACATCGCCTGAGCAATCTGCAGCCAGGTGCAGATGGTCACTAGTGGCAAAACTGGGAAAACTGGAAAAATGGGAAAACAAGGACCTTGCGTCCCAGGGTAAAACCTTTCCTCCATGGAGATAACAGCTAGGCCTCAGTTGTGTTTCAGCTCCAAGCCCAGAAAAGCAGCAAAACCAGGGGGCAATGCCAGGACCAACTGCAATGACTAAAGACACCCTGTCCTGTCACTGGCCAATCAGTAAAGACCACAACCCTGAAAGGGCACAGCTGGAAATCGGATGTGCATTCTGCTGAAACCCTCCTTTGAGACCTCCTCTAAGATTCCTGCCACCACAAGAGATAAACGCCTCAGGACAAGCCCCACTGCGTGCACACTCTCCTTCTGGGGAGCAGCCCATGCCCTCCCTTTCCGCTCTTCTTCCCCCACTCCTTTCTTCACCGGCACGCTCTCCTACACCCTAAGGCAATGGGCAGCTGGCAGCCTGTCCCAGGCTGATCCCCTGAACCTGTTGTCCCCAAAGCCCCCTTTTCTCTGGCTTCCCTGCGAGCCTTAGCTCTGGGGCCCAGGCTCTCCTGTTGCTTCCTCTATGCTAAGCCCTTCCTTGTTTCACTGACCCCAACTTTAATAAATATACCCTCATAGTCACCTGAACTCGTGTTGTGAAATCTTTCCTGCATGAAGTCAAGAACCTGCGCCTACAGCTGGCCCTGGGCAGACCGGCTCAGGGCCAGGTCCTTGTCAGGTAACCACACTACCTAAAAGACTGACCAATTCTGAACATTGATAATTTCTACATTTAACGAGATGCTTTTGGAGGACAGATATTATTTTTTATTTCCACCATTAACTGATTAATCATCTAACTGCAGGTCCCAATTATATTTGATAAGACCTTCTTGAAGGAACTAAGCCAAGGTCAGTACCCTCCTACATATTTTCATCTTTCCTTGATAAAGAACTTCAGCAAAAAGGAATGGGGAACATTTCCCGTGAGGACATCTCACCCCCTTCCAGGGACGTCTCCTCAAGAGTCTGCACTTCCCTAAGCTCCATGAGGTACAGCCCCCAGTCCCACCCTCCGGCAGACAGGAGTGCACACTGCCTTTTCTCCGCTTCCCTTCACCTTTACAACCCCATTGTCTCAAGTCCACATGTGCTCAGCTAGGAGTTGAGCACAGCAAGGTAAAGGCAATTCACACTGTGAGGTATGTTTCTCTTCGCTAAGATGTTTGTATTTCAGGAGATCTATGTTCACTTATTTATAAGTGGCAGTAGTTCAACAGCATATACAGAGGAAGTAAAAACAAAAATTACAGCTGTGGAAGGAGAGATATTTTGGAACCAGATAGGAAGGACCATGTTAGTCTTAACGACTTACCAAGCAGAAAGGTAAACTAGATTTAAACTTCATCTGTGACTTTGGGATGAAGTCGGCTTCCTTATATATAAAAAATAAGATACCACCACCGACTTCATAGGATTAAATAAGATAGTTACGAAGCAACTAGTACAGTCCAGGCACACAGCAGGTGCTCAATACATCATGGCTGCTTTAGTTGTCCACCTTCTCCCATCCAATCCCACCCTACCCCCCCAATGGCATTACTTTTTACAACATCTTTCCTCCCTCGATTTAAGAACAAAAAGATTCTCCTCCCAAAGACTCCCCAAAGCCACATTTTAGGGGCACTCTTATGAAGAAAGCCGTAGAGGGCAAGGTCATGCTATAGCTACTTTCAAGCTATATCCTCCACCCCTCAGGACATCTTGGGAGCTCTGAATGTATAGGGCACTCAAAATGTGGTATCAGTTGCTTGATTTATATTATTAAATTTACTTAAAATTAATGTATAATAACAAAAGCAAAGAATAAAAAAAGCAGCCAGCTGATTGTCTTTACAGCAATACTCCCAACCCATTTTCTTGCAGTGTGTCATCATCTAAGATCCCTGATGTGGTGGCTAGATTTAGAGAGCCCAGCTGCAGGGTCTGCAAAGAGCAGATGATTCCCCTTGAGGTGAAGGTTCACCGCACATCTAGATGGGAGCTCCCTCAGGGCAGGGCAGTCTGCAGGTGACCCAGCAAGGCACAGGGGCATGGTCAGTGTCTACTTACATCATTACTCTGCAGTTCAAGAGGAGATGTTGAAGAGTGCAAGAAAGATTAAATATAATTAATTGACCTGGTCTAGTTCTTAATTGAAAGGAGACAGCCAAGATGCCAAAGCAAAGGAGAAAGGCGAGAAGAGGGAATACGCCAGTTTATTTGTAACAACATTCCAACTACACACACATCTAATCACAGTTCACTCCCCTTCCATGAAAGAAGAAAAATGTTTTTAAGTTCTGAAGAAGAAAGTGTCTGGGTTTATTTAGATGTCTACATATCCCCACCTCTGTGCAAATGAGCTATCTTTTCTGGATAGGCATCAACTACTACGCATGCTTGGATTTTCCCCTTAGAAGACAAAACATGTTGAGAAAGCTTCCATTCCCATTTGCCAAAGATGATAAAATGTAACAGCTTTTAACTTAAGCAACTATTCAGGTTTCAGAGGTATTCCAGATAAAGCTGTTACTTCCTCTAAAGAAAAGCTTTCTCCTCCTCAGGTGTTAATTACTGGCTCCAAAAGAAGCCCTTCAGACAACAAATGAGTTGGGGCTCTGAAGGGCTTGTGGTGGCAGGATCTGCTTGGAGAGGCAGAGCGCCTGTGAGAATTGTGATGCTAAATCATTTCACTTCTCTTCAGCACATGACTCGGGAACACCTTCTGCTTACTAGACACATTTCAAAAGGTTAAACACAGAAGTAACTCCATACCTGGACTTTGTGCTCTGGTATGCTAGTGAATGTTTTAGAATACAGTTAGTATTATACTGCGTATTTTTCTCATTAATAAAAGAGGCAGGATTGTTCTTTTCCTGCTCTCTCTGATCTCCTTAAAAAGTAGAAGTCTTTGAATAATAGTAATTATTCACTTGAAATTACAATTAACAAGAAATATGTATGCACTTCAAATGGAAGCCCCCAAAGCAGATCATCTGAAAAACCAGATTAACAGTCCTACAAAGGCAGGGAGTAGGCATCTAAAATACACGGAGGAACCATCAGATTTTGAAATATTAAACTGAAATTATCCCAAAACCTTAAATTACCAGGTTTTAATTCAAAATGGTTTATAAAAGCAATAAAATAGTAAATAAAAGTTAAAATACTTTTAAAGAACTTTTAATTGTTTGAACACTACAGAGTTATTCAGGCCAAACGAACTGTACAACAGTTTGCAATACAAAGCTAACGGTGCCGAACAGGTTTGGGTTATCATTATCGTGAACTTTTGGGATCACTTCTCAAAGGCAAGGTTCTGGTCAATTCTTGCTGCGTTTGGTAACACATCTGTAAAAACAGCATATATTCAGTTCTCAATTAAATTAAACCAAGAATCCCAGTTACTATCAAGCTGCCACCTGATGAAATGAACTAACCCTGCTGAAAACCATCCAACAGTTCACTTTTGATGCGACAAGCATTCCTGAGGAGGCCTCGCAACCAGACTCACAGGCAGTCTGTCTTTGTGGAAGAGAAGGACAATGTATGTGTTATTATTCAAGATGGCACTGAGCCCCAGTATTTATAATGCACGATTCTAGCTGGGAGTTTTATTCGGGCCAAATTATTCAAAAGAATAAGAAAAGAAATATTATTCATGGATAGTGAATTCTTAACAGGGACAGGTTATATGAAATCTCCAGAAAAGGCAAATCTATACAGACAGAAAATAGATTAGCGGCTGCCTCAGAATGGAGACAGGGATTAAAAGGGCAAGCGGGAACTTGGGAGAATGACTGGTTTGTGGAGATTTCATAACTTGGTGAATTCGCTAAATATCTCTGAATTGTATACTTAAAAGAAGTGAATTTTATGGCATGAGAAGTATACCTCAATAAAGGTGTTTTTTTTTCTTTAAGTGACAGAGTGATCATTTGGACTTTAGCATTTTGATTGGGAATGGGAAGAAGTAACTAAGTAAGAGTGTGCTCAAATCTTCAATCTTGAGAATGTTCACCCCAGTTCCTTCTAGTAACCTGAATTTCAAAAGAGAGTTAATTAAATTATAGTATTCTCATACACTATAGTATATGCACCTATTATAAGCGATGCAGGGAAAATGTGACAGCAATCTAAATGGCCATTAATACAAGTAGTACAGCAAAAGAAATGATGGTACAGCGCCCTCTGAAATTAGGGCAGTCCACACTACACAGTCAATTAAAAATATGTTAGATTCTACACAACACATACAGAAATATGTCCAGGATACACTGAGTGAAGAGGCGTCTGGCAGAACAGTGCACAGAGGGGGACATATGGGGAACATGTGTGGGTCATCCATGTATGTACATGTGTTTGCATGAATACTTGGAAAGATAAATCCAAATTGTTCATAATGCCTAGCCCTTGGAAGTACAAAGGGAGAGGAAGAGGATTTTCAATCAAAGTTCAAGGAAAATAATTGGAAGTATGTGCATCCAAGGGCTGAGAATAATTGTCACTGGGTAGGTGAAATTTATATCCTTTTTTTTAACGTTCTTTTAAATTGACTATACTTTTGGAGAGGAAGGTTGTTAGCATAGTGGTTAAGAGATGGATGGTCCAGATTTAAATCCTGGCTCTTCTGTTTATTTGCTGTGAGATCTTGAGCAAACTGGTCAACCCCTCTGTGCTACAGCTTTTTGCCTCTGTAACTGAGAATAAGAATATCTACTCCGTAGCCTGTGAGGATAAACTAAGTATATTACGTACACAAGGCACTTAGAACAGAGTCTAGCACATACTATGCATTCCTTGTTAATGCCCAACAGCATGTATACCAGTTCCTTATTAGTAAGAAGAAAACATGACCAGAGACTGTATTTTTGTGTGGGGGTGGGGGAGGAATAAAAACACAGGCACTGACTGACCCCAAGTATGTTCAATACCAGTAAGTGAGCAGAGTGTATTAGGCACAAATCAAAGTCTGGACAGTTGTCAGAGCCTGATTTGTGACCAACACTGAGGTAACCAACATCCCTGTGAGTCACACTGAGGCCAGAGAGTACCTGGGCGGGAAGCTCCCAAGTGCCTTGGCTCCATGTGTTGTAACAGACTCATAATGTGAGAGATAATTAGTGTGTGTGACCGGTCCAATGGGCAGAGGACAACCGAAACATGAATGCTCCGATATAAACACATGCCTAATAATTGACCTCAATGGGACTTGTGGCCTCATCTTGGGACATAACAATATAAACTAGGGTCAATTATCTGACACTTGAACTAGCAACTGGAAAAATCATTAATCTTCACATTCTAATACCACAAAGCAAATCCGCCACTTTGAAAACCAGAAAGTTCTCAAGTACCCCCACTTCCCACACCTTATGGTGTCAGAGAACTTTAAACCGTAGTAGTCCTTAGGATCTTTCCCAACGGCCACCCTCTCACTCTGCACAGTACTGGAAACTCTTTGTTAAAGTGAGGACACTTATATTGTAGAGTGATTACTAAGTACCAAATTCATCTATTGCTCTCAAAACTCTTTGAGGTGGATCTTTTAATCTCCACGTTTACAAATTTAGAAAACTGGGGCCCAGGGAGAGAATATTCCTGACTCGGGCCCACCCATGAGTGGCAGCACCGAGAACCAAACGCAGAATCATCCCTTTCCAATCTCTGCTTTCCCAAGCACTACCAATCCTGTGGGTTTCATTCTTAAAGTGCTTCATACTTTTCATTTCAACTGCAAAGTATATCCTTCAAAAGGCCTATACACCATCGAAATTTAGAACGCCTAACCAAAAATATCCCCTCAAAGCTCCTAAAATTTTCTTAAAGTATATTTTTTTACAGTGGACACACTTGTCATTTTATTTTTCATTTCTGTTTCCCCAAAGCTGACCAATTTTTAACACAGCACCGAGGTCTCACCCACAGACTTGTTTTCATTGGGTAGAATGAACCACAGAAACTCCTGGTTTCAGAAACTAATTTTTCAATTCTGTATAGAACATCAAAGACAAATTTGGCCTTGCTTTGTCAACTGGATTTATAAGCCAAAGCTAATCAGGCAAGGTGGTCCAAAGTGGGACAAAACTATTGTGCTAAAAGCATTTGTGAACTTTCCTTTTGTGGAGCTAGACATTTTTTAAACATCTCCACTTATCTTTCATTTTGATATACCATTTAGAAAACTGTCATTGCCGAACTATAATAAATTGGTCTGGTCTAAAGACAAATTAAAGACATCAGTTATCAATTACTTCATCAGTGTGGACTGAAATGGTTGCTTAGTAAGTGCCATGACCATTCAAAACAATAATGGCTAGTTCTCTGTTGTTCTGGTATCCAATTATTGTTGCACTGAATGCCACTGAACAGTAACAGAAGTTTAGCATTACCTTTCTCAAAATTAAATCTAATTTTTCCTGTTGTAGGCTTTCCTTTCAGTAAATTCAAATTATTTAATCAATTGCCCTCATAAAACTATGAAGAGATTAAACAAAGTGATTAGACATCTCACCTAAGGTCAAATGACGTCAAAAAGAGGCCATAATCCCATGAGAAATTAAAATTTACAGAAATTTTCAGGGAACAACAGTATACGTCAAACCATATTGCCATGGGTCAATAAGATACATACATAAATATAAATTATTTGAATTATCAGAGAATCTTAAAATCTTCTCTGGAGATACTTATTTAAATAAAGAACTAGCCAAGTATTTTCCTGGATTTAGGTTGAGTCACAGTTTACACAGTAAGTAACAAGGTATTTATTTAGTCAATTTTTGCTAAACCAGAATCACATGAAATGTTTAAAGCAGAAGTTTAGTCCATAAAGAAATTTGGGAGATAAATCCATTCTTTATCTAGTCATTATTTTAAAATTAGATTTTAAAATAAAATTTTACATAGTTTTAATAACATTCAACTCACAGCGGACAGATGCAATTCTCTCTCACTGGCCAGTCGAGAGAGATAACTAAGCAAACACAGAGAGAGAGAGAAGTCGACAAATGAACACTTGGCACCAGTGTACTGATTCCACACCCAATACCCTGTAACGTTTATCATTAGGTGTACACTATACTATTATCTTGGAACTCACCGGCTGTCCAGAAGCTGAGTGGGGGATGATGACGAGAAAAAGTGAAAATGTTCTGGACTCTGTGGGTGCATTTGTCAGGTATGTATATATGTAGTTCACTGAACCATTTCAAAGTGAATCTTTTCGGTCACACTCTCGATTCCCCATCATTCTCCCTCCAGCACTTCTCACTCTTCCTCGGCTCCATCTATTCATTCAACACACCGTATTTCATTCAGGTACAGTTCTAAGTGCTGGGGACACAGAAGTAAGCATTCCTCGTAACTCAGTTACCTGGAATGATCTCACCAGGTAGTTAACTTCTAATGTGTATAGACATGGCTGTTCATAAACTCACATGCTCTTAAGAGGCACGTTAAACTGCTGAGGACCTTGGCAAATACAAAAGGTCTATTACTCCCTCAGAATAGAGTATTGTTTTTGCAGTAAGATGGCAGGGGTTCTCTAGGGCTATAAGACATACTGGGATCAGTGGGAATAAGTTTTTGTTTCAAATTATAACTACTTGATCTTAAAAACAGCAGAAAGTATGGCCAACTTTTCTCACCCACCTCTTCTTTCATTTCTTTATACACACGTGCGTGCACGAGCACACCCACACACACAAAACACATGTTTTGTACCCCTTGCACCAAAACAAAAACAATGTTGTTAATGGACATCAAAAGACTGGGGACAACATGGAAAAACTTATTTACAACACATATGAAATAGGACTAATTTCCATAATTTAAAATGAGGTATATAAGTCAATATAATAAAGACAAGAACCCTATGATGAAGAACAAGAAAGAAGAGGAGGGGAAAGAGGAAGAAGAAAGTACAAAGCAAAACACAAGAAGAGGCAATTTGCAGAAAGAAATTCAAATGGCCAAAGAACCTGCAGGATCCTAAACCTGTAATTAAAGATAAGCGAGTGAAAACAGAGATAACATTTTTACTTACCAGATGGGCAAAAATATTATAGCTTGGTGATTTGTGGTACTGGTGGGGGTGTGGGAAAGATGCAATTTTGTTTTGTTTTGAATCAATCTGCATAATCTTTCTAGAGTCAACTGGATAATGTTTATCAGAGTTTAAAATGCTTTTATCCTCAAACCTAGCAATCTCACTATTAGGAATTTAACACTGACCCACAGATATAGCCGCAAAATGTTCATACGAAACTATTTACAAATGGGGAGATTACTTTGGAAGCTATTTCTAACCACAATGCTGTATACCCAACATTTATATAATGTTGAATGTCAACTGTAACTGAAATATAAAAAGGAAATTTTTTAAAAAGAAAAAAGTAGTTACAAAAAGGCAGACATCAATAATTCCAAAAGCTGAACAAAATTCCTCCTCCTAAATATCCAGTGATTACTAAAATATCCAGAAAGAAGGCAAAGGCCAAGTCAATTATGTCTATCTATATAATGAAATCTCACACACATTGAAGTGAATAAGGAACGATGGGGGAACTCAAGAATTGGAGAATTTTAGTTTTAAGTAATAGCTAACAAGCTTAGCAGCTGATGTATATAAAAAGCTAGTGTTTCAGGAACTGAAGGTAGGACTTAGCCTGACTCTAGAAGACTGCAAGCAGTCGCGATGGTATCTGAGCACTGTGTTCCAGGGAGAGACAGCCCGCTGCCCAGGACACAGGTGAGGACAAGGATGCCCAGGACACAGATAAAGAAGGGTGCTAGGGAAACTGCAGGGCTGCAGTTTTTATCTGATTAACCTCTTTCCTGAATTCCAAATCCCTTATCTATACTTTTTTCCTTTCACACTTTTCAAAGGAAATGTAAGCTGGTCTTTTAGGGTATATAACCCTTGGGGTACATAACCTGCCATCTTCTCAGATCGATGGCCATCTGAATAAAGTGCCCATTGAGATTTGATCCCTGACTCTCCTTACTGGTTCTAGTGGTAATGGGCAGCACAAACAGTTTGACAAAGATTGGTGTGTAATGATAGGAAAAATCTCTAAAAATATAATAAGAACAGTACATACCAAAAAAAAAAAAAAAAAGGCTCCCCAAAATGTAATCCCTTTATTAAATAATACAAAAAGCAGAAGGCCAGACAGATGAAGGTATGTATACCACAGACACTGTTTTCTTGGAAGGAATCACAAGAAATGTAATAACAGTTACGGTACATTAATAATATGGAGGCTTTGAACTCTCTCTCTCTCTTTCTGCACCTTTGATACTACTTATATGCTACCTATGTATGCGCAGTTTTAATTTCTTTTCAATGTCATCATGCATTACCTGAATGTATGACTAAGGGCAATTATCTTCTCTCACTTTATACTGTTTTTCAACAAAATCCAATTTAAATATATATAATGAGTTGATGACATTTTAGGGGCATTCTGAAGGAGAAAAATAAGAAATGAAGTAGAGAAAAAGAATGCAATGCAGACAGACAAAATATCAACTTGGGTTCAAGAACAAGGTGGAGTATTTTTCTTTTTATGTTTTAAACAAAAGGATAAATTATGCATTGTATGGTAGCAGCAAGCAGGAGGCAACAAGGAAATCTTAGCAGTTCAAGGCTGTGGAATGTAGAAAACAACCTGGAGGAAAAATCTTTTAAAAACAATTCTGGAAGAACTATTCTTCCAAATTCACTACAAAGCAGTTAAAAATGCACTGGCAAACTCAATTTTAAAAACTCACCAAAACCAAATAAAATCATAACCCTACAATGCATTATGAAATACTTTGGCAAATATTTATAAAATCTAAAAGATAAAATGCCCGAATTGAATTATTCACATGAAATTATAATTTTAGATTGTACTAAATATCTCCACAGGCATTAAGCAAAAAGCCTGGAATGTCATCTCATAAACAGGGTTCCAACTCCAGATTATCCAGGTATTTATCTTAAGTTTAAGAGACAAACAATAGGAATGGAAATTCAAGAAACTTAATCTTCAATAGTACCTTAGAGATGAGTCACTCAATGGCTAATACAGGTAATCAAACCATTCAATGTTAAAAGTCTGGGGGAAATGACGAAGTCCCACTTAGGGGAAAAATGTTCAAATCACCTAAATATGTATGTATCACGTGCAATTGCCTGGTTGATGAAAAAAAATAAAGGCTAGGTGAAGAAGGGTGGGACTGTTCCTCCCTGTGCCAGTTACTTGATTTATTGCCTCTCAGATGAAAATTCACCCTTAACTACCTGATCTGCAAAAATAGATCTAGCCCCTTAAACTTTATTTTTAACTTGTTGTCTGGCATGAGGCTGTTTCGTCAGCAGAAGACACTGGGAAGACACTGGCATGAGGCTAAGTTTCGTCAGCAGAAGACACTGCGTGGTTGCTGGTTTTCCGAGCTCCCCTGGCAGCCTCCGGCAGCCCGTGCAACTTGTCCAGCTCCGGTCCCATCAATGGGTTTGCAGTGGAGTGCCTCCAGCCAGACAGCTCCCTTGGACAGTCTTCCCTGGCATCCCACAGGGAGTGGCGGGTTTTCTGCAACTTCTGGAGGGGGGATTTTTAGCAAGTTCCATGGGCCTGGCACTACAAGTTCTCAGCCATACAGCAGGTCATAGGAAAGAAACATATTTCATACAAATTCTGAATGATGGATGAAAACTGCCTGGTTCTGCATACCTGAAGAGGGGGTGGCATTAGGAGTTTGCCTTATACACAAGGTGCTCAGCTAAAAAGGTACCAGCTATGCCAGTCTTAAGCCTGTTGGCCCACGAATTACCCCTTTTTGTCCCTAACTGCTCTGCGTTTTCACAAAGAACCAACTTACTTGGAGGTACTGGCAGAAGACTGGAGGGCAGAAGACTGGAGAGCAGAAGGAATAGGGAGGCTGCTGGGAGCATTTCTCACCTTCCCCTGGGCTGACATCTTGATCTCCTCGGTGGCTTCAGCTCCCATCTGCCCTGACCTCCAACAAGAGCCTCCTCCACTTGTTCCTCCAGCCAGAGGCTAGTAGTGACTTCTTGTTGTGGCTAATCTCTAGGTATTAATCAATGTGCCTCGTGGGACTCTCTGCCACACCATGGGGTGGAAGTAACTCACAAAATTCCCTTTTCTACTACTTAGGCCCTGACTAATCGGTTACAACACAGGGGCGGTGGTGCACACACGTGCTGATGACTGCCACAGCTATTCTCGCAACCTGTCATGCTACAGTCCAAAGTTTAAACTTGAGGAAACCTAAAATTTTCCAGTAATTTGCCTTCATTTGGCCTAAGAGAGCCAAAGTTAAACCCTAGAAATGTTCTGGTTTATATGGGAATTCCTGGAAAATGTGCTCAATGTCTTAACATCTATTATATTTTTAAAGCTGAATCATCTTCCCCAAATGAGATGAGGGCAGTGTTCTGTGTCTGCTCTGCCCAGCATGGTAGCCACTAGGTACTTGTGGCTACGAAACACTTGAATGTGGTTAGTGTGACTAAGACATGGAATCTTTAATCTTACTAAGAAGTTTAATTTAATTTAAATATCTGGCTGTGGCTAGTGACTACTGGGTTGGACAACAGAGGTGCAGCCTATGATCGTGTACCGTGGGCAGGACTTCTGCCACTGGTGGTGTCTCTGTGTGCTTTGGTGGGGGATGGCGGCGTGTGGAGGAAAGCACTGGGGGAGTATTGACCCTTCCATTCCTTCTATTCAGTTTAAAACTATAACAACCCCTAGCCCACCTGACCCCTGCCCACACACACATGCAATTTACACAGATAAATTTGTTAACATACTTTCAGAAAATAAAAGGCCTTTGAACACAGTAGCTTGAGAACGAAACGGTGTGGAGGAAACGGTGGTGGCTGAGAGGAAAGGCAGAGACCCGGTAAGGGGAGGAACCCTCTGGGGAAAGAGGTAACAGTGGAATTCTTGCTCTGCTTCCCTCCTCTTCAACCCGGTGGAAATGGTCCCCTGCTTCTGCCCTAGGAACGGTCGCAGCCCCCTCCTTACTCTCTTCCCAAGAGGATTCACCTAGAGCCTGACCGGGACCATGAGGTTAGCACACGACTGACTCCCACTGACTGTGGCACTGCTGACACTGTGAAAGAACTTCCCTTTGATCGAGGCTGACGATGACTAGTTTCTGGGCTAGAAACAATTTCACATCTCTGACCTTTACATGGACATAATGAAAGTAAATGACATTAGGTACCTGATTCTCCTGAGAATTTTGTTCCTAGAAGTAAATGCTAAGGATTTAAAAAGGTGACTCACCCAGGTCACTGGACTGATAGTTATCAAACAATTGCTCAGCTGGACAAAAAATCACTAGCCACAGTAGATGAATGCAGAAAACTGTTTCAGTACATCAGCGGAAATATATGAATTGTCCTATTAATATAGGACAATCTTATACAAATACAGTTTAAAAGTAGTATAGCTTCTGAACCCAAAGGCCCCAAAGACTTGGGCATATTATTCTGAGAACCAAAGAAAAGTATACTTTATAAATCTAGAATAATCTTAGCAATCAAAACCCCAGTGTAAAATCCCACAGTGAAATTTTGGCTATGGACTGCTTTGACTGGGAACTTTTGTAATTGTTCGGTATTTATGCAATTTAAATGAGAATTACAGGATTTGCTAACTAGCAAAGGAGGAATTAGTGAACCTTGTAACTATAATAATGCATTCTAGTTTGTTTTACTCATTAACATGAATCACTCACAGAATAAAGCACCACATTTCCAGCTTGACTAAGCACTCAGTGACATTCATTTTTCTTCTCAACGTTTTCTCAATATAAAAAAAGATACTAGTGTTACAGTCATCACACTTTCACAGTGCAAGTCAAATCGAAAAGACAACGCTGGGAAAGCCAGCTGGTCCGCGCTGGTAGGTGTGCATGGTCCAAGGCTGGTCCTTAATCTCAGAAATTCACAAACGTGAGGATCAGGAGAGGGTTCGTGCTAATCACACTTGTGGTGACATTAAAGTAGAAGTGTCCATGTACTATGCTGTTGTGAGAAAAAATCCCATCAGGCAGACCGGACCCTGGTATCTGCTGACCATGTACCTCCCACAGCATGGTTACACAAGGAGCCCAAGTTACAATCAGAAGGGTGTGTCCTGGCATGGAAATACATGCTGTGGCTCCACACCATGCTGTGAGGTTCAGGTAAGCTCAGTGGTATTCAGTGACTAGAGCAAAGTCATACTCTAACTCAGGTCTGAAACCTCACAGTTTGGTTTCAAAGCCCTCAGGGAGCCCCACCACAGGGCCAAGATCCACACGGAGGCCTGTTCCCGCTACACTAGGGGCCAGGCACCTTCTCCTGCAGGCAGGCCAGGCTGACCTCTCAAACTTGGTCTCCTACCCCAGACTCCAAATTCCACTCTGTAAATTCCTCTTGAAACAAATTCCCTTTCAGTCAGTACCTTTAACCAAATTATAATTCTACCCCAGATACTGTTTAATCTTTACTTATTTTATCTTTGCTATGATCCATTCATCATACGTGTTTTATAGTTTCTTTTGGAATCTGACCTTTTTTTCCAAGTCAGAAATAGAAAGGGATCTACCTGTCGACCCTCACATACAGCACACGTCATACTTATGGTAGAGGCCAATAATTCCACAGGGAAAGTGGGGGGGCCTCTTAAAAAAAAGACCCCACATAACCTGCACCTAAAGAAGTATATTAAAGAATTCATGAAACACCAAGCTTAAATTCTTTAAAAAACACAAGCTACCAGACTTATGACATGAGTAATCAGGTATATTGTTCTACTCTACCTTGACATTTTAAATCTATTTCTTCTATGTCTAAAATGTGTGTGGGCCTTTTGGTGAGACTCCAGTTTCAAAATGCAAAGAAATCTATCTTTAGATTTGTTGATTCAGTACAAGTCTAGAACTTGAGATTTTGGTCCAAAATACCACAGAATTTCACCAAGCTGATGCCCAGGAGCCTAGCAAACAATCAGCCTGCAAATATTTTCAACAACATTTTCAGAAGCTCACAGACTTTCTAGTCTCATCCACATCTGAGAAATCAGTGATGGGGATATACCTAAAGCGGAGAAATCTTCCATCAGGTTTCAAGAATTGTGGTCACCGGCAATAAAATTGTAATTTGTCCATGATATCTTTTTCTTTATTATTAACCTGACTTTGGCTTGGTTTGAATACAAAATTCTTGCCTTCTGACCCCAGAGAGGTATGTAATTTTGTGTACCCAGTTCAGGATTCTCATCAAAATCACTGAATATTTGTTGACATCACCCAGCCTGCAACCTGCGGGGAGCTTAAGACCGTGAGAGTCTGGAATATCAGCTTCTAATTCTGTACAATCGGGAGAGCTCAGTAGTTTGAAGGTTACAGTAATGATGGCCTCCAAGCACTAACAGGGATCAGTCTGTTACAAAGTTCTTAGAAGCATGATTTGATCCACAAATTATTAATACTTCCATTCAATGTGCCACCTAAGCTATGACTACTGCACTTCACCTTGGGGCTGCCACTGCCCTAGCGGTGTGAGAGAGCCACGAAGTCTCCCCACTGCTCCAACAGGAAAGATTTCCAGATGCCCACAGAGAGGCAAGCTGCTGGGAATAAGGGTGTAACACCTGCTCCATCTGAGGGCTCAAGTCACATATTTACAATGTGATTTAAACAACTCGGTTCAAATGCCATACGGACCTTGAGAAAGAAAATTCAGAGTAATCTTCCTTTAAAAAATCACTAACTTCAATTCTCCAACCTGAGTAAGAGTCTCTCCCTAATAAGCCAGGGAATTTTTCATTGCTGGGTCTCTTATTGCTGCAGAAACAAAGCAGACAGTGGTGAGTTGTGCACACTCAGGGATATTTCTATTAAGCCCTATGGGGGAAAAAAAAATCACACTCTCAAGTTAAATACATTAACTTCCAACTGATGTGATGGATATGCTACATACTGCTACCAGCTACCAACCACAGTGGTGATTGGCCTCCAGACTCCTAATCCCACAGGGAAGCATGATTGTGTGAAAGCTTTGCTGCATCTTTTGGGGGCAGGCTGAGAGGGTACCGGAAATCAGGGAGACTGCAAAGTTGACACATGTACATGTACTTTGGCTGGATGTGCTGCTTACTTACATCTTAAGATTGGAAAATATGTTAAGAAACCATTATATCAATATCAATCATAAAATAAAAAAATAAAGTGAATCACAATGCTTAAAAACAAACATTACAAATTTTTGTAGTGGAGCAGTTCACAAACATAGGTTATATCCTTGGCTAGTTCCAGACTAACATAAAGTAGACGACTCTTGTTTTCCATGCAGCTCCCCCAGCGTCCCACCCCCAGTAAGTGCTTCTTGCCTCAGTGTATATTATGGTCCTTCCCTACAAGGCCAAAATTACACTCCCAAAGATAGCTCCCTCTCCTAAATTCTCAAGACAAAAAGTCTTTCTGTTTTTCATCTTTTAACTACTAAAAATCTAATTTCTTTACTCATCCTCTTTCCAAATTGTACATTTTAATAAGCACCACTCACTCCCTTAACCAAAAAAAGGAAAGTTAACTTATTTTATTTTTATTTACTGATTTTTTTTAAGAGCGAGAAGGAAGGAGGGGGGAGGGAGAGAAGAGGCTGGAGAGAGAAGAGGGAAGGGAGGGTGGGGGAGAGAGAAAGAAACATTGACTTGTTGCTCGACTTAGTGATGGATTCATTGGTTGCTTCTCATACATGCCCTGACCAGGGATCAAACCCACAACTTTGGTGTATCTGGAGGATGCTCTAATCAACTGAGTGACCCAGCCAGAGCAAGGAGTTAATTTGAAAAACAATGGCTTAACATTATGCCTAAAGATGGTGCCATAAGATTTCCATACCTACTTTGTTTATTCCTGCAAACTCTATGACAGGGGTTGGGTTTTCACAGATGAAGAGACTTGCCCCAAATCTCACAGCAGGTTAAATCAATGGGGCTGAGATTTAATCACAGGCTTATCTGACTCAAACCACTGTAGCATATTTCTCCAGGGAATGAAGTAAAGATTATTCTACTGTGCTGCTGTTGCTAAAATGTATATGCTGTATGTATCTGCAGAATTAAGAATACATTAACTCTCAAAGGTCCTTCCATAAATATACCCTTAAAGCTACTTTATGATATTGCTAAAGCAAAGATTAATATTCAAATTTCACACAAACAAAAACACATATATTGAAGAGTTAAGCCAGGAGTTCTCAACCTTAGTACCACAGACACCTGACAGGACAATTCCTTGTGCTGGGGGCTGTCCCATGCACTGTGGCTGTTACCAGCATCTCTGGCCTCTACTCACCAAACGCCAGCAGCACACCTCCCCACCCCGGCTGTGCTGACCAAAGATTTGTCTGGACACTGCCAAATGTCCTTTCAGGGGTAACATCACACCCTGTGGAGAACCACCGAGCTAAGCTAATTGCCAAGGATCACACAAACGGGTAAAGATTGTACTAATATCTGGAAGATCTTCCAAATCCTAGCTGAGTGGAGATTCCTCTCACACCAAGCTATTGCTCCTTAGGAGAAAGTACTTGTTAGACTGGGTGAGATGTATGGAATGCAGAATGTGACCACTTCACTATATAAGCACAGTCTCTCAACTTTTACATTAAGGTAGACACCCCTCGGGTCTTCAGCCACCGTTCAAACAGTTTCTAGATCCTCTCTAAAAGCTGATTGCCCCATCCTGGACACACAGTTAAACATAAACCCAGGTATATGCACAGCATTGCCTCAGGTAGTAAAGCAGGAGCAGCAACAAAACACTAACACCTAACATACATGAGTCACTGTCAGGCTCTGTTTGGATTATCTAATCTAGTCCTTCAGCATTTTCAGACAGTCTGTGAGGTAGGTATTATTACCTGCATTTTATGAATGAAGAGACTAAGACACAGAACACACAGCGTATCCAAGGTCAGGCTCCAAAGTCCCTGTTCTTAACCACTTATCCACAATGCTTCAAAGAACTGTGAAATTATCAACTGTTGGTTCTAAATACTCCATCTCTATAAAGTCTGAGTTTTCCCCCAGCTGTATCAAGTGCCCTCATCAAAGCACCTCGCTCAAGTCTGACATCACTCTACTGTCATCTCTTTGAGAATGACAATGTATAAACCCACTTATCCATTTTGCTGTCCAACCCACATTTGTCCATCTTGAGTAAAGAACACAAAGCACATTGTTAAATGTTTTGCTGAAGCAGACATGTCAGATCTGTAGCAATGTTGATATACTTGTCTAGTAACTATTGAAAAGAAATTAGGTTAATTGGAGATGAGGGATGCTAAATACTGATCATCAACATGCTTTCTAAGTGATCCCCATCTGTCTTTTCAAAAATATAATTTGCAATTCTGCTAGACATCAACATAAGTGATGAATCTGAAGGTCCTGGAGTTTACCATCTCCTCTACTTTTGAAAATCAAGTTCTCTGGCACACTTCTTCCTTTCCATGATTTTCACAAGATTAACCCCAAGTGGTTTTATCATCACACTGGCATGTTCTTTCAACATCTTCAAGAACTCAAGGCACTTAAAGCAGCTCAGATGGAGAGAGGTTTAAGGAGGAGGCCAAGGCACCCTTGCTGTGCTTGGGAAGGTGGGTGTTCCATGTGGAAAAAGGTGGTGAGAATGACGAGGTGGGGGTGTGAGCAATACCCAGTCCTGGAACAGATGGTCTTCTGAGACGGGGGCATTGTTCACGATGACATCACAACAGATGACCCAGCAGATGGACTCTACGAACTGGCTGCACCCAGTGAGGCACGCTGAGACTTTCCCACTTCCATCCACCAAGAAAAGCTTTAGAGCTCATGGTGTGCGCCTTTGATGACCTCACCATTCTAAACAAACAGATCCAATGCTAACCAACGTGCTAACAGAAACTGTACACATTTCACATAGCATACAAAATACTGCAGGTATGCATTCACACCCAGGGAATTCAACCACTGGAAGCCCACGGACCCAGTGGCGTGTTTTTACAAGCAAAGAGTGCCTGACTTGCACTTTGAGAGGAGCAGGAAGAACATGCACATCCAGAACTAAAAGGGCTTCAGGAAAAAAAGGAGGAGAAAGTCACTCCAAATCAGCAGCTATGAGGCAGCCACATGTACAAACAACGTTCAACCAAGAATAGGGCTGGCTTAGTTAATATTTGAACACTGCCGGCTTCCAGAGTTAAATGCCTTACTCCTTGAACTTTGACATTTTGGTATTGGGGCAATGAGGAACTTTTAAAATCACCTCAAAATCTGCACTGAACCAAAAACCTTCTCTGGAATATTTCACATAGAAAAGTCAACGCTATTTTGTTAGGAGCAATTGGAGCCACATGGGGAAAATTACAAACGTTAAATGCTAACTTCTAGTGTAAACTAAATTAACTATCTGTGAAATCTGGAGTAGATTATGTAACCTTTCCGAGGCTGTCTCTTGAACTACAAGACAGAGATCATAATATAATACCTCTACCTCTGAGCATTATTGTGAAAGTTAAACGAGGCAGTGGATGCAAAGCATCTCAGTGCCTGATAAAAGCAGGCTCTTTAAATGTGTGGTTCTGTTACAATCCATTAGGGCAAAACTTGATTTTAGTCATCCTATTAGAGCACAGGTGGCAACACAAGGCCTGCAGGCCGAATCCGGCCCTCCACCTTGTTTTATCCAGCCCAAAACCCAGTTTCTACCCGGCGGCAGGGCTGAGCAGCAGGGCTGAGCTCTGGCTTAACTGTTAAGGAGTAGTTACATTTATATAGTCCTAAAATTACATTCGTCCCTTTGAAGGCAACCTCGAGGTTGATGTGGCCCCCCGTGGTTGATGTGGCCCCCCGTGGAAATGAGTTTGACACTCCTGAATCTCTTAAATGAGTTAAGAGATTCAGTAAAATATTATTCCCATTCTTACCACCTGAGGGGGCTTTCCAACTACCCCAGTGGAAATAAGGCCATTTCTCTCAACATCACAAGCTGTTTCTCAAAAAAAGAAAATGTTATCTCAGGTTCTTACCTCTCACACAGAGGCACTTAATTAGTTAAACTCAAAGCAACTGAACTTAACAATTAGCCTATGAGCTTGGAAAGTGCTGTTAGTTCAACATGTAAGTAATTAAAAATTCTAACACATTATTTTAATTAGTCCATTTAGAAGTGATCAATTTCTACAGAAGTTTCTTTCAGACCTAAAAAAAAGTCAGTTGTAAAGAACATTTTCTTTCTGTTACACAGACTGTTATATTCGTAATTTCATGAGTCAGTTTACAATTTTCCTGTCATTCTTTATGCTACTGGGATGTCTTCCACCTGCCTTCCCGAGACAGTCAGTGCTTCTGACGGTGACGCACGTCTGCCGCACTGTTTGTCTTCAGCAGAACCACTACAATCACAGGATTCTGCTTCTCCTGCCCCCTCCCTCCTCATCCTCTTGCAAGAAAATAATTTAGTTGTAGCATACAAATTTCTATGCACTGCTAATTTCTTACATATAAAGCAGATTTTTTAAAAAGACTCTCACTGACTTTATTTCTACATAAATTTAAAAGTGATGTAATTCAACAGGCTTAAGAGTGGAATGGGAACAGGCCTTAAATCTGTCAATTCCCATTGTGGTACAACTTAAGTAACAACTCCAGATAGCAAACACAAATAGGAAAAATAAAAATAAAAAAGCAAATGCCATGCACTCTTCTCAGTGTATTTATTTCCACAAAATCCACAAGAGCAATTATCTGGCCACAATAAATAGAAAGCAGAGCTGTGGAGTAAACATGCTCGTTCCACAACACAGAGCACGTGCGTCCTTCTGGCACTGAGCACAGATCTCACTCAGCAGGAGTTGGCTAAGGACCTTATTATTTTATTTAGTACTGAGACTGGAGTTTGAGAAAGTGAGTATTTTCCCTAAAGTTAGTAACAAACTGTAAATACAATCCCACTCCCTCAAAAACCTCCATTAGCAAAATCTGCTAACTCCAAACAGAAACCACTGCCTAATCCTTGGCTCCCAAAAGCTCTCCACAAAATATGAAGCACTGAGGTAGGCTACCTATACGTTGACCCACTGTTACAGCAACTACACTGTGAGCGCTCTCAGTTGTCAATAGCTATTGTCCATTTTATCATCACACCGAGATCCAGTACAAACTGAGTCCCTTTACTTCTCCATGGCACAGGGAATGGCAACGACTGCGTTAGTGGGTGTTGTCTGCAAGGCAAGAAGGTCTGTCTCTCCCTACTTTTAACCAGGTCCAACCGTCTGCCAAGGCTACACCGCCTGCCCCACACAGTAATGAACCACAGCATCCTAGACGAAGCAACACTTACGGTCTCTCCTCTGTGGATGCAAAGTCTCGGGAAAGTTCGTGGGGCACTAAGTTTGCGCGCAGCTGGGACGCGCCAAGAGTGCACGATGCCTGCCGGCGCGCAGGCAGAAAGGCGAAGGCGAAGGCGATCAGCGGCGCGCCGACCCGGGACCCTGCTCCTGGAACGCGCCCGCGCCTCCGCCAGCCCGGCCGCGGCCTGCCGGGCCGGCTCGCAACAACGCCGGAGTTGGAGAGCCCTGCCTCTGGCGGGCGGGTCCTCTCTGAGGGGCGGCCGTGATCAGAGACTCGGAGTCCAACCCCTGAGGCTCCAGCAGAGAGGTCACGGGTGTAGCAGGACAACAGAGGTTTTTGGAATGCTGGGCGTGGCCCTCTAACAGCAAAAAAGAAATGAGTCAGCCCGTGCAATCCTAACCAATGAGCTTGTTCAGTAGGTTAAGGCGGAACTTTCCTTTCTTGATTTATATCGGGCTTAGAAGCCTTTTTATCCAGCCTCTTTTTTTTTTTTTCAGTTTCAGCCATTAGTAACTTCAAGAAAATGTATATGGTCCTTTTAAACTCTTATAAAACAAGGATTAAGGTAATTATGATAGACACCTGAACAAGGGATGTACATTAATTTCTATTCCTTAGTAAAGCTCTTGAGTTAGGCAGCATCCAGGATGTAATGAGGCTGGTAGCATCAGGGCTCCAAGCAGATTTGGATCTGACCTCTGACACTGTGTGACCTGGGGCAGGATAATTACATGCAATGAGTGGGATAAAATGCTCACCTAACAGAGTCTGACGTACAGATGATAGATGATAGGCAGTAATCCATGCAAAGAATTTGGCACAGTGCTTGACATAGAGTAGGCACTTCAACAATACTGTCTTGTCCCTCTGAGTTCTGTATCAGAATACCCAAATTTGTGGACAAACTGCGCCTTAATTTTTCTATTATTCTTTTCAATGTTAAAATATCCAAGGAATTTTAGAGGTGAAGTAGTTCTTTGGTGTTGCATGGTCTGAATCCCTTATTTAAGTAGTGAAAAACTGAAGAACCTTTTCACCAAAAGGTTTAGGATCCTTGGATTTGGTGTTCTTATTATACAATAGAGATTTTATTAGCGGTAAAACAAAGGGCTTAAAATTGGAATGATTTTATTTATGCCACAAGTAAAACAACTTAAAAAAAAAAAACTAAGAGTGATTTTGGAAATACTCTTTTTCCCTGGGTCATTGTGCCCTAACATTATTTTGGGATAAAAATATTTAAAAGAAACTTTACGTAGTTGGGAATTAGCAAATTATAGGAAACTATAGAACTGCTAAATCCTGAGGACCAATTAAGAAATAAGTTGATTAGCACTGAGAGTAGGGAGTTTTTACAGAGGAATAATTTTTTTTTCAGTTACAAATTAAACCTTCCTGGCTTTGGGGAAGGTCTCCTGAGTTTAACTTTCTCACATTTGTTTAGAACCAGTCATTCTATAGGCCAAGGTTTCTTTAAAATACTCAGCCAAATATAAGATTTACAGTGAGATCAAGGGATCTAAAATGCTATTTTCTCTGATGTATCAGCAAATATGTTCTCCCATTCAGTGAGCTGTCTTTTTGTTTTGTTGATGGTTTTCTTTGCTGTGCAAAAAGTTTTTAGTGTGACGTAGTCCCATTTGTTTTTTTTTTTTTTCTTTTGTTTTCCTTGCCTGAAAATATATATCAGAAAAAATATTGCTATGAGCAATGTCCAAGATTTTACTGCCTATGTTTTCTTCTAGGCTTTTTATGGATTTGAGTCTAACATTTAAGTCTTTATAATCCACTTTGATTTTATTCTTGTGTGTGGAGTCAAGAAGGTGGTTTAGTTTTATTTTTCTTAATGTATCTGCCTAATTTTCCCAGAACCATTTATTGAAAAAACTATCTTTATCCCTCTGTATGTGCTTGCTTCCTATGTCAAATATTAATTGTTCTAAAGTTGTGGGTTTATTTCTGGGCTCTCTATTCTGTTTCATTGATCTGTCTGTTTTTATATCTGATAAGGGGTTAATATCCAAAATGTATAAAGTACTTACAAAATTGAATCCCCGAAAAAACAAACAATCCAATTAAAAATGGGCAAAGGACCTAAACAGACAATCTCCAAAGAGGACACACAGATGGCCAACAGACATATGAAAAGATGCTCAACATCACTAATAATCAGAGAGATGCACATTAAAACCACAATGAGATATCATATCACACCTGTCAGAATGGCTATCATCAATAAATCAATAAACAACAAGTGCTGGCAAGGATGTGGAGAAAAGGGAATCCTTGTGCACTGTTGGTGGGAACGCAGATTGCTGCAGCCACTATGGAAAGCAGTATGGTGTTACTTCAAAAAATTAAAAATGGATCTGCCTTATGACTCAGAGATTCCCTTCTTGGAATTTATCTGAAGAAACCTGAAACACTAATTTGAAAGAATATAAGCATCCCTATGTTCATAGTAGTATTATTTACAATCGCCAAGATACAGAAGCAGCTCAAGTGTCCACCAGTAGATGAGTGGATAAAACAGCTATGGTACATTTACACAGTAGGAGACTACTTGGCTATAAAAAACAAGACAATTTTATCCTTTGCGACGGCATGGCTAGACCTGGAGAACATTGTGCTAAGTGAAATAAGTCAGAGAAGTCAGATACCATATGACTTCACTCATATGTGGAATCTAATGAACAAACAATTAACAAGCAAAATAGAGACAGACTCATAGAGAGCAGGCTGACAGCTCTGAGTGGGGGAGGTTGGGAGGTAGAGGGAGGAAACAAAAAAGAGAAAGGATTCATGAACACAGACAACAGTGTAGTGATGGTAGGGATGAAGGGGTGGGTGGAGCTGGAAGAAGGTATACGGGGGATAAATGATAATGGAAATAAAATAGAATTTAAAAAAGATAAATAAATAAATAAAATGCTTTTTTTTTCTCTCCCAAGAGCATGGAAGACTAGGAAGAACTACAGCAGGAACCAAACGCTCCTGTCCCGATCCCAGCTCTGCCAGTGGGTGGCCAGGTATGCAGCCCTAGGCAAGTTACTTCATCTCTCTCTGAAGACCCCTAAGAGTTCTTCTACTTGGAAGACCAAGTTATGGTCAAAAAGGGCCAGCTCTAAGATACGAGTCAGGAAATATAGTCAATATTATCATAATAACTATATATGGTTCCAGATGGGTACTAGACTTATCAGTTTGATCACTTCGTTTGATATATAAATGTCTAATCACTATATTGTACACCTGAAACTAATATGATATTGTATGTAAAATGTAACTAAAAAAAATAAAGTTAAAGAAAACACTCTAAAAAAAGATTTTAAGAATAAATTTAAAAAAGGGTAGGCACAAGATAAGCCTGTAACTTAACATTATCCTTAGCAACAGACATAAATTGGTCCTGTATCTTAGATGATACAAAGCTGATAAATCTCTCTTGACTCTCATACTCCTCACAAAGGTAATCTTATTGTTTCAGACAGTCTAAGTTAAGTTCTGGAATCATCTGAGCTCCTTCCCTCTCTCTTGACAATTCACTATCAACAAGTATGATGACAGCTTCCTAGTGTGTTTCACCTCTGGACCATTTTTTCTACTCCTGGTTCAGGCACTTGTCCCCTCATGCCAGGGTCCCGACGTTGCATGTCCGCTAACTGTTATTCCAGCTGCCAGGTCCCTCACTCTGTGTTCCCGGGACAGCATCACCATCACATGATACATGTCAAAGTCCAGCATGCCATCATGTCATGAGCCTTTCCTCTCTCTATCAATTACACAACCTAGTTTTACAGTAGAGATCAAAACAAAAACATCTGCTTTACAGGCAACTTTTCTCAAAAATTTCACGTATGTATTTTTAAGCACATCAATTATCTGCTTATAAAACTATTACAATTGATTATATTGCACTAGACAAACAGATTACACAAAAAACAGCAGCTCTCTTATATGAGAAGACTATATATATATAAACTATGTGTATATGAACAACTCAATAAATGTTTTAACACTACATTCTGAAAAAATGCAATTGTATGTGTGTACACAGCCACAGATACACTAGGATAGATGAAAGAGAAAGAGAAACCTAGCACCTATGGGAAAGAGAAAATCTCATTTGTTTCTATTTTCTGGAATCCAGTCAAGGCTTAACACTCACGGAGTGGGTGCTCCATTAAGGAAGAAGGAGGGCTTTGTAAATATGTTCACTGGCCAATCATAACTCAAAGCACTTAACAGATGTTTACAATAATTCTTATCCTTTGGATGTAAGGATGCAATTAAAAACATTTTAGAACATCCTCCAATAAAAAAAAAGGATAACAGTTTTTAGGATTTCTTTGTTGCCTGAAGTTAAAATGCAAAGTACAATACAAATTGTCATTCCACAATTTTAAAAAAGTGACAATTAGTTCACAGACTCACTGATGCTTAGTGATTCAAAAGTTGGCCTCCACCTTTCCAAAACCCACCTTTTACTTAAAAAACCTTCTGCAAAATAAGGCACCCAGTCCACTTGTTGTTCCCCTAAAGCAGCGGGCACATTATCACCCCCACACCTGAGCCCACACTGTGCCCTCTGTCGGAGGACCTTCCCTCACTCTCCTTTCTAGTTGTCACCTTCCAGAACGCTCAGACCCTTGCTTTCCCTGAAACCCTTCTCACTGGCTCCTGCCCTGGGGGACTCTCTGCTCCTCTAAATGCCTATAGACCTTTTCTTTGTAACTCCACTTCAAAACCGACTTATAGAACCTTAGGATCTTACTTCTTTTTGAGATTGCTGAATTTTCTTTCTCACCAGATGACAAAAATCTATCTGAGGCCTTGTATCTCCCCAGGATCTAGTAGATTCTGAATAAATAGTCATTGTTGATATAATAGTATTTAAGTTATATAACAATTACAAAAGAGAAAGTAAAACTTTCCTTTTGACTGTGACACATCAAGAATAAACAAATATAGGTGTTCAAACCAGCTGGCAAGCAGAACACAAAGGGCAGATGCGTTTCTTTGCTCTTTACGACACGTTCCAACAATACACAATGCTACTACCAACAATGCAAATCTGATATTTCCTAAAGGGAAGTAAAGTTTACAAGCATGTTGTCACATAAAATCTCAGTTCCCCAAACACTAGCCTAGTGAAGAGAAGAGAAGCATTAAATCATTCTATCTTCCCTTTCATGTAAGGAACAGAAATGTACATATTCGATAATCTTGACGAAGTACCAATTCCTCCTTAAATAGAAACATCTCTTTCAATGTACATGGCATAGCCATGGACACCTACCTGATTACCTACAAGTGCTCTCAACCATAAACGGTAGCAAAGGGCACTTCTTCAAGGCTACTCATAACTACTGGAAACATCTTAAGTACTGATTTGTTTACATGGTTTAAAATCAAAAGTTATATGGCATTAGCCTTAGAGCAAGCCTCTGTCAAAAGACTTATACACACACACAGTCACTAGCATCCTGTGATTAGTGCTAATACATACTTTATGCATACTTTATGAGATGCGAATAAAAGCTACCACGGTTCTCAAAAAGCCCGACCATAAATCAGCTATTCTACTGTGCAATTATATTTATTATAATTGCCCATGACAAAGACACTGACTTCTTAAATATTCCCAGTATAAACAACCAAATGCATTAGTCAGCATTATTCTTTCACTGGCAGGTTAACAGAAATGGCACTTGAAGCAACACCGGTGAAAGCAAGGTGGGACGAATCGACTCTAAATAACCCAGCAACAGGAAAGCCCCAGCTGGGCTCTAGGGTTAGCTCAAAGCGAAATCCATCAGGACAAGATAGCCTCTTGGCTTCTACAATTGGGCTTCGCTCTTCCTTCCTGAACTCTGTCTTCTTACACTTAACTCCTTGCTATGCCACAAAGAGGGACTATTCAACAGTTACAATTTTCAAAATTCTCAACAAAAAAATCACATTCTTCCAGCTTGGGGTCAGGCACCTACCCTAGTGGCCATGGTCTCCCCAGGTTTGGCTGCTCTACACTAGAACTAATAGCTGGACTGGCAGGAAAAACAGTAATTTCCCAGAAGTGGGAAGGAGGGCTTGTTTGCCTGCCCATAAATACCACCACTAATCAAGAAGCCCATTTTATATCTACTGTGAAAGCTTATCTAACTTATTACCTGGTAATAAATTACATTCTAAAAGTTCACTTTTTAGAGTCTTAAGTGAATGATCTCTTAGGTAGAACTTAAAATGCATTTCGTGAGAGATGAAATGTAGAGACCGGTTTCTCTGGCCACTCTTTAAAGGCCTACTAAACTCATGACTTATCTGAAGTATGATGTTAATAATATTTCTAAAATTATACTCAAACCCCATTCATAACATTGTTCCTCTAGGAAAATGTATTTGAAATTCCACTGAGAACAAGAAAAAGATGCTCAATGTGATCCATTTTCTCTGTTTCTAGTGGTGACAATGGCTTGCATGGCGCACACATTACTTTACATTTCATTTGTACACAACACAGCAAGACAGGTGTTAAAAACTGCACTAAACCCATGAGGAAACTGGGAGTCAAGAAGGTTTTGGTGCCTGAGAGCAATTGTCAAGATCAGTCAAAGCCAGATTCAAAGCCATATACATTTGACCCCAACGCAGAAACTATTATGCCCACTATGGCCGCCAGGTAGGAGCGGGGTTACTCTTGAGGAGGCAGAGAGCTCATGTTTCAGACTCTGTGAATGTCTGGATTGCTGTGCAGGGAAGAACTGGTGGGCAGTCACAGTCTCCAGTCAGATACTAACTTCCTGCATCTTCTTGAGAAGGGACTTTTCTGTGCCAGAACAAAAGAATATATTTCTCAGCAAGCCTTAAACTCTACTGATGCTTTGTATAGCTTCCATGAAGATCATCTGAAAAATCAAGGGTCTATAAATAGCATCTTCACTAAAAGTTTCTTTTGCCCTATTGAATAAAGAGGGTACGGCCTATGAAAATACCTTTCTAAGTTCTTACAAAGAAAATCACTAACGCAAAAAGAACCGACTCATGTGACTGAATTCTGCCAACGTAAATGCAGTCAATGCATTTAATGTCATTCACTATGTTTTACAATTAAAAACATTTTTGCTTATGCAGTATTTAATACACATAAGAGAATATATTCAACATATCTGTCAGAAAAATAACTTTAAAATCAACAGTTATGAACCCACCACCAACCTGAAGAGCAGACTATTACCAGTAAGCCATGCTAGCTGAGTGCTCCTTTCTGACCGACTGAGGCCGTGACCATTTCTCTCTGTGCATGCTGGACAAAAAAGTCTGAAAGCCCTTGGTTCAAGATGGGACTTTCATAATAATCCTGTGCCTTTTGAAATGAAAGTGAATAAGTGGTCAGAAGAAACAAGATAGAAAACAGCTGAATTCGTAAAGGAAGAGAGCAGCTTCGTTATTGTCTTAACCTAGAAAGTGCTCATCAGACCTCTAGGCACTTTGGTTTCACTCGTGGTCCAAAGCCAGAACTAGTCACTAGGAATATAAAATTAGGTTAGATCTTCTTAACACCTGTCAGATTATGAGGCATATGACCTGATATATGACAGCCAAACTCCAAATTATTCCAAACTGAGGTAAGGTGTTACTAAGACAAGACAAACTGGTTTTCCCACACATAGCCTTAAACACATCAGACACCATAAAAAAAAAAAAAAAAGAAAGAAAAGGAAAGGAGAACTCTAACAATAAACGCCAATTCATGTATCAAGAAGAAAAGAACCAATAACATCAGGGAAAAAATCAAATAAAACAGTTTAATTTACTAAGAGATTAATTTTGTTGTAATAGTGTGTTAAGCAATTTATATTATGGGGGAATGGTTAAGATATGTCATCTGTAAAGTCAAAGAATTTATAATGTATGCCAAAAGAAAGGCCATGTAGCCTAAACTACTGAATGAATCAGTATAAGTTGTTTCACTAAAAATACAAACTGAGAATAAGGAAATCTAACATGTGTTACAAATTAAATGGTATAGTGAATACACGCTGCCCTGGCTGGTGTGGCCCCACAGGGCATCGTCCTGCAAAGCAAAAGCTCGCGGTTTGATTCCCAGTCGGGGCACATGCCTGGGTTGAATGTTCGGTCCTGGATCTTGTGTTTACAAGAAGTAACCGACCGATTTTTTTCCCCTCACATCAATGTTTCTTTCCCTCCCTTTCTACTTCCCTTCCCCTCTCTCTAAAAATAAATACATAAAATATAAATACATGCTCAGGAGGAAAAGGAAAAGGGAAGAAAAGCTTAACTAACGTAAAGCAATGACACAAAGAACGTCTTAAGGATGGTATACAACAAAGTGAGGATGCCTGCCTGAGCACAGCTCACGGATTATCAAAGTGGCCCTTTCCTGGGGCACTGACCATCTGCCTTGTCCTGTAGTTAGTGGGACACACAGCATCCTACTCTAAGACTCCTGAAGGCTGGGTCTGGGGCTTGGATTATTTTAAACCTCTAAATGTCCAGGCCTTAACACAGCACCTGTTCTACAAAGGTTTGAAGATTAAAAAAAAAAAAAAAATGAAGGGTCAACATGGTCAAACTTAAATACCTTATGAGAATTCCTTATTTGAAGTGATAATCTCTGATGAAGGTTTGCCTCTTCCATGCAAGAAAAAGACATATTACAACAATTGTAATATATCAGTTCAGGCTAAATTATGCTGCAGTAACAAATAGCATCAATATTTTGGAGGCCAATGACCTTGGGGAAAGGTTTGTTTCTAGCTCCTTGCAGGTGAGCTGTGGCTGGCCTCCATGTCCTCTTCACTCTGCCACCAAGGCAGAAGCAGCTCCCTTCACCAAGACATGCCGGTCTCACGGCAAAGAGAAGAGAGGGATGGCACAACCAGGCCTTGTCTATCAAAGCTTCTCAGAAATGGCATGTGTCGTTGTTCACATTTCATGGGCCACACTAAGTCCTCGGGCCACGGCGTGGGGATCAACCCTGGATGGGGTGGGAAAGCACGCTCCTCACACAGGGGTGGAAGATGGGTAGGAAGGAAGAGCAAATGTTTGACAAGAATATAATCACCACAGAGGGAATAGAAAATAGCTAAAGAAACGTTTTTGTCCCTTCATTAATGATAAAAGAGGTGTCCAATCACAAAAGGCAGTCCCCCCACTTCTATGGTACTTTATGTTGTCTTTGTAACCTTTCAGAGGTTGCACTAGGGTGTCCTCACACCATCCCAGCGGGACTTGCCCAGGGCCCAGCAGTGCCTGAACTACAGAACTCCAGGTGCGGTGTTCGCTCCCCAAAACCAGCCTTCCGGGCCTCCAGTTCACTGCAAAATGGAGATAATCCTAGACTCTTGCTAAGAAGATTTTTGAGAGATTAAGCAAAACGAGGTACACACAAATACACGAAAGCACCCAGTAAATACAAGACCACATTATTATTGAAACATGTGTTCCCTACTTTTTACATTTTAATCATAAAGTGTGTAGAAGATACATTTACTGATGATGCTTCCTTCACTTTTCAAGACCGTAAGCTCCTCTCCTCTTACAGTTTTTTTTATGGACGTAGGCACTTTTCCCGGCTTCTGTTATCTGTTCACTCCCTGATGGGTTGATTTTTAAGACTCAGAATGTTTTGGAAAGCAGAGTTATTAATAATTTTTATTTCTCCCCCAAATAAGGAAAATTAAGAAAAAATGAAGGTATTCGGAATCTTTATTTGAAGGGTGATATAGATTACAATACAGCTCCCAACTGAGAGTGAGTAAAGGGCTGAGCATCGAAGACCCTCTGTCTTCTGCCTCCTGCCCTCATTGGCACTGCTCCCCATGTCCATCAGTGGTCTGCTGAACGACAAGCCCAGCCTTTCCCCAGAATGGGATGTTCCCTTCCCACTCCTGCCCCTTTGCTCAAGCTGTTTCTTCTACCTACAGCGTTCCTTCCCTAAAGCACCGTTGCAACTCTATTCAAATATCCTGCACAAATAATTCGGTAAGTGTGCCACACTCAGTTCCTGAACAAAGGTGTTCATTATAGTGAAAAGTTGAGAACAACTAAAATGCTTTCAATAGAGAACTAATTCAGTATATTATAAACCACATATTCATATAATAGGGAACTAGTTAAGTACATTAATAGGGAACTAGTTAAGTACATTATAAACCATGTGTTCATATAATGCTATATAACAATAACAAAGAATGATGTGGATGTATATTTACTGATGTGGCATGGTCTTGATATACTGTCAATTAAATCAGGTTTCAAAATAATATTTATAATGCTCCATTTTAGGGAGGAAAAAACTGTGTGTCTAATCTAGGCACAGAGAGAGTAGGGCAGAACAAAAAAAACCCTAAGTTAATAATGGTATCTCTGGGTATTGATAACATTGATGAGTTTTCTACTCTTAATAATTTTCACATTTTTAAAGTTCTTTCCAATGAGCATTGTTCATTTTTACAATTTTTAAAAAGTTATATTAAATAAAAGGCATTAATCACTGAATACCCAGTTCCAATGCCACCTGCTCCTGATCTAGCCCACTCTGGCCATGCGGGTAGTTTCTCTTTCCCAAATGTTTCCTGAGTATTTAATGTAGGGTAGGGTAAAAGTAACTTTACAGTTTTTCATATAGAAAATAATACAATAATTATGATACAAGAATAAACTGTGTTTCGCATACTCACAAGTGTAAACCTAATTTTGCCCCACCTGGTATATCTCTTATAACCTCAACCACATTTGTTTTGAAATTATAACTGTCTATGTTCAGGCTTGATTGTCAACTCCGAAGATGGAGTAAACCTGCCTTATTTATATGGGAATTCACCCTCATAACCCACAACTCCTAAGTATCCAGCAAACTACTGAGTGTGTTGATTTAAACCCAATGCGAGGCTGTACAATTTACATATTTGAAGACTATATACCCAGCGGCTCCCTAGTCAAAATTTCATCAGTACTGGAGGCGTTCACTAAATAGCATAAGGTCCACTCTAATGAGAGAAATTACAAATCAGACCATTTTACCTGGGTGAAATGTCTCTGTTAATTATTACTTCCATGTTTGCTTTCAAAGCTACCAAAGATACCCTTATTCAAATTGATTAAGACAGAGGTCAATATTTCCTAATCCAGAGGCAAGTCTCTCAGATGTCTATCCACAAGTTTCTGCTTGAAATGAACAAGAATAACTTTTGCAATAATCCAAGTCCATCCCTGACTCAGTAGAAACCATAATGCCTATGGTGTTAAGAAGAAGTAAGGAAAATAATTTTTTAAGATTACATAAGGGAACTGATGTGAACGAATGTTTTGAAATATCCAAGACATTTTTTAAAGGTTCAATAAAAAAAATATGCTTTGAAAACTAGGTGGGTGAGATTTAAAATAAAAACAACCACCACAATCTTAGCTGTTACTTAGCAATTTCAGGCTTCAATTGTTCCCTTCTAAAGGGCAACTTAGAAAAACAGAGAAACTGCTTCTTAGAAGAAACACTGAAATATCTGATTCAGGTTCCTGTCTTATCTCCATTTTATTCCATAAGATTTTATACAAGCCCCTATGAACTTTAAACTGCCCAGATTTTGTTTTGTTTTGTCTCTCTCTCTGGAGACAATTCACTTTCATTAAACTTTCTGAATCAAAAAGCAAAGCCTCATGCCATATAAGAATTTTCTTATAGAAAATTCATGGTAGTCAAAAGAATTCTGGAGGGCTAACAAAATTTTACTTACTGATTATTTAAAAAAATTCTTGTCATCTTGGTTTTCTATAAGTTACTGGCTTTTCCCATTGTTCCAGTACATTTCTGTCACCTGTCACAAGGAGAAGGAATATGGTTAGTTATATGTCACATAAAAAACAATTCCTGGTTTCTACATTAGTCTTTTTCCTTCCTGTATACCCAAAACACAGAGAAAAAACATATTTGCCTCTTCCTTTCTCTACAATCAAAAAGGAAGAAGAGAATAACATAAAAGATCACCCCAAGAAGAAAAAAAATTAAAGAGCAGTATTTCTACTGTTGGCTTTTGGAGATCACCAGTAATACTCACTCTTTTGTTTTCCAGAGGAGATTTTTAGTGTGTTTCCTGGGAGGGAAACAGTATCAAGTAACTCACTTTCTGTCTCTCCTCCCCAACTCCTTCCTTCCTTCTTCTCAAACCTGAGTGACTAATTTGTCTGGGAGGACTAGAAAGAGCACTGGCTTAGTGCTTGGCCACTGCACTGGACTAGGCCTGGAGCCCGCTCATTTCCACACAGCAAACAGGAGAACAGGCTGCCTGCTTCTGAGAGGCCAGCAGCTCTGTTTGCCCCAGCTTCTCTCCAGCTGTCGCTGGGTGACTAGGTCAGGGTTGCTAGGATCCAATGCATGTTTTAGAGAAGGAAGTAACTGACACTTCTGTGTTCTCTAATTCTGCTTTACCAGTAATTATGCTTCTATGTTGACTCCCATTTGAATGCTTGCTCTATTTCTCAAATTGTTGAAAACTTACAGGATAGGAAAGGTGAATAATTAGGCAACCCAAACCACCAAAAGACAATGCATAGATATACAACCTTGGTTCAAAGTCCTACCACAACAGACACAGACAATAGTGTGGTGATGCTGGAGGGAAAGGGGGGTGAGGGTGGGGTAGAGGTGGGCAAAAGGGGAAAACCAGGCACAACAGCAATAGTGTAAACATAAAAAATAAAGTTAAAAAACTCTTATCACTTACTAGCCATGTGACCTTGGGAAAATCATTTCATCTTTTCCCAATCTCAATTTCTTCATTCCTGAAAAAGGAGCGAATGCCTCCTACTATACTGTGTGGCTGTAAGTATCAAATGCAATGAAAAATATAATCTGCCAAAGTCAAGCGTGCTGTGATCTGACAAGGACATTATCTCAGCAGCAGGAACACCCAATATGCAATGATCAGACTTGCTACTTTGTCCGTATGTCCCACCCAAACACTGGAGATTTATATAATTCATGAAATAATGGAATATGCCCAGCAAAGTGCCTCCATTTTTCCAAGAGGAAGTAAGTCAGAATATTTTACTTTTTGTCTTTTAATTTCATAACATTATAGGGTCTACAAACCAGCGATAGGAAGTTCTGATTTCTTTCCCTTCACAGAAGGGCACCAAATGAAAACATTCAACTTCTACCTGTCAGAATGCAACTATCACTCACTTTAGATGAAGAACATTTGGCTCCAAGTAGACAACACATAAAATAAGGATCTACCAACTTCGTTCACGTGAAGCCTCAGTGTTAACTCATTTAGAGAGATTGATAATAACTGTAAAATGACTTCATACACTGATGTGCCATGAGACACAGTGTCACTTCAGTTATAGAATAGACAGAAACCCCGGATTATTCAAACCACTAGGTGGTTATGTATGTTTATGTGGGTGACATAGACAAGGGAGAGAATGAGGCAAACACCACACAAATCCAGAGGGTTTCCTAGTAACAAAGAAAGAACTTGCCAACATCAGTAAGAATAGCAGGGAAGGACTGGAGAGCCAAGGAACATGCTTGCTGGCTAGCTATAGCTTTAGATGCCTGGTCACTTGGCATCGTTTAAATGCCTTTTAAAATGATGGGAAATGAGTAAGACTTTGTTACAGGTTTAAAATAAATAAGCTTGAACTCTACCTCTGCTATTTAACTACAGTGTGGTCTTTGCTAGGCAATTTAATCCTTCTGCGCCTCAGCTTCCAAGTCCATGAAATACCTTGGAGAGTAGTTGTTTAGATTAGAGATGATACATCATAGTGCCCATCATAGACTATGTCTCCAAAATATAACTGCAGCTACTATGTTCACTAGTCCAAGTATGACAGTCTATTAAATTCATGGTAACCATCGTAATCATGGTACACAGTCCATTAAATTCAGAGCCTTCCCCCATGTGAACATCTTGAGAGATGTTCAAATCATACTTCTGACAACAATATAAAACTTTTCTATTTTGTTCTGGAGTGTTAAATAAAAATCCCCATCTTAGCTGGTAGCCTAAACTACTGTGCAAACAGAAAGCTCTAGCTAGCATTTGTTAACATTCTTCATATCAGTACTGAGGTTTTTCATGACAAATTCTTAAAAGAAGTCATAAATCATTTCTGTCAGTGCTAATTCTTCTGGTGTACATGGTAACACCAAGTACTCAGCAGACAGCTGTGGGAAATAAAAGCCACACAGAGGATGGCAGGCACCTACTACCCAGGCTAGCTTCACATTACAGTCTTATCACTGGTATGATTTGTGAGCTGTTTTCAAGAAAAGGACACACAGGTGAGGCAATACCAACATTTACATAGAACTTTCTATCTAAAAAAAAAATGTTCCTTGACCCCTTCTAATGCTTCCTCCTTAGGACTCACCCCAGTGACGCTGACTGCTCAGAGTGAGTAGAGTACTCTTCTCCTCCAAACCAGTGTACAGTTACTGCCCACAAGAAAATCTGTCTCATCACAGTTTAGTCACTCCTGATTTCTGAACAAAAACTGCTTTATTTTCTAGAGTAGAAAATATTTTAATAGATTCAAGGAATCCAATTCATCTTCAAAGAGGTAATTCGCCACCACTATGGTTACTTAAAAGAATTCCAAGAGACTTCAACAACCGACTTTAATGAACTAACCATTTGGCAGAAGTCACTGTGTTAAAAGTACTGGAGGTGGGGAAAGGGGTATAAGGTGGTTGAGATGAAGTTCATTTAAAAGAATGCAGCTCGAAGGCAGTATTACCAGAATGTAAGCAACTAAGTTAGCTGATGCATTTAAAGAGAGTGCTCTGAATATAGAATATAAGTCCTGGATGGGTGTATCAAAACGCCAGTATTTCTTAATCAGACTTCATATATAATGTTGAGATTCCACAACAATCATACAAATATGTGGCCAAAAAGCATACACTCCTTTTGGAATGGATGTTCTCTCCTCTAGGGCAGGGCCCAGCCTAGGCCCCCAAGGTGGAAAGAGTCTGGTGGGCATCAAAAGCAAGGGCATTCAGAATCAAGACGCTAGGGGTTGGCATTTGCAGAAATGAAGAAAAGCTCTTACACCCACAAGACATTATTGTTTTGGATTCTTAGGCTCTTTACTCCTAAGGAGTTAGCTCGCTAAGAGGGTCTGGGCTGCCTCTACAGGAGATGGTGCCCTGTGGTCATTAAGAGCATGTGTTTTGCAATCACACAAAACCTCACTCCCCAGTCTGCTTTGAAGTGCTTGAGCATGTTGCTCAATTTCTCTAAGCCTCAGTTTCTTCCTCTATAGAACGGAAGTAATAGCAGTACTACAACTTAATATTGCTATATGGGTTAAAAGACATGATTCCTGCAAACAGTTTAATAAGGGTCATGGCAAATAGTAAGTGCTCCTTAAATGTTGTTGCTACTGCAAGAATACTGTTCTCATCCTTAGGAGGCAAAGCAAGTACCAGGTGACAATCACATTCACAAAAGAAGAGCTATCCTCCTAGGCTTAAATATGTTCCAGCTCACCTCACCAGGAGACCAGCAAATGGATTGGGGTCAAGTTTCATTTAGAAAGAAAGCACAAATTGCTCCTATATCTTGGGAGAAAGTGAGAGTGGCAGCAGCTTCTGGCCAGTGGAAAAATCAAAAATGTTAATACCAGCCATATAGACACAAAACTGAATCTCTTGCTGGAGATTCCTCAGCTAATAAAGAGCAGAGCCGTGATTCAAACCCATGCAGCCTGACTTTAGTCCTTGTTCTTAACCACTAAACAACACTGCCTCCTCAGCAAGGAGAAAGAGCAGTAATTGAAGACTGATGGAGACCAGGGCAGGCCATAGAAAGGCAAGACATACCCAAGAATGAATGAAGAGAAGAGGGAAATTATACAAAGAGGCAGTTAATGGGGCCAAAGAGTAAAAGAACCAAAACCGCTACTGACTCTAAAAACAGTCATAGCAAGAGACCCTAAAAGGATGCACTGTGAAAGTGAACTAGATTTGGAATTCAGCACTTGCTTAAAGACAACAGTGACCAGAAGACACAAAAGTTGAGAAGATGCCACTAGGTCCTTTATACAACATAAGCCACATTATGACTCAGAAACACCTGCTAGGGAAGGCATCACACACTCAAAGTTCTAGCTGTCGAGGGAGGGCCTGATAGCATGAGAGTTGCTTACCAAGAGTTTCTGCTACCTTTTTCTTGCATTTCTACAGCCAAAGAGAGAAGGAAAAGCCACGTGGGGTTGTTGAATTCTCTGCAGGTCAGAAGGAGGAAAGAAGACAGAAAGGATGGAAAACATGCTCCTAGTTAAGTAGGGGGATGCACAGAGAGGAGGGTAAAGAGATAAAGGGAAGCCATGTTCCTAGCCAGCCTCAAATGTGGCTGACGGTAGAATGCCTACCAGGATCCCGGTCTCTCATTACCCACCACTGTGGAATCCCCTCCCCTTGAGTGGGGGTGGGGATGGGAGGACCTGATATTGGCTTGTAACCAACAGAATAAGGTAGAAATGATGGAATCCACATGGTTACATCACATAATATTGTAATGTCCATGCTACTATAAGAGCCTGTCCCCTGCTAGCTTTGAAGAAGCCAAGTGCCACGTGGTGAGCTGCCTATAGTATGAGTCACAGGAGGGCCGCCTCCAGGACACAGTCAACAAGAAACCAAGGCACTCAGCCCAAGAGCCCACAAGAAGTTGCCAACAATCACATGAGCTCAGAAGCAAATCCTTTCCAAGTAGAGCCTCAGATAAGAGAGCAGCCCAGTCGACATTTGACTGCAGCCTTACCAAGTACCGAGCTAAATCATGACTAAACTCTTGAGCCACAGAAACTGAGATAGATTGTACATGGATTAAGCTGCAAAGTTTGTAGTGAAGTTGTTCAGTAACTACAGATAACTAATACAGAAGGGAAGTGAGGGAGGAGTCCCTGATGCAGTCACATGTCCTTCTGAGAGAGGAGGGGAGAAGAGAGGAAGGCCAGGGACTGGGAGAGTGATTCAGGAGTTAAACGTCTCACATTTCTAGGCTTATCATTTGATCTTTCCTTCGCTCTGAAAAATGCAGTGTTTCAGGTTGTAAAAATACATTTAAAAGTACTCTTATTCAGTAATATTGATTTCGTGCTACAGAGATACTTCAATGCAGATAACTTAAGCTTCATGCTTTCTTATTCAAACTGTATTAGTAACAATAGTTTCCTTAGTGCTACCTGAGCAAAAATTTCAAAAAACTAAAAAAAAAAAACCCCACACATTTATTTCACAATAAATTTAAAAGTACAATTAACTTTTTCACCAATACATGTAAGTGAAGGGAGTCAGCCACCTGGCACCATCAGATTCACAGACGAGAATAAATGACGGCCATGGCTGGTGTGGCTCAGTTGGTTGGACATCCTGCTGCAAATTGAAAGGTCGTGGGTTCGATACCCAATCAGAGCACATGCAAGAGACAACTGACTGCTGTTTCTCTTTCACACTGATATTTCTCCCCCTTTTTCTTGCTTCCTTCCCCTCTCTCTAGAATCATTTAAAAAAAAAAGAAGAAGAAGAAGAAATGACAGATATGCTGGCATTTACATGTGTTGGTCCTTACAACAATCCTAATAAAGGTAAGGCAGCTGTAGCATTATCCTCAGTTTTAGAAAAAGAGCCTGAGGTTCAGAGAGGCACAGTGACATCCCTAAGCTTACTTTCTAAGTGGCCGGGCTTGACTTCAAACACAGTTCTTCTAGTGGAGCCAGAGTTTGTGCTTTTCCTCCCCCAAGCCACTAAAAAGTGAGAGTGACGGGAAAAGCCTCCAAGAATCTGCAGTGAGCAAAACTGAAGAGGAGAGGAGCTGCAAACACTGACAGTCATGCAGTGTGATGTGATGTCATGTGATGTGCCTGCCCCACTCATTTACCAGCACAGCCTGGGATAACTGGTTAAAAAAGGGGAGAGAAAAGAAAGAAAAATTAGACAACAGAGATGACGAACAGATGGCGGTGGAAATGATGAGAAGAAACACCAAGCAAAACGAAGAAATTATGGGAGGCATTTGGTTATGGACTATGCCTAAACCAGTGGTTAGCAAACATCTTCTGTAAAGGACCAAACAGTATTTTAGGCTGTGCAGGGCACATGGTATCTTTTACAATTACTTAATTCTGCCATTATCGTGCAAAAGCAGCCAAGGGTAATATACAAATAAATGGACATGACCATGTGCCAATAAAACTGTGTTTATAAAAACTGGTCTCAGGCCAGATTTGGCCTTCCAGCTGTAGTTTGCTAACCCCTGGCGGAGACTGTCGCCTGGCTTCCACAGGAAACCTGTGAAATACTAAAGAGACAAAGAGAAAGATGCTACAGCCACCATAAAAATATCTAGGGACAACATAACTATTCAGCGGCAGCAAGTACCCAGGGGGTACCACTTCCACAAGCCCCTAGTCTGTGGGGTGGAGGGATGGGGTCAGCATGGCCATTTGATTAAGAGACTGAGTGATGCATTCATTCAGTCTTAGTCTATCCAAAGTTATTAACATTCAAAGAAACAATCTGTGTCGACGATGACTCACAGAACTGTTACATGGATGATTACAGGAAGAATCATCCCAGTGTTCTGAAAGTAAGAAAACTGTCACGAATAGAGGCAAATGAATGAATCCAGGCTTCCATCACTGGCAGTTCCTCCCCCTGGGAAACTCCCCTTACTTTTCCTGTCTCATTTTCCTACCTAAATCTTACTCCTCATTTAGGTGTCAGTTTCAACATCTTTTCTCCAAGAAACTTCTCTCAAACACCCCAGACGAGGTCAAGACACCTGCCATAAACTCCTGTGACATGAACTTCTTCATTATTCTCAGGATACCCATAATTCCTCCCTAGCTCAACATCTGCTTCCTGGCTAGACTACAAACTTTGGAAAGCCACCTTGCTCAATGCCAAGGTACAAGGATGGTAATGAGAAGTTGATTAAATGGTGTCTCAAATGACACTCTTCAGAGAGTGACTAAAGATACAGTTGGTGATGATAGCAAAGCCTAATTTTGCAGAGCAACTTTAGGGCTTTTCCAACCTATACCACGTATGATGTGATAAACCTGAAGAGAGAAGATTATGTCCAGGTGCCAGCAAGTAAACTGCTCGACATGTAAATGGAGTGAGAGCACACCACCCATTCCTAAGTTTGTTAAAGTAGAAGCTACAAAGAAGTTTCTTTCACACTCCTCAGTTTTTTTTAAAAAAATGCAAGTATGGTTTCAGTTAATGATAAAGTTTTCATTACTTTAGGCTCCAGCATATTCAGAGATATTTAGCGGGATATATTTAAAACAAGTATCTGCACAATTTGCTTTTGTTTGAATAAATATACACAGCACATATAAAAGCACAAACATTCACACACATATAGAACTGCCTGAACTAAGTGAGAAAAAAGCATATTATAAAATACTATATAGTATGATCCATTTTTGTACACGAAAACAAACAAACAAAAAAAACTAAAAGAATATATGCCTCCCAAAGCAGATGTGCCTGTTAGAAGGATCTGGGTTAATTTCATTTTCTTCCTTTTTAATTGTTAGTATATTCTTCTTTTTCAATACTATGACCACATATTTTTGTAAAGAGATTTTTTCTTTTATTAATTATATTTTATTGATTATGCTATTACAGTTGTCCCATTTCTCCCCCATCATTCCCCTCCACCCTGCACACCCCTCCCACCCACATTCCCCCCCTTTAGTTCATGTCCATGTTTCATAAGTTCTTTAGCTTCTACTTTTCCCACACTATTGTTGCCCTCCCCCTGTCTATTTTCTACACACCATCTATGCTACTTATTCTCTGTACCTTTTCTCCCTCTCTCCTCCCACTCCCCTGTTGCAAACACTCCATGTGATCTCCATTTTTGTGTTTCTGTTCCTGTTCTAGCTGTTGGCTTAGTTTGCTTTTGTTTTAGGTGTGGTTGTTAATATCTGTGAGTTTGCTGTCTTTTTACTGTCCTATTTTTTATCTTCTTTTTCTTAAATAAATCCCTTTAACATTTCATATAATAAGGGCTTGGTGATGATGAACTCCCTTAACTTGACCTTATTTGAGAAGCGCTTTATCTTCCCTTCCATTCTAAATGAAAGCTTCGCTGGATAGAACAATCTTGGATGTAGGTCCTTGACTTTCATGACTTGGAACACTTCTTTCTAGCCCCTTCTTGCCTGCAAGGTCTCTTTTGAGAAATCAGCTGACAATCTTATAGGAACTCCTCTGTAGGTGACTGTCTCCTTATCTCTTGATGCTTCTAGGATTCTGTCCTTCATTTTAATCTTGGTTAATGTAATGATGATGTGCCTTGGTGTGTTCCTTCTTGGGTCCACCTTCTTTGGGACTCTCTGAGCTTCCTGGACTTCCTGGAAGTCTATTTCCTTTGCCAGATTGGGGAAGTTCTCCTTTATCATTTGTTCAAATAAGTTTTCCATTTGTTGCTCTTCCTCTTCCCCTTCTGGTACCCCTATAATTCGGATGTTGGGATGTTTAAAGATGTCCTGGAGGTTCCTAAGCCTCTCCTCATTTTTTTGAATTCTTGTTTCTTCATTCTTTTCTGTTTGGTTGTTTGTTTCTTCCTTCTGGTCCACTCCATTGATCTGAGTCCCAGTTTTCCTCCCATCACTATGGTTCCCTGTGCGTTTTCCTTCATTTCACTTATTGTAGCCTTCATTTGTTCATCTAATTTGTGACCAAAATCAACCAATTCTGTGTGCTTCCTAATTACCAGTGCTTTGAACTGTGCATCTGATAGGTTAGCTATCTCTTGGTCGCTTAGATGAATTGGCTCTGGGGCTTTGATTTGTTCTCCGGTTTGAGCCATTTTGGGTTTTTTTTTTGGGGGGGTGGTCTGATCACGGCTGTTACGTAGTGAGGGGTGGAGCCTTAGATGTTCACCAGGGCGGGGCAACCCAGTGGCTGGGTTGTGATGCTGGATGTTGGGGCAGGGTCTGAGAGGGAACAATGGTGCTTACTCCGCTCTCTCTCAGATTCCAGTCCCTTACACAACTTTCCCCAAGCAAATTGGGCCCTTCTGATGCTGATTTCCATGTGGGTGGGCTTGTGTACATTCTAGAACCCTGTGGGTCTCTCTAACAAACTCTCCTGTGAGCCTGGGATTCTCTCCCGGCACCTCAACCCCCACAAGTGTTTTCAATCGGTGCTTTTAGGCTTTATTTCCTGGTGCTGGGGTCCTGCGTTGCTCAGTCTGTCTTGCTGCCAGTTTTCACCTGGTTTATCTGTGCGTGAATGTGTGACTGGGGTCAGCCACCTTGTGCACCTCGCTTGGTCTGCTCGTTGCCTTCCCACACTCGGTAACTGCTGCCTGTGCACCTGGGGTGTGCCAACCACCACCTGTGTGCCCAGGACCACTAGCCACTGCTTTTTCCTGCTGCGATCCCTCTCCACTGGCCACCGACCCCATCCCTCTTACCGTTCTAGGTGAATGGTTGCCAGACTTCCGTACAATTCCATTTTCTATCTTCTGGTTGGGTTTTTTTTTTTTTTTTTTGGTTCTACATTTTTGTTGTCCTTAATCTTGGTTGTGAGAGGAGGCACAGTGTGTCCACCTACATCTCCATCTTGGCCGGAAGTTCAGTAAAGAGATTTTTTAAAAATTCATTTCAAACAAAAATCTCTTGCTGATTAGGCAATACTTCAAAGCTGTTTAAAAGAAACATTACACACAGGGGAAAATGTGGGACAAGGCAGTGCTGTTATTATTTAACATAGCTGTGTTGACAGAGTACGAAAAAAATGTTTCTGACCTCCTTAAATGTTCACCCATTCCTACCAATGTCATAATAATGACACGTTTTACCACGGTGAGCATCAGCAGACAGACGCTGAACAGTGCCAATGCTGAGGGTGTTGATTTCTGTTTCTAACTACATTTTTACTTTTCCTGGAGCATGATATATTTTAAGTTGGCCTAATTTTCTGCTGGTCTTGGATTCTGAGAACTGCATAACTTACCTGGCCAACTTTAGTGACCAAAATGCATTAGGGGCAGATAGGAAACTTCTAAAGTGAGATCTCTTCTCTTCAAGGTTATTTATATAGGTCAGAAATTAGCAGCCAGACATTAGGAATGAAGTGGCTACGTGAAATTTATTTCCAGTTTACACTGGAGTCTTTAAATACACGCAACTAAGTAAGTTCAACCTCAACTCATGTGGTTATCTAACATCAGTCTATGCTTAAATCAGAGAGATTATCAAATGTCCCATCTTGAAGTATGCTTTAAGGTATTACATTTCTTTTCACAAATACTAAGTATTTCATGAGTACTGTCTTGTTGTTAATAATGCCCAATTGGTCAGTAACAATAGTTTCATCTATTGTATGTGACTTAAAGGTATTTTTAAACTCCAAATGAAAATACGAGTTGGCACTTCTTTGTGAGATCTGAAATCAACCACCAAAAGCACATTCTTTCAGAGATTGTCTTCATGATGGTGGCATTGCCCTCCATGCAATAACAATTATAAACCGTGAACAAATATAAAATAAACTTTGAAGGCACTAGAAAACAACCAAAGTAGGCAGAAAGTGAACGATCTACAGCCCCTAAAAGAAGGGAACCACAGTGGATGATAAGTTACATTTATACAGCTTATCCCTGAGAGCATAACCAAGTCTGTGCCACGGCAGATGGAACTCATGCAGCAAACTACAGTCTTACTGGTCAGAAAAATGCTTCTGTCAGGGTGGCTGGAAAATGAGGAAGACAATCCCCAAAATGAGGAAGTCATGGAGGGTGAAGTTCCAAATTTGCAAATAAATTCTACATGGGTTAGCAAAACCCCAAACTACATGACTCGAAGGATCTGGGGGGAGGGAAGGAACAATAGTCGAAGAGTTTTTAGAAAGCTGCCAGATTTCAACAGCTGCCCATCACAGAGGAGTTTAAAGCCCAACATGTGCCAGGTTTCAGGGGCCTGGTAAAGGCCTCAGAGTTGCCCTTTTTTTTTCTTTTTAATTTAATCTTTATCTTGTTCTACTACCATTTAGTCCACTTATACCTCTCTTCCCCCAGCAATCACCACACTATTGTCCATGTCCATGAGTCCCTTTTCTTTTCTGCTCAATCCCTCCACCCCCAACCTCCCTCTCCCCATTAGTTGTCATCTGTTCTCCATGCATGAGTCTGTCTCTGATTTGCTTGTTCAATTTTTTCAGACTTGCCTTTGAATCCACATAAGAACCATGGCTTAATAAATAAAGATCACTTATCCTGACTAGGAATATTTCCTGGAAAATATAGACAAAATGGAAATAGCAAATCATAAAAATGAGCCTACAAAATATTCAAGCTGATTTGCCATTATTTTTACTGTTTGTTTCAACATAACAGAATCCCAAGTCTTTATGGTGTAGTGTCCACAATGTCCAGCATACAATTAAAACTTCAGAGACAGCCCTGGCTGGTGTGGCTCAGTTGGTTGGAGCATTGTCCAGGGGAAAGGTTGTGGTCTCGATCCCAGGTCAGTGCACAAACACAGGCTGCAGATTTGATCCCCTCGGGGCACATGTGAGAAGGCAACCATCAGTGTCTCTCTCTCACATCAATGTTTCTCTCTGTCTCTCTCTCTCTGTCTCCCCCTTCTTCTCTCTCCAAAAGCAATGAAAAAATGTTCTCCAGTGAGGATAAAAGAAATCTGAGATGCATGAGGCAAATGCAAAATGTAATTCCATAGTCAAAGATAAATCAGTACAGAGAAACCGACAACCCAGAAAATGGAATTAGAAGGCCAGTACCTTAAAATATAAATGCTAAGTACATTAATGAAGCTACAGAGAAAGCTAGATATAATGGGTAAAGAAAGAGTAAGTTTCAGGAGAATTATAGAAACTGTGAAAACAAAGAAATAGAATTTTTAGAACTGAAAACTACAATATGAAATTTAAAAAAACAGATCAGATTAATATCAGATTACACATGATAGTGAAAAGGGGCTGGTGAATTTTAAGATGTCAATATAAAGAATCCAGGTTGAAGCACAAAGAGAAAAACAATGTTTTAAAAAGAGTTTCAAGGACTTCGGGGAAGTATCAAGTGATCTAATTTACATGTTAAAGGAGAGTAGAGAGATTGGAGCAGAAAAATATATGTAAAGAAACACAGGCCAGAAATTTTCAAAACTGAGCAAAAGCAGCAATACACGAAAGCAGGAAACTGTTAACCACAGAAAACTCACCCTCACCATGACAACCAAAGATAAGATAATAACAAAAATAATCTTAGAAGTAGCCACAGGAGAAAAAGTATATTACACATATAAGAACAAGAATAAAAATAATGGCAGGCAAATGATAAAAAACAGAAGGCCAGGAGACAATAAACAACATCTTTAAAGAGCTGAAAGGAAAAAAAAATATTAATGTAGAACTCTATACATGACAAAAATATCTTTCAAAAATAAAGCATCTTCATATGAATTTAAACTGAATCTGTTGCCAACAGACCTACACTGCAATGAATGCTTTTAAAGAAAGCTCTTCAAGCTGAAGAGAAGTAATAAATAACCATGTGCACATTTGGATCTACAGTAAGGAATGAAGAGTATTGGAAATAATAAATGTGTAGGTAAACATGAAACATTATTTCTTTTACTTCCTTTGAGATGTAATTTTAAATATGCAGTATTAAGCATTGTGTCTGTATATACACATACTTTATACATACTTGATGCATGCTACATTAAAAGCATAGTCCCACACTGTATGTTTGTGCTATAGTAAGAATATAAAACACATGAGGACAACAGAGCAATTGCTGGAGAGCGGCAACTGAAACCGCATTGTAGGTTTCATATTTTTGTACAATGCAATAAAATATTAATTCAAACAAAACTTTCTATTAAGGATGACTACTGCAGAGAAACTGCAAAAACAAGCATGCAGAGAGGTCAAAGAAGTATAGTTGAAAACTTAAGAGAGAAATTAGAATGTAGTACTAAAATATATTCAATTAAACAAAAAGAAGGAAGAAAAGAAGGTACAGGATTTAGAGGTGTCTAAAGACTGGAACATTTTGAAAACAATAAAATAGTAGATCTAAAACTAACCATATCAATAATTATAGTAAAACATTGATTGAACATTCCAGTTAAAAGGCAGAGACTCATATACATAAAAAAGCAATACGCAACCATACACTACGTACAAGAGATGCATTTTAAATGCAAAGACACAGGTAGATAAACGAACGAGATACACCAACATGAACTCAGTACAAAAACCAGACAAAGACAAGAGAACACTACAGACCTATATCACTTAGAATACTTACATGCAAAAATCCTCAATAAAAGACAGTACTGGTTATAAGGACACATGAAAAGAACAATGAAGTTGAACAAAAGGCAGAAATAGCCATACGCATACACGGTCAACTGATGTTTTCTGACCAAGGTGCCAAAATAATTCGGTGGGTATAAGGATAATCTTTACAGTAAACTGGGCAGGAACAAACAAATATCCACACGGAAAGGATAAATCCTGACCTCACAAAGAACTAGCCATCAGAGCTACAGCTATACAGCAGGTAAACACGAGAGAATGTCTTTGTGACCATGAAGCAGGCAAAGCACACGAATAAAAGAAAACAATGATAAATTGGACTTCATCAAAAATGAGAACTTCTGCTTTTTACAGACACAGTTAAAAAAACAAAAAGGCAAGCACCAACTGCAAAATATTCACAATACACACTCATATATCTCACAAAGGACTTCTATCTAGAGTACAGAAGGAACTATCATAGTTCAAGAATTAAAGAGCATATGAAGAATAAAAAGTCACACAACCCAATTTTTAAAACAGCAAAAGACTTGACTAGATGCTTATAAAAGAAAATACATGAAGGGCCAATAAGTACCTACACGAAAAAAATTGTCAACATCATTATCACCAAGGAAATCACAGGAAGCCACCGATGCCACGTTACATCCACTAGAACACTGACGCTGAAAAGACTGACAACTGCAGTTGCTGGCAAAGACGGGAGCGTACCGCAGCATGTCACACGCTGCCGACGGGCATGTTTAACTACATAGCCCCTTCGGGAAAATGTCTGACAATTTCTTATAAAACTAAACATACACTTACTCAGTGATAATACACTTCTAAGTGTATATCCAAAGGAAATGAAAACATCCCACAAAGAGACCTGTACAAGAATGTTCACAGGAGTCATATTCATAATAAAAATTGTAACCCAGCCAAATGTCCATCAATAGGTAAATACATAAGTTCATACAATGGAATACTACTCAGCAACATAAAGAAACAACATGTCAATACATGTTAACAAGTATAAATCTCAAAAATGCAACTAAGGGAAACAAAAGAAGCCAGGCATACAAATATACTCTTTATAATTATATATAAAGTTCTGGAAGAGACGAAACTAAGCTCTGCCAACAGAAATCCCGCTACTGTTTATCCCCTGGGGTGGGACAACTGACTGGAAAGAACAGAAGATCATCTTGGGGGTAATGGAAATGTTCTATATCTTCAGGGAGTTGTTGGTTCACTAAACTATTCAATTAAATTTGCACATTGCATAGTATATGAATTATGCCAAAATTAAAAGAGTTCACAAAAGTTTATTTGAATTAGTTACAAAGAAAATATAGTCTCCCACATTTCAACACTATTTCTCTTCTCATTACCTTAGAAGACAAAGTTCTGAAGCAAAAACAGAAGGTGTGTGTGTTTGGTACAGTCATGCCATTTGTTAAATATATACCCAATAAAAAGCAAAGGAAAAGTATTCCCTGCTTCCCATGAATATACTCTAGGAATATTATTCTAACAAAGAGTAATTTAAAACAATCTGTTCTTTAGGTTTTACCTAAATTTATTTGTCCCATTAATAATATAAAGGTTACTTTTAACAACACAATGGGAAAAGGACTGAAAAATAAATTATAAAACATAAATCCAAATGTTCTAATATCTTACTCTAAAATATATATTAAATTCCCACTGTATTCCATGTAAAATGACAGTCACCAGGGAAATGAGAATGAAAACCTTACACCCTACTCTTAAAGTCTTCTAGTCTGGTGGAAGAGATATCCATAAATAGTTACCTTAGTTTTAAATAAATGTTCTTGAATATTGACTGGTAAAAACCTCACTTGGGGAAAATACATTACTTCTTATCCTTCTAAAAGTGTAACATTTATTACTGATCAATAATATGCAAAAAGTAAATACAATAAACTCAGTTATTCCTTTTGGAGGGCATAATAAATTTAAGAAAGAAAAACTTAGTAACAAACTCCATGTAACCATGTTTCTTAGCTCAAGGAAAAACAGCACATATACCTTTTTAAAGAAAATTACACCACCCCCGGCAAAAGGGGTAAGGCAATTATGTCTTGAACTGCTGGCCCACACCCTCCATTCCAACCTCATGGCTGCTTTAAGTGTCCTATGCAAGGTAAATCTGATGGTCCTACCCAAGCTATGCCTCAAAATGAAGAGATGGGAGGGGGCAATTCTCATTCTCCGGAATCTAATCATGATACAGATCCCCCCAGCCCCTTCTGTTCTCTCCTGAGCCTTATTATTATTATTACTATTATCATTATTATTATTATTATTGATTTTTAGAGGGAGAGAAAGGTACAGAAAAAGAGAAAGAAACACTGATTTCTTTATCCATATATTTATGCATTCATTGGTTGATTCTTGTATGTGCCCTGACTGGAGATTGAACCTGTAACTTTGGCATACCATGACAATACTCTGACCAACTGAGTTACCTGGTGGGGGCTCCTGAGCCTACCTTTACCCCCTACTCCACTGAAACTGTCCATTTCAAAATCACCAGTGACCTTCATTATTTGCTAAAGCCCACGGTCAGTTCTCAGTTCTCTTTTAATATGGCCTATCAGCAGCACGTGACACTGTTTACCTCTTGCTTCCACTTGCAGCACTTTCTTTACATGGCCCCCGAGCACCACTCTCTTCACGGTCCTTCCTTGGTCCCTCCCACTGTCCTAGGCGGGCTCTTCCTTCTCCATCTCTGCAAGCATCCAAAGGCTCCATTCAATTCTCAGCTCTCTTCCCTCTTATATCATTCACTCTCCAGGTATGGTTTTCAAATGCTTTGGTCTCAGGACCCATTGGCACTTTTAAAAACTAAAGAACTCAAAAAATTCTTGTTTATGAGGATTGTGTCTATAGATAGTCCCACTTAGATATCTAATAGGTATTATTTTAACTAAGAAAGACCTGACTCTCCATCCTCCCCACGACGTCCTCTTCCTGCACTTCGCCCCCATTCTGGTAAAAGAGAACTCTTATTTATCAGCAGCTCAGGTCAGAATCTTTGAAGAAATCTGAAACGTCTCTCTTTCTCTCATATTGACATCTCACCCACACCCAGATTCTATCAGCTTGTCTTCAGAAATATATCCAGATTCCCACCATTTCTCATCCTCCCACTCCTCTCCTCCCAGTCCACGCTTGTGCACCTTGGCCTAGGCTTTGGCAACAGCCTCCTAACTGGCCTTTTGTGTTCCCCTATAGTATATTCTTCACATAACCACCAGCAGGATTTAAAGCCTAAGTCAGATCACATCACTTCTCTGCTTAAGACCTCAGGTGTCTTCTCATTCCACTCAGAGCAAAATCTGAAATCTTCTATCCTATGGAAACACTATGTGATCTGGCCCCTGACCACCATTCTGAACCCGTATGTTTGCACTCCCCATGATTTACTCCACTCTAGCCAGACTGGCCCCTTTGCTGTTGTTCATACAATCTTACCTCAGGGTTTTTGCAACTACAATTTCTTCTGCCTGAACACGCTTCCCTCAGATATCCTTATACTGAGGCTTCTTTCCTCAGTCAACACTCAAACACCACATCAAAGGTGCCATTCTCACCATCAGTTCATACCTTGTCTCTGCTTTATTTTTCTTCCTAAAACTCACCATTATCTGACATGTTTGCCTGTTCTTTGTCTGTTCTCCCTTGGCCGATAGAGAAGAGGCGCTCTGCCTGCTTCCATGCTCGATCCCAGTACCTAGAACAATGCCTGCCATGTATCGTAGCAGGTGCTCCATGAGTATTGTTTGAGTGAGTGAACAGATGCCAGTCCGGGTGGCACGGGGAGTAGGAGGTGGAAGTGATGAGGTCAAGAGGCCAGGACAGCCCATGCAAAGCAGCAGTTTGAAGAAGAAGAAACTATAAATGTGGGAAAAGTCACACTACCAAAATAAAGGCTATGAATGAAAGGAGATGAGAATTGCTTTTGGGCAACACTACTGTAGAGCCTGAAGAACTAAATGATTATCAAATGCTTCTTTATTTCAAATAATAGGGCTTAAAATTCACTCAAAATATGCAAACATCTTAGGAAAAACAGGATTTCCCTTGAATGTCACCTGAATCAATTCAGTATAATCTTACACTCTTTACATACTTAAATATATTTAACACTTTCTTATACAAAAAAAAAATGAATGAATGGCCTGTGCAAAGGAAAGTTTTCAGTCATTTTCACAGATGGAGAAAAACACTATAATAGTCATATTAAACTAGGTTCTTGTTGACATTGAAATTCAGTGAGTCTGAGTAGAAAAACCAAACAGCAAAATCTCTTTGGTCAGAAATACAAGAATGGGTCAGGGCTACTTAACAGCAGTTAATATCAAAGTCCCCACTACCATAAATAGCACATTAGTTGACAAATATTTTATACCAAAAGAATTTTAAAAATTGTTTCTCCATTCTGAACAAGGAAGAAAAGCAGCACCTATGGACTCAAATCATGGCAGGAACCCCAAAACTCATTCGCCCTCCGTCCGGGAGGGAGTGTGAGAGGAATGGGAAAGGGGTGCGGTGCTCAGTACCAGGTAGGTCCCTACAAGCAAGGCGTTGGGCTCACAGTCCACTTGGGCCCTTCACTCAACCCACTGCCGTTTAATGTTTCATTATTCAGACTTAACAAATGACACGGTCCATCATTGTCCTAGTGAGCCACCTTTTTACAGGCTCCCCACAACAACAGCAAAGGCAGCATCTCTAAACAGAACAGAGGACAAAGTGTCTCATCTGTCGCTGTCACACTCTCCCTTCCAAGCTACCACTCATGTCAGTTTCTGCACAATTAGGAGTGTATTTTTTGAAATCTCACAAACAAAACACAGAGAGATTTTTCAAAGCAAAATAATAAAAATGAAAAAGAACTTCAAGAAAAAAAACAGAAAGGGTAGTTCCCTACAAGTTTCTTAACCCTCTTAAGAGACTTGAGAAAGGAGGTTATAAGTGTGAGGTTGCACTAGCTGAGCAGAGAAAACTAATCCGTCTACGTATTTATTTATTACTTTGCTTGAGAGCAGACACGGTTAAAGCATCTGTGTTTACCATGTGTAACATATTCTGCTAGGAGCTGGAAAGCTTTCTAAGGTGAACAAAAATTTCCTTTTAGAATTACACAGGATGGTGGAGAGAGCAGAAGCTTTGACTGACAGGTCTGGGTGTGAACCGGGCATTCCTGGACTTATGAACCATGTTGCCTCGGGTAATCCTGACTGCATTTGGTTCTCACTGTTGTCTTGCCTGGAATGTTCTTCCCAGACATAGCAAGCTCATTCCCTCCCTTCTTTCCTATCCTTACTTGAATGTTACCTTCTCATTGAGGCCTTCTCTGACCTCCCTACTTTGTATTACAGAGAACACATCACACACACACCACACTCATACTCATACTCCCATCCACTTCTCCGCTTTATTTTTTGCCAGAACTCTGATCATTATATCGCATACATGCACTTTACTTATCCATCGAGTCTACCCTCTTACTTCCATTAGACTATAAGCTCCAAGGCACGGGTTTGGGATTGTTTTTCTTATTCATTACCCAAAGTATCTAAAGGAGGACCTAAAACATAAAGGTAACACCAAAAATCTGTTGAATAAAGAAAGCTCATGGAGGCCCCTGCAAGGCTCCAGGATTTTCATTAGAGATCATGTAAATAATGAAATGCCTCTGGACATAAAAGTCACTCAGGAAATAGATATCATTACCTTCAGAGAAGAGATCATGTGAAACTGTACATAAAACATATTTTTTTAAATAATGAGAACAGCAATGTCAGACATGACATGGGACAGCTGATTCAATAGGAGAAGAGTAAAAAAGGGGGAGAATTTGGAGGGTTGGGAGGGCTGGGCAAAGAAGAAAAAGAACTCATGCAAATGGATGGCATGCAGTGTAGTTACTGCGGTGGGGGGTGAAGGTGGAAGAGGGTGCAGGGAGAATAAATGGCAATAAGAAATACAATAAAAATGAACTATAAAAAATGTAAGAAAGAAGAAGTAACTGCTATACGTCTATGGGCATAAAATCATTCTGGGTTATTATAATGACAAGGATATACATTCATACATTTCTTTCCAGGAAACAAAGTTTAAGACAGAAATGAGTTTGGCAACAGATTCTGGATTACTAGTGGATATTATCTGTGTGTTCTTCACCCCCTGACCACTGACCCCAAAGAGGGCTCAATCACTGAGAAAGATAACTAAGTCAGTTTTATTTTATTTTATTAATTTTGACACAACAGAAAAGCAATAGAATGTGAAAGTATCAGGACAACAATGATGCCTTCAAAGATTTTTCTTAGCGATTTGCTGACTGTGTGGGAGTTTATAAGTGGATATATTAATAATGAACATTTTCCCACCAAACATTTTGAGAGAAAAAGATTCTATAAATGAGTTATTATTTATATTTGTATAATCTCTGTTTTCTATTACAGTTTCTTTCCCATATTAATACCGAAATAAGTACATACAGTTAACACAAAATTACCAAACACATCTTTGAATGTGATATTTAAAAATTATCAAACGAGTGCCCCAAATTAAAAAAACTCTGAATGAAAAAGAGAAAAAGATTTATCAACATCAAGGAGGCTTTCCTCATTCTACTAACGGATTTCTTAAGAATTCCTTTAAAATTAGTGAACTGTCCTCATCAACTTAAACATATTCGATTTATTAAAAACATCACAGATATGTTTCAGAAATGTACTTACTTGCATGGAAAATGGAACTGTGATGATGAAAACAAAACACTAGGAAAAGTGTACTCTTGAATTCTGAGCAACAAATGATAAATAGCGAATGCTTTGAATTAAATAACTTAAAAGCCTGAAAATATCTGTAAAATGAGATGCAAACCATTTTCCTTAGAAACTATTTCCGCCTATGCCAATTCAATGTAAACAGTACAAGAATTTAAAAACAGCCATTTTCATGTCCAGCTAAATGTCCAGCTATGTTATGCTAACACAGTTAAAACTTCCAAATATAGCTATTCAAAAAAATCCAAATAAATAAACTTCTCCAAGCCCCTCAAATATTAACTTTAAAATTTCTAATATAATATGGTCTTGCATAAGTGTGCAGCTGACTAATCATGCTATTAATTAATATAGCCAGCACAATTACCAGGTTATATATCTGGCTCCTTGCATGACAAATATTTAAAATATACTATTAATTCTCAAAATCTCAAAATATATAACTGAACCAGGCAATCATTATTCCTGCTCTAATTATCATAACTCAAGCTTTCTACCAATCTAAACTGACATTTATTCCATTTGCTTAGCATCATAATATTCCTAATAAAAAATTATCCATTAGTTTAAGTCCTGCCAAATATGTTGGTCTTTCAAGGAAACTGTTCTAAGGTAGCAATGCAGACTGAAAGATGGACCCGAAAGGGCTATGTGCAATAAGTCAGGAACACAGATAGGAGGTGCTCATCTGCACATCTAATCTAATATGGGATTCTCAGGGGGGAAAAGTTTACAACAGTATGTGATTCACTTAGGTTAATGAATGACAGAAGTACATGCTACATATTTCTTTTTTTATAAAAGATTATATTTATTCATTTTTAGAGAGGGGAAGGGAGGGAGAAAGAGATGGATACAAATATCAATGTGTGGTTGCCTCTCATGCGCCCCCTACTGAGGACCTAGCCTGCAACCCCGGGAATCGAACTAGTGACCCTTAGTTCGCAGGCTGGTACTCAATCCACTGAGCCACACCAGCCAGGGCACATATTTCTTTTTGAGACCGATTTCCTTTTTGTATCACTGGCATATTCTACTAATTGCAATTCTTTTCACTGTATTCCACTAATTGAGAATTAAATGAAATAACACTGAATTAAATAACTGAAGCACATCAGAATCTCTCAGGCCATCATTATATAGACCCATAGCCAATATCACATAACAAAAAAGATTTAATAAATAACCTCTCATAATGAGGGAGTTATTTAGAAATAAAACCTTACTTAGAAGGTTAAAATTATATGAGACAGTAAAATATTAGGCAAGTAATTAATCAAGTCAATGAAGAAAAAGCAATCTCCTTTTAATAAGTAATATCTCAAAGACATCATGGTCTCCGCCAACTCAGAGAGCATATTACCAGCAATTATTCTTCACTTAATCCAACTGTGTACAGCAAACATTCAAATTAAATGGGGAGTCTGAGCTTATACCTAAGCTTTAAGTATTTTATTTCTGCCCTAAATGTCTTCCCACCTCATCTATTAGAAGTCCCTACTAAAAACAAAGCAATAAAAATAGGTCTTAGCATTTCTGCAGAATTACATGCTAGATACCTTAAATTGCTCCTCGAATAAAAATAACTACAGAAGGAGAAATGACATTTTTTTTCAATGTATCTGTGAGGTGACAACAAAGTAAGAGATGGTAAAAGTGAGAGAGACAGACAGGAAGCACCTGCACCAGAACCCTGCTCGCCTTACACTTCAATTTCTTCATCTTCAATCCTCATGAGCAATATATCTCATTTTTCCCTGAAATGGATTTAAAATTTCTTTTTATGTGCTATATGCTAGCAATTAATTATTATTTTTTCAATTCAGTTTTCGCAAATGACTTAAAAAGACAAGTTATCTCAGTTTCCACCACTGAGAAACATCTTAATTCCTTAGTTCCTACAGAACACACAATTTTGACAGAGGAATCTCACCTTTTCTCATGAAGAAAGCTGGTGAATATGATAATATTGGTAGCACAAGAAATAAACAGTCAGCAAGACATAGGGTGCATTTTTAGATCAAATTTAAAATAGTCTTTCCTACTCCAAGACACTCTGTCACCCTATTTTATTGTCTTCATATCATTTATCCAAGTATGAAATGTCCTTGTTTATCTACCTCTTTGTCACTTGTTCCCCTGAACCACCCTGCCCCAGTCACTACCATTTGCTGACCTCACCACGAAAAGGTTACTTTCCACCACAAATTCTTGTGAGGCTCTCACACCATCTCTCCTAAGCTTAGCACTTCTGGCACAGCTCTGCGGAAGCCCCCATGCTGGGAACAGGTGCGTCTGTAGGGATTCCAACTAGAGGGCCTACAGTAAGTGCCACAGCCCAGAAGGACTGTGTGTGTCCCCGCAGGAGAATCACAGGCATGATGGAACTGGAGGCAATACTGTGGAATGGCTAAACTCCCTTTGTTTTTCTTCCTCCCATAAGTTCAATAGACCACAGTGTTTCCCAGTCTTTACTTCCCTGAGCAGCAGTGCTTTTAATAATGCAAAATTTTGTGGAAGTTCAACACAGAAACATAAAAGCAGAGCTGCTGGTTGATGAAACAATAAGGCAGTCTAAGGCTCTGTCTTCCCCCCCACCCAACACACCCCCAGGCATATTGGAATCCCAAGGGCAATAAGATACCGGTGAATGAAAACCTATGGCCCGCTGAGGATGACAATAATGATGATTTAATTTAATAATGATAGTTTATAAGATAAGAATAATAAGAAACAATAGATAATAGCCCTGGCTCTGTGTCTGCCTAAGTAGAACGCTTCTATGACATGTTCACCTGTCTCAGTGGCAATGGTCTCTGTCTGAGCGCTGTGATCCCTGGGAGCACAGACCTCTTCAATGCAGGAGAAGCCATTCAGGACTGCTTTGTGACAATCTCTCCAAGAAATCGCAAAAACAACGTCACTCGTGACGTGCAGCTGTCTGACCTAGGTTGGTCCACGTGACATACTTAGTCAAAAAAAAAAAGAAGGGAGAAATGCTTCATTAACGTAGACATTAAGCATTAATTACATTTAAGCGGGTGGCAGGGCCAAAACATCTGCAACTCAGGATTTGGGAAGTTGTATCTAAGTATGGAAAAACTGAAGTCACCTATGAAGTTGTCATAGGTGAGTCACTTCCATGAAAGAAAAAAGAGTTTTCAAATTTTCCAGGTCAAAAAGAGAACTTCTAGTGTTCCCTTCCTGCACAGCGCTTGTACTGGGAAATTTGTGTGTCAGGGTCATTGTCTGGTGTGGCGCAGGCAGTGGTCTGGGTTTTCTCATCATATTCTTAACCATCATCAGTTACTCTATAAGATGTATGAAAACTGGTGGCAAGTGTGGAGTTCTTGTTTATGTTAATACTTCTGTCCTATGGCTGTGGCCTAATTTGGAGAGGTACTAACTGAAATGAATGAGGATTCGGTCTACTGAATAATAGAATGGAATAGCCTACGCTATTAACCATATGGACTACTTTGTAGCCACTTTTTAGCATGTTGTAAAAGTATATTCTAAAACAGGGAAACTGAAGTTATACTAAGTAAGAATCAATCAGGAACTCTGTAATTCTAATTTTGTAATTTTTAAGAGGTAAACACATTCATAGTGATAAAATCCAGAAGCATCTACATCAAAATATTAACAGTGGCTAATTTTGAATGATGTTTTGTATTTTCTTGTCTTCAATGCTTACCAAATTTTCTATTTAGAATCAAGAAAAAAAATTTAAAAACAAAAAGAAATTTTGCTTACAGTAAAACTGATACAGTATACCTGGCATTTTGAGATTTGTACATTTTGTAAATTTTGAGATTCATATATTGAATATAAATGCCTGGGCTGTCCTTAACTGTGGGAATGTTTGGCCAAACTCCAGTCCTGATTGCTTTGAAAGGAATAGCTTATTCATGCAGCTGCTAAGGTGAGTTGAGCCCAATTGTTCCTGGAAACATAGTAAGGGCATTGTGGGAAATGACAAATGTTGGGAGTAGACACACCTCCCAGTTCTCAAGAATGGCTTAGTCCTATCAAAAACCAGAATTGTCACAATTTGGATGCAGCCTCATCAATGACCACACCAGGCCTTCAGTAGAAACAATCATTTCTGTGAGAATGAGGCCTCTTCATTTGTGTAACACTGCCTTTGTATTGATGCAAAGCCTAACAAAATTCTTGGACATGTTTGCAATCTAATTGTCATCATTGCATGTAATCAGTAAGGAAAAGTGATTGTTAAAAGCATAGTTCGTGAAAACAAACAACTCTAGACTCAGGTTCTGGCTCCACAAGTTTTATTATGTTACAAGTCTCAGTTCATCTATCTTTCAAAGAAGGTTGACCATACCTACCTCCCAAGATTTTAGTGCAAATTTAAAATATTTATCAGTGTATTTCCCTGACTGGTATGGCCTAGTGGGTTGGGTGTCCTCCCGTAAGCCAAAAGGTCACCAGTTTAATTCCCAATCAGGGCACACACCAGGGTTCTGGGCCAGGTCCCTGGTTGGGCATGTGTGAGAGACAACCGATCAATGTTTCTCATCGACATTTCTCTCCCCCTCTTTCTCTCACTTCCCCTCGCTCTAAAAATAAACAAAGAAAATCTCTAAAAAATAAAAATAAAATTCAGGGTCCAGCAGGAGTTTAGGCTTGCTTGAGTGTGGCTAGTAGGGCAATAATATGAGTGTAATAATTTATAGTTTTAATTTGAACATTTCACCTAAAATGGCATATGGTATGCTTGAGTGTGATATTGTTATGTTACAGAATTACATGCTTATGATTTTGTAATAAAAGATTTTGTAAAAAAAGGCATTATTTGTGCCAGACTCTGTATTTATCAGTATGTACAGCATGTGGTAATTTAATAAAAATATTTTAGAACCCTAGATACACAGACTGTCAAATCATGTAGCCCACTATTGAAAAACTAAAGTGGATACTGGTTACTTTTAGACTCAAACTTAAAACGCACATCCTTCAGGGCAAACTTAGCCAGATATATACACTGAAAGTGGTCCCTGAGCCATCACTAAGCACTGGAATAGCTGTTGCACATTTTAAAGGATTCAGGCTCTGAAACCACATAAGATTTTGGGCAAAGTCTCATCATTCTTCTCCTATATCTTCACTAGCTCTGTACTGAAAAGATGTGAGTAATGGTGCAAATGATGTCACAGACACCATCACATTGTATTAGGAGTATAAAAGTCCACTCCTATCTCCCACACTGGCCTCATAATCACCTCACAATGTATCAGTAAAGACAACAGAGCCTATGTTAGAAAAAGGGCATATTGTAATAACATTTCAGACCAACGATATACTCTCAGTAACATGAAACAGTCATTGTTGAAAATATTTCATTTTGGTATGCTAATTAAATGTTTTAAATAGAATTACAAACCAAATAAGATGTCATGAAATGGGAGAAAGTAGAAAATAATAGTAAAAAAAAGTAAAGAAGAAGATTAATAATTCTACAATATTAGGATATTTTTCAAAACCTGCTTCAAAAAGGGGAGACAGCATGGTATACTGTTTTTATTGCACGAAATGAGACAGACAGACCTAGTGCTGAATCTAGATTTCTGTCACTTACTCTCTAGGAAATAATAGGCCAGTTATTTAACCACTTAGAACCCCAGTATCCTCTTCCAGAAAATTAAACTTGTTTCACATTTTTATGATGGTATGATGATCGGAAATGTAAAATACCGGGCGCGGGATGTGTCTATAGTGTTCTATATTGGTACATGGTAAAAAAAAAAACCCTTAAAAGATCAAGGTGCTATATAATATGACATAGGCTAGGCCACAAAAAAAAGCCGGTGTATGAAAAGCCAGACACCCACCGAAGGTCACAGGATATTAAATAATGAGTGACCCTGACCTTGACATAAAAGTTATTGAGGAGATAAGAATTAAAGGCTATAAAGCAAGAAAATGAAGTAACCATGTAACACTATAACATGGGGTTGGGGGTCAAGAAGACAAACAGGTCAAAGTTAATGACTAACAGGGAACAATCGATCCGATACAGCCACCAACCAATCAGATACCGCCTCCTTCAAGGGAAGAGTAAAGCCAACAAATAGCAGCTGATTCCAAGGACTCACATTCACAGGCTTTGACTGCCCCCTTTCCCAGAAGAGAAGGCAGTGAGGTCTCTGGCTGGAACTCTGTTATCACTTTCATCTGCCCAGAGTCTAACATTGCCACTGTCACCTCTATTGTTCTTCAGAAATTTGAAAGGACTCTAGAGGACTGAGTTGGAGCTGCTCAAGGAAGACATAAGAGTGACATCCCACCACAGAGTCAACTTTAGAGAACAATGGCCACTAGTGTATTTGAGAAGACAGGTTGAGGTCCTGCCCTAAGAACAGTCTCCACTCCCAGACAATGGCTCAACTTGACTTAGGACAGCAGAGCGGGTCACACTACATTCAAGCCAAGCTCGAGGCTATTACCGTACATACCTCCAACAGCCACTGTTATGCATTTATCAATAGGTTCCTTTAAAGTTATTCTCATGTACACTTCCTGAGGCAGAGTTTTGTCTTCTATTTCATAATTTTCCCAACCAGACACGTTTGTCAATCCCAGAGAACTCAATGGTGTACCTAAAAGAGAACAGCAGTTTAAGCTTAACCACTTTGGAAATGGAATCATAAAATTTTAAAGCTGAAAGAGAATTTGTAAATACAGTAGACCTCACTATAAATAAAAGCATTAAATTATTAGATTGGAAACAAAAAAATTCCCAATTGACCTTTGAACAACCAACATTTGTTTGTTCGTTCCTTCCTTCCTCCCCACCCTTCCCTTCCCTCCCTTCCTTCCTTCCTTCCTTCCTTCCTTCCTTCCTTCCTTCCTTCCTTCCTTCCTTGTTGTTATTGTAAAATATATATAACACAAAACTTACCCCATCTTTTCTTAATTGAAAACTAAAGTCTGTAACCTTCTATTACATAGAGGTATTTCTTTTATATATTTACTGATTATCATTGTTAACAAATAACTGATTTTCACAAATTAAGTACAGCAGCATCAGTATGAAAACAAAGGGTAACTGATAACCTCCTTACAAGTTGACTGATAAAAAAGAAGGTCATTTCTCTAAGACTGAAACATTACCCTCATAAACAATACCTTTTATAGTTACACATGTGAAAATGGGTGTTGCATAACTGGGAAGCTAGAGATAATGTTTTGCATCTGACAGAGAAATAGGGCGTTAGTTGTTCATTTAGTTCCTCATTTATAGTCATTTCTACTTACATGTGAAAGAATGTGGAATCTAACGGTAGCCAGCAAGGTAGCATTTTAATTTTATCATGTTTAATTTAATCAATGACATTCTATTTTTTCCCTAGAATAATCTATTAGGAATGGGTTCTCAACCCTTTTCAGGATCATATAAGCCCCACATCACTGAGTACCTGATGAAAGCTAAGCCTATTCTACCACCACTCAAATTCACAAGGATCTGGAACTCTTTGAAGCCCATCCCTGGCACTTCCATGTACCAAACTGAGTAGCTAATATCTTCAGCCAACTAACAGGCTTAACTCTGTGAGGAAACGATTTTTGGAACAACAACAACAACAAAAAAAAAAACCCAACACATTCTTGAAAGTGCCTGGGGACCCTGTCATACCAAGCAATCCATCATTTAATCATTCTTCATCCTGTCAGAAATAGTGCTACACCTATAAATAAAAAATACAGTAGAAAGCCACTGTCATAGCTAACTAAAAATAACATAGGGCTCTCTTGCCATTATATTAGCTTATAAGTATTCAATTAAAGGTTCAGAGTAAAAAAAATATTTACATAAAGGAACATCACCTGATAATATAAACATTACACACACCTTAAGACCAAGGAGAATCAAGGGGTTCCCTTAAAATATCTCAGGAAATAGGGTGCCACCTTACATTCAAGGCCTCACTAAGTCTCGTTTAAAAACAAAAATCTCAGTTTATTTTGAATAAAAAAATAATTAATAAATAATTAATGCTAGCTTTGGATATTTATATGTCACTTGACACAGAAACTGGTTAACAAAAGGAAGCAAAGGAATAAACTGAACAATTATTTTTGGAGGTAAGAACTGATGATAGAAAATATGAGATATTATTTTTAAAAAGCCTTTTAAATATCATTTTAAAAAGCAATACATAGCCAATGGAATAGGGTAGTTTAATCTCTGCTTCTTTCTAAATCCCCATCAAAATTATAGTAAAGAGAGAGAAAGATATAAATCCATATAGAAAAAAGAGCAGAAAAGTATATTTGAGCAGACAATGGACAATAATGGCGTTTTGGAAGTTGAAAGCAGAGATGACTGCTGAACTGAGCAGAGAAAGCTAGAACCTCATGGCCTGAGAAGCCAACAAAAAGCCAGCTGTCTGCTCCAGGATAAGGCTCAGGAAATGCAGCTGCTGGTTCCCAGGAAGGAGTGGGTAAGGAGTGGAAAAGAGGGGACTGGCTGAAAGGCTGTATAAAAAGCAGTGAGACACTTACCTTACACCATATATAAAAATTAAAGCAAAATCGATTCAACACCTAAATATAAGCCCTGAAACCATAAAATTTCTACAAAAGAAAAAACACATAGGGGCAAATCCTTAGGACTACATTTGGCAATGCTTTCTTGGATACGACACCGAAAGTGCAGGCAACAAAAGCAGACACAGACAGGACTACATCAAACCGCAAAACTTCAGCACAGCAAAGGAAATAATCAGAATGAAAAGGCAACCTGAAAAATGGGAGAAAATATATGCAAATGATATATATAATAAGGGGTTAATATTTAGAATATATAAAGAATCCCTGTAACTCAATACCAAAAACAACCCAATTGAAAAATGGGCAAAGAGCTTGAACAGATATTTCTCCAAAGAAGATATATAAATGGTCAAGAAGCATATGAAAGGATGCTAAACATCACTAATCACTAGGGAAATGAAAGTCAAAACAAAATGACATGTCATCAACTCACATCTGTAAATATTGCCACTATTTTTTTTTTTTAAAGCAGAAAATAATGAGTATTGGCATGAAGTGGGAAAAAAGGAACCCTGGAGCATAACTGGTAGAAATGTAAAACTGGCACAGCTGCTATGGAAAACAGTATTAAGGTTCCTCAAAAAACTAAAAACACAACTACCCTATGACCTAGCAATTCTACTTCTGGATAAAGAAAATGTGATATATTTCTTTTTTCCTTTCCAGAAACAAAACTTATTCTCTTTTTCCCCCCAAACCAAGTTTTGTTTATCTCACAAAGAACAATTGGGATATCATTCTAAAATCAAAGTAACCCACCATATTAACAATAAAGAAGAAAAGATATAAGATTATTATAATAGTTGATAAAACATCATTTGATTAAAATATATCATCCATGTATAACATTATTTTAAAAATAAATCTTAGAAAATTACAAATAGATGATAACTTCCTTAACCTAATAAAATGCAGATACCAAATAAAAACTATGGAAAACATATAATTAAGATGAAATTTGAAAATCTGAAATCAGGAATGAAGTAAGGTTGCCAGTTACCACTATTTCTGTACATCATTTTTCCTGATCTATGTGATGAGGCAAACAATAAATTGAAAGTAATATTATTTATTCTTAAAAAGAAGGAAATCCTATCATATGCTATCACATGGAGAACAGGAAAGACATTAAGCTAAGTAAAATAAGCTAATCATAAAAAGACAAACACCGTAAGATTCCACTTATATAAGGCAACTGAAGTAGTCAAACTCTTAGAGATAGAAAGTAGAATGGTGGCCGCCAGAGTCTGGGGGCAGGGGGGAAAGAAGAGTTGTCCAATGGGTATAGAGATTCACTTTTGCAAGGAAAAAGTTGTAGAGATCTGTTGCACAACAATGTGAATACAGTTAATACTGTTGTTCTATACACTTAAAATGGTTATGATGGTAAACTTTATATATGTTTTTTACTACAATAAAAGAAATAGATTATCATGGATTATCTAGGTGGGTCCCATGTAATCACAGGGTCCTTAAAAGTGAAAGAGGGAGACAGAAAATGAGGTCAGAGGAATGCTGACCTACTATTGTTCCTTTAAAACGGGGGACAGGGACTGAGAGCCGAAGTGGGCAGACAGCCTCCAGAAGCTGGGAAAGGCTGGGGAAGGGTTTCTCCTGTAGAGCCTGCAGCCCTGCTGGCATGTCCAGGTTAGCCCAGTGAGACCCATGTCAGACTTCTACCCTACAGAACAGCAAGATAATAAATGTGTATTGTTTTGAGCAAAATATATATATATAAAGATTTATATATGTGTGTACATATATACATGTATGTATATATATAAAAGAGGGGCAGTTAGAACCCAAGATCTTCTCCCCACCGGGTAGAGCCAGACAAGCTACCCCTAGTCCCTTAACAGGAGGCAGTTAATTCTCTGGAGAAAGCAATACAGCACAACTTGAGGCGCAGAGGCATCATAAGACCGAAAGAGAAGCATTAAGATCTAGCGTTTACAGGCTGGGACAGTCAGACCTCTGGCTCCTTTTCCCCCACATTGTTCCCTCAAATCCTCACAGGCAGGCTTTTAGCCTTTTGGAGAAACTGAAAGATAATTTAAAAAAAGAAAAAAGCCTACAGATTCTGAGGTCTATAGGAGTCACCGACTCAAATGGCCAGGTCCCTGCCCAAAGCCCAAAGAGGCAGCAAATCTCTAGTCCACTTTGTATTGTCTCACTCCTAAATACAAATAGAAAACTAAAGCCTCCCAGTTCCTCTGAGAAAAGCTTCTAACATTAAAAGTCAGGGACCAAAACAAGCTCATAGAAAGAGGGAACATAGAAAAAAGAAGAGTGTAAAAAGCACAAGAAAACAGCAAAATAATTCAATTCATATTCTCAAAGGAAAAGAGAAAATATTATATCCATGAAATAAAGAGGATCCTATTTAAAGAAATTACTCAATTTAAAAATTAAATTTGAAATTACAGATATGCTAGCAGAAATTAAAAGTTCAATAAGTCTAAGAAAACCTCCCAGAAAGTAGAACAAAAATACTAAGAGATAGAAAAGAGCTGAGAAAAGACATAAGAAAATTAGAGAATTAAACCAGTAGGTCCAAATATCCAACAGACAGACTTGCAGAAAACAGAGAATAAAACAGAAAGGAAATTATCAAGGCAATAGTACAGGAAAATTTGCCAAATTTGAAGGATATGAGTTTCTGAATTGAAAGGACTGTGAACATCAAAAAGCCATTAAGACCTATGTCCCAGTATGAAATTTCAGAATTCTGGGGATAAAGAAAAGAGCCAAATATTTTCCAGAGAAATAAAAGAGCTCATACACAACCAACTGTGAAGCAGAATGGCCTGAGATGTTTCAACGTGAGTATCGTAAAGTTCAACCATGAACAAAACATAGTCATAATAAAGTAAATGTTGAATGTTGATTTAACCACAGACTGTAACATGGCTGCGCCCAGAGAATGGAGAAACAGTGAGAGTAAGTGTGTACCGAGAGTAAAGGATTGCACATGAGAGGCAAATTCTCAGCAGGGAATCGATGTATCAGTCTAAAATTTAAACAGAAACCAATAAATGGTGCTTAAAGCCCACACTGTGTTGTTTAGGAATTGGTAGGTGAACACCAGAAAACACAACTATGAGTGGAAAAGGGCTACCATTGGCTAAAGGAGTAATGCAAATAGAAAATGAACAGGGAATGACTATTATACAGAGTGGGACAAAGTAGGTTTATAGTTGTTCATGTGGAAACATAATGCAATAATTAATAAATAATACAAGAATAAACTGTTTTGTGTACCCACAACTGTAAACCTACTTTGCCCCATCATGTAGCATTATTTGAATTTGAAACCCTGAGCATGTAACTGCCTCAAAGTAAATAAAGCAAACTAATAAACAGATGAAGGAAGAGAGGGAGGGAGGCAGGGAGTGAGGGAGGCAAGAAGACTTGACAAAACAAATCCACAAACTGTTACACAATGGAGATCTCCGGTGTTCACACGCACAGAAACAATGGAAATGGCAACTGTCCTGACATTATGCAAATGGTCACTTGCGACTTAGAATAAAATTTACAATTACGGCTCCATACATGTATTTCACAAGTGCTATATCGCAAACTAAAATGATAACATGATGTGGAAAATGGTACCGGAGCCTTCAAAAATGTGACTCTAATAATGAAGACACTGATATCAAATATGTATATTGAGTTGGAAGAAAAGTATTCTGAGATAGAAAAAAGGATTATTGTTTTATATAAATATGTGATTAAATATACATACACAACTAAATTGATTAAATGGATGGTATAAATGTTCATTATTACACTATATCCCCAAACTATTCCTTACATGTTCAAGTTAACCACCGAAATTGTTCATGTAGTTCTTTTCAGTGGGAAAACAAGGGAAAATAGAAACTGAGCATTAAAAAGTACATAAAGAAATTACATATCCATTTATCTGATTCATGTTATTTTTCTTCATCAGCCTTCTTTCCAATCTAGGAGAAAATAGGTGAATTAAAGTTCATTCTTCAGGTAATAAGCTACTTTTAAGAAAACCCCTAATATCCAAGGTAACTATTATTCCCCACTCTTTGTTCTCTATGCAGAGTAAAAAATTGGTCTTTCCCACTTCCCAGGTAATTACTGCCTTGGTGTTCAGAGCAAGCTCTCCAAGGCAAACCCAGACAGAAGCAAGCATGTGCATCCAATGCCAATAAATAATTGCACACCAAGTACATATAATGGTATGTACCATGAGTTTAAAATCATACACTTATGAATTATCTTTTGTCCATTCAGGTATATTACTGCTAATGAACAATATAGAGAAAGATAAAGAAGAAAGCATATTTTTAAACTATAAGAATTATACCTGTGGGTGAAAGGGGTAGCAACATGTTTAAATTTTCATTTTTACCAAAACAAAATCAATACCAAGTGGAACTAGAGTCCACATACATATTTGTAGGATCAAAAAGCTTAGAGAGTTTAACTCACAGCATCTTAAAGGCTTAGACATACTTCCTCATTTAATTGCATGAAAGACATTCTCAACTAAAAATGAAATACAAGCCTTTGAAAACATATGTGAATGCGGAGTTATGCGCCACTTAACAGCAGGAATATGTTCTGAGAGATGTGTCATTCTGTGAACGTCACAGAATGCACTTACACAAAGCTGGATGGTGTAGCCTGCTACGGCAATTGTGTGTGCTATACTCTTACAGGACCAGCAGCACAGTGGGTCTGTTTACACCGGCATCACCCCAAACAAGAGTAATTGTGGTGTAACTCCTGACAGCTGGCTCTTCTTTCTTGAATGCCTAAGCTTTGATTGTCCGGCCCAGGCCTCCACTTCAAAGAGGCATCCCTTCAAGGAAAGCTATCTGGAATAAACACATTGCAGCCACAAGACCAGGAAGAGCCAGGCCACCCTGCACCCCCATCCCCCACCCGAACTAAGGCACCTTTGTTTCAGAGATCTTGGTTGATTTAGATAACTGACAATTTGAACTACTTGTTTCTTTCTCTTCCTGAGCTTTAAATTCCTTACCTTATGTTTTAAATTGACCAGTAAAGAGTGAGCCTGGTGACTAAACCCTAAGCCCCTACCCTGGACCCCAATAAAAGCAGAATTTCAGGCCCATGTGCTCGTTCTCCCTCCCTCCCTCCCTCCCTCCCTCCCTCCCTCTCTCTCCCACCCCTGTGTGCCCCCTGGACTGCCTCATAACTCCAGGGCCTGTAAATAAATATTTTTTGTCCTCAAAGTTTCCTAATGGTTATTGCTGAAGGGTGTTATGCAAAGCAATAACCTATGAGGGTCAGTCCAGCTAAACAGGAAGGGGTGCCTGTGGGAAACTCACCAGACCCAGGCAAAGTAGCCCATTACTAACGACAGAGATGGCACAAGCAGAATCTACCACGGCACTAGGCCACAGGAATTTTTCACCTCCAGTATAATCTTATGAGACCACCTTCGTGTATGGGGTCCACCTGAAATACATTAATGCAGCATGTGACAATAACTGTAAATACATACATGAATTAGGATACCTGAAGAAAGGGGTAGTTTCCTTAAAATTAATAAATGTTTGTAAGAATGTTTGTATTACATACAGACAGAAAAGTACAGAAATCTTGACTGGCTTACTTAATTTTCCTTAAGGGAACACATGCGTGTGGCCACCACTCTTCCCCAAGGTTGCCACTGCCCTGACTTTGAATACCACACATTAGTTTAGCCTGACGGAAAAGGTATTTTTCAGGGACCTGCCTGAGAATCTAAGACTCCCAATATCCGGACCAAAATAAAATGCTTTAGGAAGAGAGAAGCAAGTACTATAGTCACTGACTGCAAGGGGATATTATTTTCAGAAAGCGTGGATGAGTCTAAAGGTTTTTTGACAGGCTGGGTGGTTGTGTGAGGCCAGCTTGCAAGCTCTCCAGAGACTGTGGGACAGAGAGGCTGTTTTATGATACAAACAGAAAGGAAAGGGCCTTATATCATCCAGGATGAATGTACTACTGAAAGTAGACAAGAAAAGGGGAGCAGAGGGAAGAGTGGAGGGGGGCACAGGGAGTCAGGACCTCCTTTCTATAGGTACAAAAAACAGCTATAAAATAAAGATAATAGACAAACTAGTATGTGCTAGAAGCTAGACTGTTACTGTTGCATCATCATTTTTTGATGAAGATCATCATTTGATCTTCTAATTGCTATGAAGCCTATAGACAGAAAAGGAGAGTGATTCAAAGCAGCTAAGTATGGTGCCCAAAGCTCAACACTTAGCAGAGGAGGCCAAGCTGCTCCCCTTTTCAGCTACAGACACCAAAAACAAAAAGGAGAAAGTTCACAGAAAAAGAGGTCATTGTAATTAGATACCTAATATATTGTATTGTCCCCACCAATGAATCATTTAAAGGAAAAGAACCAAGTAATTCAGGTTCCATAGTCGTAATTACCAAAAATTGAAGATTCTGCCACTTGCAAAGGAGACCCGCTTATCTTTTTGTAGCTCAAAGAAGACATTTCAAAAGAATTCCTTGCACTTCACAAGGTCTGATTTTCTGACATGTTATCTTGTTTTATCTCTCTGTATGCTTTCCCACTGCAGTGGGGAAAATCAAAAGAACATGATGTCCCTCGGAAAAAGTCACAGATGCAAATTAAACAGAAAATCATTGAGGAACCTATACTCCACCTTCAAAAGCCATGCCAACCTGCACGAATATTTCATTCTACCATAAGTACTTTCAAAAAGAAGGGGCCAAAATGGGAACACAGTTCTAAAAGGGAAATTTCTAATTCTACTACTTGAGAGGGAGAGGAAATAAAATATCTAAGCAAGTTGACATAAGACTACATCTGATGTACCTACTAAAAGGCATGTGGATAAAAAGGCCTTCCTGCATCCTCATTGATACATCCAAAATAATATGTTAATGACAATAACTATGATGGTCATGATGCAGGGTGCAGCCAGGAGGGGGGCCCCAAAATAGGGATTTGGAATGGGCCCAGAACTCACGGTGTCCAGGAAATATTAGAGGGACATATAAGATGTCCTCACCCCTTCCCCCACAGGTATGAGTTGGGGGAAGGGACACATGGAGCAGGGACATGCAGAGCTGCTAATCCATGGCATGGTCCTTTAACATATCTATAGCCTTTGGCTGGTAGCTTAGATGTGTTAAATAGCTGTGACCATGCTCTGAGCCAGAGGGATG
>PVKU01002743.1:0-210156 GCA_004027475.1 Anoura caudifer
GGGGGGGAAATGGGACAACTGTAATAGCATAATCAATAAAATATAATTTAAAAAAAAAGTAAGAAGGTGATTGTGCCATGAGAAAAAGAAAAAAAGACAGCAAGAGGCATTGGGAATGTTGACAAATTATGTCGTCATTTTAAATAGCTGGGTCAGGGCAAGCTCACCGCGAAGGTGACACCAAAGTCTCAAACTGGGGAAACGGGAATCAGGGTTTCCACTGGATGAAGTGGAGCAGGACCCAAAATAGATAGTGCATGTGTATTGGAAACCATGGCCCAGGTTTGCATGCTGTTGCAGAACAAATGCCTGGCAGAGGAGAGTTCTGGAGACAAACTACGTTTCTCTCTTCCCTCCTTCCCTCACTCCCTCCAACTTAACCGGTACCTTGGTACTAGTCACTAATTCCTTCCAGAGCTTGCAACAAGTGATGAAACCAATGAATACCAAGCAATCAACGAGTGATGAAGCATTTTCTCTTGTGGTGTGGCATTGTGACTCACAGAAGTTCTAGTCCTGAGCAAGCGCCTAATGCTGAAACATTGTTTTCTCATCAAAATGCAATGAGTACTGGGTTTGACAAGTCCTGAAGTCAAGGAGTACCAAGGTATGACTGCATTTTAAAGTAAATTTGTGTCAAACAGAACTCACTGGCTTTTTCTTAAAGGTGATGGGGACAGGGATGAAGGTAAATGGTAGTGAGATGATCGTATGTTAGAACAGAAAATTACTCAGAGGTGGCATTCTAAAGTCAGCTCAAGACTAAAAGGAGATACTGAAATTTACCCTTGAAAATTCCTCTGGAAAGTGTCCATTGCAAACTAGCAGACATCTCTTATGAACTCAGGATGGCCAAGGTTTGATTTTGTTTTTTTGGAATTTTAATTGATTTCTGTTTCTTTGGTTGAGTAGCAGATGAAATAATTGATTTGCATTGTAGGGTCACATTGAATGTTTGAATACAGGCTTGGGTAAAAAGTAGGTTTACAGTTGTGAGTATGTGAAACAGAGTTTGTTCTTGTATTATTATTTACTAATTATTGTATGATTTTCCATATGAACAGCTGTAAACTTACTTTTGCCACGCCCTGTATGATAAGAGGTTCACAAGGGACCTGGGATAGACTTAGGTCACAGGAGCAGATTCATGTCTCCTGCCTCTGGGGAAGAAGATCATTGAGGGGGATGGCAGGGAAATGCTATTTTAACCTCTCTCTCTTTCTCTCCCAAGCAAGCATAGTTGAATTTGCATAAATTATTAAAAATAATCATTTAATGACCCTGTACTTAGCAAGCCCCCAGTCTTGTGTTGATCCACTGCTTCCGGCTCTCTTTCTGCCTCTCTGAGATACTGTCTGACCTCTATCTACTGGCCTGTTTTCTGCTGCTATACAAAGCCACCAATGTTTGGGGCCCCGTGCCATCTGCCCTTTTTAACTGTTCAGTAGAGTTATCTCTCCAAAGCTGTAGGAACACCTGTACGTTTTTCTCTTGGTCTCATTCATTTAGTTCAATAACAATGAGTGAAGTAAAGTAAAGAAAAAAGCTTACACAAAATATCACAATTCCCTTTTATGCATACTTCACATACTTCACAGTTCTCCAAATTAGGAGAACTGCTGCGGACAGTAAGAGAATTTAAGACAAGTTCACAATATCATGATACTTGAAGACCCTTAGTTTACCTTTTAGTAGGGATTATTCTGATTGCACATACATAAACTTCTCCCTGGGGATAAGAAATAAGAAGATTAAGTTGTCTTTTTTCTAAGCAACACATTACAAGCTTAACTAAGATTAGCCACATTATAATATGCAACTAAGATTATACATTTAAGATTCCAGTTACTTAACTTAAATATTTCAAAAATTGAAGCAAGCTCCTCAAAATGACCAAATGAAAAAAAGGAAAGTGGGGTGGGGGCGGTGGCTTGTGTGCGTGTGATAGTTTTGTGTATTGTGATTGTGCTTAATCAGTTAAGTACAATACTAAATGTTTCTCTCTCTCTCTCTCTCTCTCTCTCTCTCTCTCTCTCTCTCTCAGAGATATAAAAGTTATAGGATGCTTCCATATTTTGGCGGTTGTAAATAATGCTGCAATGAACATAGTGGTGCTTATGTTCTTTCGAATTAGTGTTTTGGATTCCTTTGGATATACCCAGAAGTGAGATCACTGGGTCAAACATCAGATCCATTTTTAATTTTTTGAGGTATCTCCATACTGCTTTCCACAGTGGCTGCAGCAGTCTGCATTCCCACCAACAGTGCAAAAGGGTTCCCCTTTCTCCACATCCTTGCCAGCACTTGTTTGTTGATTTATCAATGGCAGTCATTCTGACATGTGGGAGGTGGTATCTCACTGTGATTTTAATTTGCATTTCTCTGATAATTAGTATGTTAGCATCTTTTTATATGTCTATTGGCCATTTGTATGTCCTCTTTGGAGAAGTGTCTATTCAGGTCCTTTGTCCATGTTTTAATTGGGTTGTTGTTGTTTTTTTGGTGTTGAGTTGTATAAGTTCTTTACAAATGTTGGATACTAACCCCTTATCCGATGTATCAGCAAATCAGATCTCCCATTCAGTGGACTGTCTTTTTATTTTGTTGATGTTTTCCTTTGCTGTGAAAAAACAGTAGATGAGTGGATAAAACAACTATGGGACATTTACCTTATGTAATACTACTCAGCCATAAAAAAGAAGAAAATTTTACCCTTTGCAACAGTATGGATGGACCTGGATAATATTATGCTAAGTGAAATAAGCCAGTCAGAAAAAGACAAATACCAAATGATTTCACTCATATGTAGAATCTAATGAACAAACTGAATTAACAAGCAAGAAACAGACTTATAGATGGAGAGCAGGATGACAGCTAAGATATGGTGCAGGTAGGAGGGGTGAGTGAATGGAGGAATTGAGCAAAAAGAAAAAAGGACTCATGGACATTGACAACAGTGTGGAGATTTTTTGGGGGGAGGAGGTTATAAGAGGACCCAATGGTAGTGGAAGAAGTACAGTAATTTTTTTTAAAAGGTTATGGGGGAGTAATTAAAAATTTAGTTTTCTCCTGGTAGAGTTTCTAAAGTGAAGAAATTTTCAAAATTCTCAAAGAAATTGTGTCTCCTAAGTTTTTATTTTGCCTTCAATGAGAAAGTTCCCTTAGGTAGTATTTCTGAGAAATCAGTGTAGTTTAGAAATGGGTAACATGGCCTTTATTCCAAAAAACAAAAAATAAAAGACTTAAAATGTACTGCTTCATCCTGGCTGACTGCCAAGTTTCTGGTTTTCAACAACTTTTTTCTTTTTTGAAGATTTTATTTATACATTTTTAGAGAGAGGGGAAGGGAGTGAGGAAGAAAGGGAGAGAAACATCAATGTGTGGTTGCCTCCCATACTCCCAACTAGGGGACCTGGCCCACAACTGAGGCATGTGCCCTGACTGGGAATTGAACCGGCGACCCTTTGGTTCTCAGGCAGGTGCTCAATCCACTGAGCCACACCAGCCAGTTCTCAACAACTTTTTAATAGATGGAATAACTCTTACTAATATCTAATTTTACATGTATTTAGGATACAATAGTTAAGCCAGTCCAATGGATTTAATATCAAGGATTAGTTGCTTAAGTAATTTAAAGACTATTCTTTAAAATGAAAATTTAGGAATGAAATTGCTTTCTAAAGAGAAGTCCTATGATGATATAACCTGTGAAAATTCCAAACACACTTGCAATATGGGTGAGAGAGTGGGGTGTGACTTTTGAAAGGGAAGCATTCCTGGGAACCCAGATTCTTTAGAATTCACTGTTCAAAATGACCAAAGGGATCCACTGTCTAAGAGAGTTCTAGAGTGAGACCTAGGGTCTGGGAAGTCACTGCAAATCCTGATACCCCACAGACATGTCTGGAGGATCAGCAGGGCTGTTTGCCTACCAGGGAGTTACTTGCAAAAGGAACCACAGAGCCTGGTGAGAAGGAATCCACCCCCAAAAAGACTGAGGTGCGTGGAGAGCAGGACCAATAAAATGACACTGCTCTGGTCAAGAATAGCATAAAGTATATAAAATAAAGTGAAGTCACTCATGTCAACCAAGATGGCTGCCAGTCAGCCATGACACTTTGGTTCAAGAGGGAAACTTCCCAAGTCAGAGTAAACACATCTGGCAAGAAGACATACCCAAGATATCTGTACATGTGATCAGAACAGCCATGTCTGCAGAGCCACAGGTAGGCTCCTGGGGTGATTCCACACTTGCCATCACGGATGTCAAGCACAACAGCCATGTAGCACCCACAGGCTCCTGGGCAAATTCCCCACTTGGCATCAGGGGTGCCAAAACATTTATCAAAAAGACCCGGAAGAGTACATCACTTCTGAGGTATAACTGAGGCAGGTTCCAGACCACCGCTGAGATAGCGCAGCTCCACACACCCGACTGCTGCTCCATGCCACACTGACCTCCCTTGGCATCTGCTGCTGGAGTCTCTGCCCTGGTGGACTGAGGGCTTCATCTGCCCTGCTGCCCACCTGGCTCCAGAGAACCTTCTTTGCGAGACACTGACAACTCCCTTGCCCAACACGCTGTCTCCCGGACCTGCAGACTGAGACTCTGGGACTCGGGCTCATTACCCTCCATTAATTCCTGTGTGTGTGTGTGTGTGTGTGTGTTACATTTCTCTTAGATTGTTAAGAGTGTGAGTAGGATATTAATGTATGTTGATATTGTACTTTGAGTGAACCTGCATTCAATAAAAGCTGAGTGACTAGCATAGTCACCTTGTGTGACTCTTGTCCATTCCTTGGTGCTGGGATGCTCGGCAGGCAACTAGATGAGCAGTTGCCCAGCTGACTTATAGGAAAAACTATATCACAAACATATGCTTGTGACAAGGTGTGCCAGCTTGGCCCAAGGACAATGGGTCATTATCCAAGGGGAGGGACACTCTGAGGTCAAGAAGGTTCATGTTGCTCAGATTTCTCTTGGGCCCTTGTATGGAGAGGCCAGTCCCCAAATCTGGGAGGAAGAGTGTACAATAAGAAGCTGATCAGCAGCATCGTTTTAACACACAGGTTGGGCAGCGTGACTGTCTGACCTGTAACAGAATACAACCCAAGAGAGGGGCGGGGTAAATTCCTCAGTTCAGCCTGAAGGTGGTTGGAATGCCTTGCAGCAGTTACAAGCTGGAAATGCCATTCAGATCAGCCATCTGGGATCCCTTGGACATGTTACATGGGAGAAAGAGCAAGAGCCATAGCCACCTGGTTTCTGGCTGTCACTATAACCTGACACCCAAGTCAGGGCTACTGGAACAAAGGGGCAAAGGCTCCCTTGTTGTGGCCAGGAGGGTTAAATCCAGGAACCCATGGAGCAGCACACCCTCTGAAGATTTCCTTAGCTAGTGCAGGAGGCCTGAGACCAGGATGGAGCTTCCCAAGATTCATCTGGAGTAACCAGACCAGACAGATGGTCTTTTGTTTAAAATCTCTTGATCCTGTTGCCTCACCACCCTCCCTAAAGCTCTGTGACCTGGGGAAATACAGGCTAGGTATGTAAGTGCCCTTTATTCAAAAAGCCCAGCTTCTCTCCTTACTCCTCTCCCTCCCCGACCCTGCTCCCAATATGTGCACAGTGCCTTAAAAGTGATAACACTGAGCATCTACAGCATTCAGTGAAGATTCTACAAAACCAAAACATGGCTTTTACTTTACAGTTGTTTAAGCTACTTTGGGAGTCATCACAGGTTTAAAAAATGAAGCAGAATGAAAGAAGCAGAACAAATGAAGACAAACATTCTGTATAGCCATTGTGTTAGGATGAACAACCTGGTGGGTTCATTCAGGAGAGGAATAGTGCTGTTTCGATTTGTGATTGTAAAATCCCAGTCCCTTCTGTGCAATGTTGGTTCAAGCAGTAACACATGCACATGCACACACTCAGAGGGAGTTATTTGAAGTAAAGCAAGGTCATTGAACAGCACTTCCAGCAATTCCCCGAAGTACAATCTACAGTTCTATTGCCCTCCTCAAGAGATGACAAAGTAAGTAATAGCCATGAAAACTTTAAGTGCCCATATTTGAATCTCTTGGGCACTGTGAAAAGGGAAGCAGGCCCAGAATTCATTCAAAATTCATACCATAAAAGCCAAGCACCTCCGAAGTGGGAGCTGGAAGCAACCTGGCTGTGTGAGTTAGACACCCAGGTAGAAATCCAAGTTCTCTCCTGTGTGATCATGGGAAAGGTACTTACTTATCTCTTTTCTGAACTTGGGTTCCTCATCTGTAAAGTGAGAATAACACATACCTTCAAGAGTTGTAAGGATGGGATATACGTATATAAAATCTAGTAAGGCATCTGGCATATGGAAAGCATTAGGATTGCGGTTCTGCACATGGTAGCAGATGTCTCCTCAACTACAAAATGGGAAAGACAGTGGTGTGTGGTGACAGGAAATGTGAGAATTCAGTGAAACCAGTAGTTCCTGACTGTGTCTAGAAGAATCATTCTGAACTCTGGCTACCTTTCTGTACCACAACCTTAGATCCTCTGTTTCCTTCTGATCCAAGAGGTAGGTCATTGGTTTCACCTGCAGCTACCCAGTGCCAATGTCAAGGTCATGCTCGCTGCACTAAGTGCCTAGGGCTTAGAATCCGAAGAATGCTGTTGTGTTTTCAGAATCTTCACTTGTTGGGTGCTGTCACACTGATGTAGCTCTGAGGCTGGGAGTAGTTGTCACTGCTTCCTTCTCTTTAATGCCACTGTCAAACAGAGTCACTGTCAAGTGCTAACCACTACTGCTAGCTCTTGGCCTGGGGCCTGATGCCTGGAAGGGTTTGGAAGGAACAGGGAGGTGTTTCTCCCCAGTGTTGGGCTGGCCTCTCTTCATGCTCAGCTGGGGTCTGGCATTGGGACCATGTCTCTTTGATGCTGCTCAGTATCCTGAGCCCTTTTATTTCCTTGAAGCCCTTTTATTTTCTCCCTATTTTAATTGTTTCCAATTAGAGAGAAATCTGGGATGTCAGCATGCCCTAACCTTACCTTCCCTGATCTACCATTTAATGATGCAGTGAAAATTATATTGTTTAATCCAAACAACAACACTAGAACATGGGTAGTATTCTCCCCATTTTATACATGACAAAACTACAGACCTAACAGGTAAACCCTTTTATAAGTAGTTGGAGGCAGAGCCAGAAAACAAACCCAGCTTTTCTGGCTCCAAAGCCCCTCAGGTTTCCATAACTCTTAGTGGGCAAAGATCTAGCCCTATAAGTTATATCCCCAATATCTCAATAGTAATCCCCATGAGATTCTCAATTATAGTTTGTTAAATAAATGAATGCATAAATGAATATTGAGTGCAAGCATGAAGCAATAATCAAGCTACTCTGTGATAATAGGGCTGTCTCCATTTCAAAGAACAATATTCAGGTATATTACATGGGGAGGGCTCAGTTACTTTGCAGTGCACAGTGGAAGATGATGGACGAGTAAATCATTGGTGTGGTAACACATCCAGTCTAAGACACCATATACATTAAAGACCTGAGCAAAGACAGGTATGGTTTGTGCAAGTCTGCTTGGACATGAACCAATGATGAGAACAAACAGGAATAGCAATAGCAGGCAGGCCTGACAAGGGACTTTTTGCAGCTATGCACATTGATATTAAGCAGTGCAAGAGAGTTAATATGTAGAGAAAGAAAATGTTAGGGAGGAAATGAAATAGAATGTGGAGGGAGGGAAAAGGCAGGAAAAGAAGCTCACTGTGTATGGGGCAAAAGAAGATAACCACCTGCTGCATAGATCAGGAGATGGAAAGAGATTCTTTCCAGCAGCTTCTGTTCCTCTGTCCACACTACAAAGAAATGAGAAGTTCCCCTGAGCGTTGTAGACACAGCATTCTCTTCTTTTTTCCCCCCTCTAATAAGTTACTTGTTTGTAAAAGATACCTTAACAACAGGTTTAGAAAATAAAAGTGTTTTTCCACCAACAGAAGACCTGCCACACGAGTTGGATTACACACCCCAAAAAACTCAGGAAAAGACACAGAAATCTAAGTAATAAGAAAAAAGAAAACACCATACTATCTCTGGTTATTGACAACTGTATGTCTTAAAATTTCACCCTATTGTTTGACACTACAGCTCATTTATGGATTTGTTGGTCACCCAGTATTTACTAAATCTTTCTGAGTTAACAAGGATAAGGCTGGGGGCTGGGGACAGTGCCACACTGTCCTGCCTTCAAAGAGCTCACATAATTAGGGGATATAATTATGTATCTCCTTACCAATAAGATGTATAAATGAGTCTCTGAAAACACTCTGCTGGGGAGATGGGTAGGAGATGGATGGGAAATGTTTCACAGAGAAGGCTGCCTGTGCGTTACGTCGTGAAAGATCAGTGACAAGAGAGGGCAGCGGCAGGTCCGGGCACCAGGAGCAGCGCCAGTGCCGTCTTGGGAGCCTGTTCAAACCCTGTCGTCTCTGTAAGGGGCAAGTCCAGACTCGGCAGGGCCTGGAGAGTATACTTGTGAGGATCCTCTTTCTCTCATAGAAATAATAAAGATTGTGAATATAAAAATGAAACAGTAAAGTGAAGATTTATTTAGAATGAGAAAGTAGATGACAATTTACAAATGTAAAAGCTCGCAAATATTACTATTTTCACAAAATCCAGAAAAATAAAATAATATGGAATTAATTAGCTGCCTAGCATATAACTCTACAATAGTTCTCCCTGACATTTGCGGAGCTTACACTCCCTGATGGCCTCTTCATATGGCAACAGTTTTACCATATAGTATGCATGGAATAAAAGGAAGACAATTTCCTAATTTTTCTAGGATAATTGATAAAACTGAATTTTATTATTACCAGTTTAGAAAAATTATATTTCAATTTTACAATTCTTTGTTGTTCATGTCATGTTAAATTGTTAAAAGTATTATCAAATTTGGGGAAACATTATCATTTCTTTTATGCATGAGCTCTAAGATTTCATGGTGCTTCAGTTTATTTTTTTGGTAGTGATTAATCCTCAATTCTCTTTGAATTAATGATATTACCACCCTGTTATCATTAATGTTTTTTCACTCTGGTACCATAGCATAATTTTTGTTTTATCTTTTTCGATGTCAGTTATTTTGTGTCAAATAAGAAAAAATAGTATTTTCCAACCATATTTACATGCTTCACTTCATTAATTGAATTATTAAACAATATCCATGAGCTCTCTTATTACTTTTATTCTAAATTATCTCTTCCTATGAGTGACTTTTCAGCAGCATAAAATATCTATAGATTTTATTAAATAGCTATACATTTTGTTATTATTTTATAGATTTTATTACCTATAGATTTATTATAGATTTTATTTCATTTTTATCACATTTCACACCTAATCGATTTCATCTGAGTTTTCTTTTACTTTTCTTTAATAAACTTAAATATAATAAAAGGAGGTACCCTTCATATCCATCCAAGTCAGGAATCTGTCATTTTTTGCTTGCTCTATGGATATGTTTATGAAATGACTGCCAAATTACAGTTGAATGGTATTTTTTGAGCCTTATAAACTTAAATAACCTTTTGCATCTTGCCTGTGCCCATGTTGCAAGTCAGGAACAGCTTTGTAATGGGCAAATCAAAGGTGACATCTAGACTGAGAAACAAAATCCAAATTGGTTGTGGATTTAAATATTCTGCCTAGGAGATGAGCCAGAAAACACATAGTTTTTACCAAATACTAAAGTAATCAACATGCTCAGAAGCAATGGGGCTGGTTTTCTCTGCAGCAGGATGGAGGAATCAGCTGCACACGGCACACACCCTGCAAATTTAATGAACACCAGTGATGAGATCTTTGTTCTTACCTTTTGTAACATCTGTGCTGTCACAGTGTTTGATTGTGAATGTTGCTTAGTGGTGGGTTGCAACTGAACAGAGCCATTTCACTTTTTCACTGGGTTGGCCAAAAGTTCGTTTGGGTCTTTTCCCATAAGATTGGATCTAATAGCACATAGTCATCTTTAACTCATTTGAAACAATTTTGTTAGATTGCATTGTGACAGCTATTATATCTGTGCATTAAAAAACTTATTAAAATTGGTGAATTTTTGTGTAGCCATTTTAATATTGATGATGGAAGAAAATATGTAACATTTTTCCATATTATGCTTTATTATTTCAAGAAAGGCTAAAACACCACTGAAACACAAAAAAAGATTTGTGCACTGTATGGAGAAGGTGCTGTGACGGACCTAATGTGTCGAAAGTAGTTTGCGAAGTTTCATGCAGGAGATTTCTTGCTGGATGTTGCTCCACAGCTGGGTAGACCGGTTGAGGTTAATAGTGATCAAATTGAGACACTAATTGAGTGCAATCAACATTATACCATGTAGAAGATAGCTGACATACTCAAAATATCTAAATCAATAAAGTTATTGGTAAAAATGGAAAATATCTTTTTTATTTTACAGAAAAAATTACATGGACTTTTTGGCCAGCCCAGTGAATATAGTCACACATAAATGTTTTTCAGGTGGCAAAATAAAGTTAAATGTACACATATGACATTTACCTGCCATAAATATATTCCACTATAATCAAACTAAATATAATTCCCAAGTCCACTTCTCCTTAGCTGGATTCCCACAATGCCTTTGTCCACTCAGGCGCCACTCAACACTAGGGGGCGTGTGATGGAGGGAAAGCTATGGTAGGAAGAGTGTTTTTAACTGACTGTAGTTAAAAAAATCTTAATTTTTCTAATTTATGAAAGCATAAATATCCTTTTAATAAAAATATAAAAATCCTTCCCCCCTCCCACCCTTCTTTTCCAAACAACTTAGTTCAGGAGTGCTAGTGGTGCTGGTGGTGGCAGCACGAGCCCAGACGGGATGGAGGAAGAGGGCCTTTGTGTGGGGTGGCCAGCGAAACAGGTAGATGTGGGCTGTCAGAGCCCAAGGGGAATGAAGAGGTTATCCATGAGGCCCGATGCAGGACATCGGAGTCCAACAGCACCAAGTAGAAAACCTGAGCTCTGGGGGAGAGGGGGGTGAGATTGGGTAGTGGTAGCAGCAGCCCAGAGAGGGGTGTCGGAGCCTGAATCAGGGAGGAGAAAGCCAATGCATGGTTGTTGGTATCTGGCACAGGGTGTGGGGGCATCCATATGGCAGGGATAAGGGAGAAGATTGATTATGTAAAAGGGGAATTGACCCAATAGGTAAATAAATTGAGGGTTTGGTAGTCAGGTCTCTCACTGTGAGAGAATGGAGTTACAAATATGCTATGGAGACAATTAAAATGAACCTTGTGGTGTTGGATTGCAAAAGGGGGTATCAGGAGAACTCGTATACAGAAAGATATGCAGATATAGATGTAAATGTGCATATGCCTACGTTCCTTAGCTTCTCCACTGAGAAGGCTTGGAAACAGCAACACCCCTGAAGCAGTGAGCACCCCTAGTGCCCACATCTTGTTTTGTCAATATCATTCCAGGTTTGGAGCAGGTAAGTTACAATATAAACTTGGAAATATTATATTAAAAAACAAGAGGTGCTCAAAGAATGATGAGGAATGTCAAAATTTATAGAAGCTGGCTTGAAGGGACTCCCACTGGCTGAATCTGGGCCAATTTGAGATCAAAATGAAGTATGATAATAACAGATTATTGCTCATTGAATAAAATAATAATTATGAATTCACACCAATATACAGACATAAATTAATAGTAAATGGGGAGAAGAAAAAGCTTTTAGTAATGGTAGAATACCAACTAATAAATGTAGAAAGAATGAGGGAATTAGAAAATCATTTTTTGGCAACCATTACAGTAACAATTCAAGTCATTAATGAATGCTAAGACCAGTGGGTGAAAGAAGAGGAAGTTCACAGTGTCACAGTGTCAACACATTAATCACAAAGCAGAAAAGAGTAACACTAGACTAGAAACCCAGCCAACACCAACTCCATCATGATTGAAGTTAATGCCACCAGTAGTAGGACAAATGGAAATCATGTACTACCTGAGAAGATGCAACAAGAAGAACACAGCACTACTTCTGTGATGCTCCTGCTAAAGATGCATTGAGCTAGTTCTAATCATGAGGAAACATCAGATGAACCTGAACAGAGAGGTATTTTACAAAATTTCTAGTCTATGATTTTCAAGAGCACCAAGGTTATGAAAGTCAAGAAAAAACTAAGAAACTGTTCCAGACTGAAAGAGACCTAAAATTAAATGCAATACATAACCCTAAATTGAATCACGTTGCTCTCAAAAGCACACTATTGAGACAAAACTCAAACTGAGTCTCTGGATAGTAATAATGTTACCTATTTTTGCAATTTTCCTGTCACCTTTAAATTATTAAAAAGTGCCTATACATCCACCTGGACACACAGCTATGGCCCTGTCATAAACCCTGGAAAGGGCCCTTAAGCTTTATTAGTTTTATGGTAAGTCTGCTTTTGCCGAAAGTCCATGAAGATGGGATGCATTCCTAGAAATAAAAGCACTAATGAAATCAGTAAATATGGGTTGTTATAACGTACATTTGGGAAAGTATTTTTCCAGTATCACCCCTGACTATTTCTCTTTATTTGTCTTCAAATACCTGGAGCCATGACATATCTCCAATCCAAGCATCCCCCAACTCAAATAATGGATGGTTAATTCTTCTGTTCTGCAGTAGCATTTTTCTCTTTTGTAGTAATATTTATAGTGCTTCTCTAATGTCAAAAGCTTTTCACCAATTCCTAATTATCTGATGATAGCTATTCCCCTTTTCCATTATTTATCTCTTAAAGGTTTCTTGAGCATCCTTGGAACCTGAATTTCATAGAATAATTTCACTTATATGTGGAATCTTAAGCAACTGAACTCAGAAACAGAGAGTAGAACGGTGGCTGCCAGGGGCCGGAGGGCGGGGAAATGAGCTGATGGACGAAGGGTGAAGACTTCCCATTGTGAGAGGTATGAGATCTGAGGACTTTACGCACAGCGTGGTGACTGCAGTGAACAACACCGTGTTGCATTTGGGAGTTGCTGAGAGAGTAGATCTAAAATGTTCTCACCTTAACAGCAACAAAAATATACAGTCAACCCTTGAATGACGGGTTTGAACTGTGTGGGTTCACTGACACATGCATTTTTTTCAATAAATACTGTAAATGTATTTTTCTTCCATATGATATTCTTAAAACATTTTCTTTTTGCTAACTTATTTTAATATAAGAATGCAGTATACATATAATACATATGACATACAAAGTATGAGTTGATTGACTGTTTACATCACCAGTAAGGCTTCTAGTTAACAGTAGGCTATTAGCAGTTACGTTTTGAGGAGCATCTAAAAGTTTACATGGCTTTTGGCTGTTTAGGGGGTTCAGTGCCCCTAAACTTTGCATTGCTCAAGGGTCAACTCTAGTAGTTATGTCAAGTTACGAATGTGTTAACTAACCTTATTGTGGTAATCATTTCACATTGTACCACATTGTACACCTTTAAAAATACTGTATTGGATACTTGAAATTCTGAAAAAGTAGATTTTAAGTGTTTCATCACACACAAAAATTGTAACTATGTAAGGTAAGAGACATGTTAATTAGCTTGAGTATGGTAATCATTTCTCAGTGATTAAAACATCATGTTGTATACCTTCAGTTATGTAATTTTCATTTGTCAAGTGCACCTCAATAAAGATGGAAAACAACAACAACAAAGATAACCCACATTTTAAGTCCAGGTTGTTGTTTTTCCTTTACTCCAACACGATTAGTTCAAAATATAACCTGTATACTTTTAGTTAGTCATCATTGATCCAAACTGTTTGCCAGATCACAAAAATAGATGACAGACAGGCCATGGAAGAATAAACCACAAAAACTGCAGAATTAGATATAACTTGGGAAGGCCCATTGCGATCTCATTGGCTGAAAGTATTTGGCCGCCTTTGAAGCAAGAGGAAAAGTATGTATTAACAGCATAATGTAATATGTTAGCAAACAAAAATAGCGAGACGAATCAGTGTTATCTGCGTGGCTGTAAAAGGGTGTGTTCTGGTGTGACTAGTGGGAGGTTGATTGGGGTCACAGAATTGAGAGGTGTTTCTTTTTTTAATTTAAATTATGTTTTTTAATCATAGTTTATTTAAAAAATTTTTTCCTCACCTGAGGACATTTTTTTATTGCTTTTGGCGGGAGGGGGGTTGGAAAGAGAGGAATATTGATGTGAGAGAGAAGCATTGACTGGTTGCCTTCCTCCATACACACCTGGACCAGGGATCACACACGCCCGGACTGGGAATCAAACCCGCAACCTTTCAGTTGCAGGATGACACTCCAACCAACTGAACCATGCTGCCCAGGGCTCAGTTACAGTGTATATTCAATATTATTTTGTATAAGTTTCAGGCATACAGTACAATTGTCAATCATATATCCTACAAAGTGTTCCCCCCTGTTTCCCGTACTTACCTGGCACCATGCATAGTTATTACAGTATTATTGACTCCTCTTTGCCAACCATCACTCTGTTCCACAGTATTGAGTTTTTATTGGCATACTAAGCTGTTTAATTTTGTTCAATAAACAATAGAGTGGTCTTGTAGTTATTTTGGTAAATCCAAATTGTGTTTAAGAAAGAATCTGAAGGAAATTTGGGGAATAGACTGAACATAAGAAGTGTGGATACAGAGAGGACTGGAAGGAAGCTATTGAAAGAGCCCAGGCATCATAAAATTCTGATCTAAGGCAGGGGCAGTGGGAATTGAGATAGAAAGGTCTGTTAAATCTGTTGCAGACAGCCATTGGGCTCAGTGTCCTACAGCATATGTAAAGTGATAAAAAACAATTAAGGAAGATGCTTGGTTTCTAGCCTGGATGGCTTGGGGGAATGGATAGTGGGAGTAGCAGACACCACTGGCAGGATGCCTGTATGACCATCCACCACATAGAAGGGACACTGGTTGCCTCTCAATAGACCTTCTTCCTTGGTAACAAAGCCCTGGACAATGTGTCAAGCTGAAAATTACATTTACCAGCCTTCTTTTCAATAGAGGAAGAAATCTTGCCTAGGATATTCAGGAAGTCTCTTAAAAGAGAGAGATTGAGCCCTTCCCTTGCATTGCCAGAGCTCTACCACCTACAATGGGGAGACTGGGTGGACTGTAGAATAGAAGCCTCACACAGAAGAGCTAAAAGCTTGGAGGAAGCCTGGATCCCTCATCACTTCATGAAGATCATGAACTGCCCAGGATTTTCTGTTTCTGTATTCCTTTATCCATTTAAGCCAACACTGAGTTGGGTCTTTGTGAATATCAGTCAAACCTAATCCTAACTGGGTCCACTACCCAGTAGTTCTGATAGAATGCTGACTGTGCAGATACCCACACCCTAAAGCAAAACATATGGGACAAGAGAGGTGGTCCTTCTACACTGGCCCGCCTTTCTGCTTTACAGTAGATAATTTTAAAAGTGCATGTGACACAGTTTTGGCCAATGGGATGAGAGGAAAAGTCTTCTAGAAAGGTCTTGGGAAAGATTTTCTTTGCTGTTATGAAGACAAACAGGAAGAGATCCATCCCTATTTTCCTCCAATGGACTGCTCTGCCTTGATGATTGATGCCTGGAACCACAGCAGCCATCTCAGGAGAGGCCAGCCTGGAGACAGGAAGCCAATGAGCTTGATGTCATTTAGCCCCTGAGTTAACCAGTCAAGGGACTGGCCTATCTTCAAAAGTTTAACTACATGAAATAATATTATCATTATGTGGAATAATTTTCCTTATTGTTCCAACCAATTGAGTCTAGGTTTTCTGTTCAAGTTGAAAGCATCCTCACTGATAGCTTATGAACTCAAAAATGGAGAAACAGATTGGAGGGATCTATAGAGAGGATTCTAGTTTTTAAATGTTGACTTTAATGATTCATTATGACCATAGGAAGCTTGAAGTAGAGGTGGAGCAGAACACAGGTACTGGGGATCATAGGTATACAGGGGGTGGTTGGAACCATGATTTACAAGAACTCCTCAGAGAGCATGTGTAGATTGAGGAAATAATCATGGACGAATGGAAATTTCATTTAAAGCATGAGCAAAGGAAGAGTCATAGAAAGAAAAGACAAAAGTAAGGAGGGAAATCACCAAAAGGTAGTGATATCAGAAAACAAAGACAGGTATGTGCTGCAGAGAAAGACTGTGGGATTTAGTGGTGGGGTGTTCATTGATGCCCTTTGAGATACAACTTGAGTGAAGAAGTGGGGCAGGAGCTAGCTCACAGGGGATGCAGGAGCCTGGAAGACTGGCTGGCTACTTTAGTAGTTCTCAAATATTAGAGCAGTTTTGTTTTGATAGAAGAAAAATGATTACCACACAGCTTTTGATTCCATTCTGAAGTTGGAGCCCAGGAAGCTACATTTTAAACGAGGACTTGGTTGACTGGTGTGAGTTGTCTATGAACAACAATTTAAGGAGCACTGGGCTATTCTCCCCATGAATTGTTCATGACAGAAGGAAGAAAGTTGGCAATTTGAGGCCAGGCAGGGTTGATGGAAGGCATTTATGTTGGGGAAGACTCAAGCATTATTGAAAGGATACAGGAAAAACAGAGAAATGGAAAATAGAGAGGTGGTATCTGGTAGCACGAGGTCCTGAGAAGGACATGGTTAGAGAAGGATAGATTCTCCAAGGCAGAAAAGAAAAAGATGAGGAGGAATGAAGCTCTCTACCCCAAACCACTCACAGGTAGTCTTTCTGTGCTTTTCCACATCCCCTCTTTCTGCTTTCTCTGTCCACCTGGATGTGTTCACTCTGCCCTCTCTTCTTCTGGAAATCTTTAGAGTTACCCTTAAAGATTCTGCCCAGTTGTCCCCTCCTCAATAAACAAATGAATTAATTAAATGCCATGAGTAGGAACTTACCGTTAGAGGGTTTTGATTCATAAAAATTATTTTAATCAGTTAGATCATTTAAAATGAAATGAGCTACCTCCAGAAGAAGTGGATTTCTTGTTTTGGGAGATCACCAGCAGAGGTAGGAAACTGTCTTGACAAATGATGTAGGCAGAATCGATGCCCAGGATTGATGCCCCAGACAAGCTCGCATGCTTCTCCAGCTCTGAGATTCTAGGACTCTTGGCACAGAAGAACCTCCACAGGGATGAGAAAAGAGCCAATAGGGCATAGCTGGGAAGAAATTGGAAACTAGGGGCAGCATCTGAATATTGGAATACTTTTCTGCCTAAAAATAGAAGGTAGGAGGGCAGAATTCAAACTAGGTTTTACCTTCCTTTGATTTTTGTGTTAAGTTGGCTTAATATTTCCCTAACCTCCAGCTAAGTGCTGGTGCCAATGTTTGATGTAAATTTCAAGTCAAAACTTGAAACTGCCTTAGGCTATGTCTATGCTTCAGTCTCACATTGAAGAGAATTTTTAGGTCATCTGAGAGGCCAATCCTAATGTTTCAAGGTGAGTGAATTTTTGCATTAGGCATGAAAAAAGATAATCAAATGCTGCTGGATTTTAGACTCTCAGGTTTTTATGGGCAGAAATGGCAAGCACCACTATCAACAGCCTCTGTATTAAAATAAGGCAGAGGGCAGTGATTGTTTGGGGTGCGGGTAGTATTTTTTCCTCAAAAATAAATTTACTTAATGATTGTTAATAATGCATGTGTTGATTTTTTCATGAGTGAGGTATGTATAGTCAATTATTGCTAAGTAAGAAGCTACATGCAAATAAGAAAAAAGACAAAAAGAGGTGCTTGCTCATTGTGAAAGACAGAGTACTACTAATTATATTAATTAATTGGCTTGAATAATGCCTCAAGAAGAGAGGTTGATTAATATCAGTAGTGATGAACTTAAATTATATCTCAATCTCTTCAAAGCATCCCATACATTTCACAGATGTTCTCTTAGATAGGTGCCTCCCCCAAGCCTTCAATTCCTAGTTTATCATGGAAAAGCAGGTGTGAGTGGGCAGGTGTCTTGTGATAGTTATGCAGAAAATGGCAAGCAGAACCCAAGCTACGAACTGAGCTCAACCACTGTCCTTTCTAATTCTTCAAATGCAATTTGTGTTTTAAACTCCTTTCAGAAAGGCTCATACTAGTGAAAGAATATCAAACATTTGGCTGTAATAGGAGTGATGGAAATGGTAGAAATGACTTCACAGTGCCTGACTGACTGGAGGAAATGATTTCCTGGTGGAATGGTTTGTTGAAGTAGCCCTGAAAACAGGTGATTTAATTTCTCACCCTTCATTAATGGTGTGAAGCCCAAGCATATAATGGACACAGTTGGACTCAATCTGTTTTATGCACTCATGCCTGACATTACAACAAGGGATTTAGATGCTATTATGAGAACATGTTTCAAAGTCTCCAACATACTTCACTATCTCAATGGATTTCAAACATCACCAGAATCCTTGCAGATCCATTGATGAACTTGCCTGGAGCAAATCATTGTATCCTAGAACAACATGTCCAATAAGTTACTTTGTAGATTATAGACTGCTGTGCTTTGGTAGCTGAGCAACAGGGTCTGAAATGGATTTAAAGGAGACAAACTGGTTGTGAAATCAGTCCAGAAAAATATGGCACTAAAACTTTGTTGCCAGGCTAGAATGAAAAGCTTCTAGTGTCTGAAATATTGCTTAAAAATACCTATGGCTCAGCAATGGGAAGGAGAGAAGGATTCCAGGATATGTATCTTTTGAATCTAGAAGAAGACAGTGGTTTGATGACAGTGTAGAATGCATTCAGCACAGAATGGATCATCAGTTCTGGTTGGAGAGTGGGGCCTGCAGGGGGTAGCAATATGCATACAGTAAAAAATGCAGGTGGGATTTACCCACATAGCAAAATTTTTGCCAATATATCTCCTAGGGCAAGGGAAACAAGTGAAAAAAAAATAAACAAATGGGACTACATCAAATTAAAAAGCTTCAACATGGCTAAAGAAACCATTGTCAAAATGAAAAAGGAACTGACCGTATGGGAGAACATATTTGCCAATGATACATCAGACAAGGGTTCGATCTACGAAATCTATAAAGAACTCATAGGACTCAACAACAGGAAGACAAACAATCCAATTGTAAAGTGGGCAAAGGACCTGAGTAGACACTTCTCCAAGGAGGACATACAGATGGTCCATGGACATAAAACAAAACAAAACAAAAAAAAACCCCTCAACATCACTATCGATGGGAGACATGCAAATTAAAACCAAAATGAGATATCACCTCACACCTGCAAAAATGATTATCATTAATAAATCAATAAACAAGTGCTGGTGAGGAAGTGGAGAAAATTAAACCCTAATACACTGTTGGTGGGAATGCAGACTGGTGCAGCCACTGTGGAAAGCAGTATGGAATTTCCTCAAAAAACTAAAAATGGACTGCCTTTTGACTCAGCAATTCCACTGCTGGGAATGTACCCTAAGAATCCTGAAACACCAATTCAAAAGAACCTATGCACCCCAGTGTTCATAGCAGCACAATTTACAATAGCCAAGTGCTGGAAACAGCCTCAGTGCCCATCAGTACATGAGTGGATCAAAGAACTATGGTGCATTTACACAACGGAATTCTATGCCACAGAAACAAATCTCCTACCTTTTGTGATAGCATGGATGGAACTGGAGAGCATTACATTAAGTGAAATAAGCCAGTTTCTGAAGGACAAATGCCATATGATCTCACCTATAAGAGGAATATAATGAACAAAATAAACTAGTAAGTAACATAGAACCAGAGGCATGGAAACATGGAGCAGACTGACAGGGGCCAGAGGGGTGAGGGGAGGGGGATAAGGAGGGGAAAAAAGGAAGGGATTAGTTAAAGAACATGTATGAATGACCCATGGACATGGACAATAGTGTGGGGAATGACTATGGGAGTGGAGGTGAGGACAAAGGGGGAAAATTGGAACAACTGTAATAGAATAAACAAGCATATATTTTAAAAAGCAAAAAAGAAATTCAGAGGAAAATATTAAAATCAGCTGTAATTGTAATACCCATGTTTACTTTTTGGTGTATTTTCATCTAGTCACTGTTTTCTAGGGAGATATAGGGACCAATAGTTGTCACTTTGCCTAAGAGTATCTGACTGTGAGACTTCTGTCCAAGATGGAAGTGTAGGTAGAAATACTTTGCTTCCTTGCACCAAAAGAAGGACAACAAATTTAAAAATATAAAACAACCAGAACTGCCAGAAAAATAGAAGTGTATGGAAGTCCAACAACTATTAAAGAAGAAACATTCATCTGGACTGATATGAGGGGCAGACAGGACATGAGACAAGGCAGTGACAGGCAACAGCAGGTGAGTGAGTGGCAGGAGGACCAAGCAGTCCCATATTTGCATGCAGAACAAGTGGGGAGCGACACAGACTACACAATCCAGGGTTCCAGCATGGGGAAATAAAGCCTCAGAAGCTCTGGTTGTAAAAACCTGTGGGGGTTGTGGCAGCAGGAGAAACTACCAGTCTCGTAGGAGTGTTCATTGGAGACACCCATGGGGTCCTAGCAAATGCACAAAACCACCCACCAGGGAATCAGCACCAGAAGGGCCCAATTTGCTTGTGGGTTGCAGGGGAAGTGACTGAAAGTGGAACAAGAACTGAGCAAGTGGCATTGTTCCCTCTCTGTTCCCTCCCTGACATAGAGTGAAGCAGGTTGCCCCGCTATGGTGAATATCTAAGACTTTTCCCCTTACAACATATCAGGTGTGCCAAGACAAAGAAGCATGTCCCAAATGAAAGAACAGATCAAAGCTTCAGAAAAAGAACTAAGCAATGAGGAGATAGCCAACCTATCAGATGCATAGGTCAAAACACTGGTAATCAGGATGCTCACAGAAAGGATTGAATATGGTCACAAAATAGAGGAAGAAGTGAAGGCTATGCAAAGTGAAATAAAGGAAAATATACAGGGAACCAACAGTGAAGGGAAGGAAACCGGGACTCATATCAACAATTTGGAGCAGAAGGAAGAAATAAATGTTTAACCAGAACAGAATAAAGAAACAAGAATATTTTAAAAATGAGGAGAGGCTTAGGAACCTCTGGGACAACTTTAAATGTTCCACATCTGAATCATAGGGGTACCAGAAGGAGAAGAGGAAGAACAAGAAATTGAAAACTTATTTGAAAAAATAATAAAGGAGAACTTCCCCAATCTGGCAAAGGCAATAGACTTCCAGGAAGTCCGGGAAGCTCAAAGAGTCACAAAGAAACTGGACCCAAAGAAGCACACACAAAGCACATCATCATTACATTACTCAAGATTAAAGATAAGGAGAGAATCTTAAAAGCAGCAAGAGAAAAGGAGACAGTTACCTACAAAGAAGTTCCCATAAGGCTATCAGCTGATTTCTCAAAAGAAACCTTGCAGGCAAGAAGGGGTTTGAAAGAAGTTTTCAAAGTCATGAAAGGCAAGGACTTACATCCAAGATTACTCTGTACAGCAAAGCTTTCATTTAGAATGGAAGGGCAGACAAAGTGCTTCTCAGATAAGGTCAAGTTAAAGGAGTTCATCATCACCAAGCCCTTATCATATGAAATGTTAAAGGGACTTATCTAAGAAAAAGAAGATCAAAAATATGAACAGTAAAATGACAACAAACTCACAGCTATCAACAACTGAATGTAATACAACAACTAAAACTGAAACAAACTAAGCAAACACCTAGAACAGGAATAGAATCACAGAAATGGAGATCACATGGAGGGTTATCAGTAGGGAGTAAGAGAGGGGAGAATGGGGAAAAAGGTAAAGGGAATAGGAAGCATAACTGGTTGGTACAAAATAGACAGGGGGAGGTTAAGAACAGTATAGGAAATGGTGAAGCCAAAGAACTTATATGTATGACACATGGACATGAACTAAGGAGCAGAGCTATGCTGGTGGACAGGGGAATACAGTGAGGAGGGGGATAAAGGTGAGAAAAAATGGGACAACTGTAATAGCATAATCAATAAAATATACTTAAAAAAGAGTATGTGACTATAAAAATGACCATGCACATTGAAACCACACAGTCATTTTACTAATCAATGGGGAAAATTCAATTGTTCGGTGACCTTTCAAGTTTTTATCAAAACATTGAGAAGTCTCTTACTGTTGGTTATAAATATGTAGGGAAACAGAAAATAGCAAAATTAATATTTAGCACTCTGCAATTTAAACTATTAGAAACACTGAAAATTAAAGTGTTTCACTTCTTTGTAAAATATTAAAAGTATTTTGAAAAAATGCAGGTGGGATTTGAACACAGAGTTTGGAAGAAAAGAAGTTTGGACTTCATTTCCTCTGGCAATTTTTCTCTGATCTTTCCAGACTAAATGTGTCTATTAAGTGCTCACATAATATCTTTTATCAAACACATATCACATTTCTTTGCTATTGCTTCTCAAATTGTGTGACTTTCTTATTACATTAGAAGACTGGGAGGACACCTTCCTCTCCCTAAACACTCAGCAAAGACTCTGGCACATGCAAGTGCTTGATACATATTTGCTCAGTAAATGAGTGAATGAACGTGGTGAAGCCACTGATGGCTTCCGTTTGGAAGGCATGTGATTTAGAAGAGTCAGAGGGTGGTGAAACGTAAACACAATTGGACAATATGGCTGCGGAGTCTCCTACCCCCTGACCAGCTGCTGTGCTCACCTGGATTCAACCCACTGCTAGTTGTGTTGTCACCTAGGAGAGTGGGATCTGAGGGAGCAGGAGAAAGCTGCAAGACATGCTACTTCCATCCCTTCCACTGCTGGGGACCTTTGTCATTTTCCTACCATTGCTTAGTCTTTGAATCAGAGGAGAAAACTGAGTCAGAGGTGTTTGTGTATTTTTGTGAGGTCACATACAGGAACAGAGCTGAGACTAGTTCTCAAGTTCCTAAAATCCTACCCAAGGTCTCTTCCTGTTATGCTTTTCTACAACTCTTCAGAAAGATTAATCTTCTGGCATTATTTAGGATGAATCTAAGGAGATACTGTAAGCAAAGAGGGGTTATCTTCAGATATGATATGCTGCAGGGTCCATGTAAAGGTAACTGTAGTGTGAATGAAAACAAAGACATGACTCTGAGAGATTTTACAAAGAAAGAGTTTATTGTTTTGACATTAGGTTAGATCTAGTAGAGAGGTGTCAAGAGTGAAATGATTGAAAATACTAATTCCTGAGCATGTCAAGAAGACAATGCTTTCACCCAATAGTCTTACATAACAATAATAAATATAGAGGACACTGTTGACACAGGGCTTAGGATGGAGACTGCACTAGAAGAAGGGAAAGAAAGACAGAAGAGAAATGGGAGGTCATGGGGTGAAGAGCAAGGGGTCAGCGAGTGTGGTAGAGAACGCTGTTTGTTGCTACATAATTAACTCTCCCTTTTTTTAGCAATGGCATTCTGAGTTTTAGCTGAGCTACACAACTAAAAATTATATTTCCAGGCTCCCTTATAGAGTATGTGGACATGTTTTGAGTAATGAGATTTGTGATAAGCTGCTTGTCAAATGGTCCCCGATGATTGTCCCTCTTGCCTCACCTCCTCTTGAGTATGATGAGCTGGACCTTGCAATGAATGGAGTATAAGAAGATAAGGGTATGTCACCTTCCAGATCAGGTTACAAAGAGATGTTGGGCTGTCCTCTCTGAGTCTTTCACTGTGAGGGAAGCCAGTTGTCATGTTGTGATCCACTTTACGGAGACCTGTATGGCAAGAAACTGATGCTTCCAGATCCAGCCAGCAAGAACCTGAGGCCAGTTGAGGGCTTTGTGAGTGATCTCAGAAACATACCACCCACAGGTGAGCAATCTGATGACTCTGACTCAGCCAACACTTTGATTTGAAATAACTTATTACAAATTAATGATAGTCAGGATGTATCACAAATGTTTCAAATTTTACTCTAAAATTTGACCTTAAAATTCTATTTATAATGTTTTCTCCTGTATAAGATTTAAAATTTTAGGTGATATCTCACTATTTCCCCCTATTGTTTTTTCATTTGTTGTTACATTCAGAAAGAGTCTGCTCTCTGAATTCAGACAAGAGTTTCATTCTATTTTTGAACAAATGTAAAACACTTTCTTTTAAGAATTGGATTTGTATTTTAGCTGTATAAGTCTCATGTATATTTAAGTATATAACCTGGAAATTAACTCATGCACAACAGCCTAGATGAGAAGAATACTGCATTAATTTGTTATGACCTCATAGTACCTTTGACTTTTTATTAGCAGGGTTGGTGGAACATAGTCAGGGTTATTTTGTTGTTTAGAGACTAGTCACGTTCACATCTTACATTTGTCTCTGAGAGACAATATGGCACATCCCTGGGAGGACTGCCTGTGAAGCAGCACTAACTTTGTGTGGTTTAGAGTGATGACAGTGAGTGACAGGCCATTCTCTTCAGCAAACTCTCTTGCTTTCTCTATTGGGACTGCCATGAGAGGAAGTATATAATTTCTGCTCCTCACAAGAATTAGGATATTTCTGTTGTCAGGATCTTTTCATTCTTTCAGCTATCATCCTACATGTTCATATATGATAGATTTAGCATCATTGGAAACCACAAGGCACCTACTTCTCCCGGGTGGAGTTCTGATCAGCATTGCTGATATAGTAGATGCCAGCAAGCAGGGTGTGCTGGGACCTGGGCTGTGTTGGTGTGACCAAGGAAAACGGATGTGATAAGCAATCAAGCTTTCTGAAATTTAATATTTTAATACATGTGAAATTTATTTTGGTGTATGGTGCAAAATGGAAATCTAATCTTGTGCTAATAATCTTAACAAGTAATGATTTATTTCCTCCATTTTTGAAATGCTACTTGTTTCATACATGAATTTATATATTTATGTAAGCACGTATATATCTACATATACATGTGTGTATACATTTGGAACTGTATACAGTTCTCAAACTGAATTCATTCAGGAAGGCTGTTTGAGAAGCAATTTTTTTGAAAGCAGAATCACACCTCAGAGACACATGACTGATCAGACAAGCATTGGCATGAAAGGGCTGTCAAGTTGAGGACCAAAGTTTTGTTTGACAACCTAGACATTTTTTCCCTAAACAACTTGGTCAAGAATCGAATTGTTTGAGATGGGAGACGAATGAGAACTGAGGTTTGACCGTATGTCTATTTCTCAAATTATCATTCCCTTTTCTTCTATTGGTCAGTTTCTTTAGTCTTGTGCCACTCTCATATTTTTTTTCAGTATTCTGGTTCTAAAGCATATTTTAATATTAAATACTGGTAATACAAATCACCTTCTCTGCCAGTAATCAAGTTATTGCTTCTCAGCTCCAAATTCACCCTTCATTGAATACTCTGGGATAATGGAGCTGGGTCCCTTAAATATTCCCCTTTGCCAGCCGGCATGATAATCTTTGTCAGCAGGAGGCACTAAAGAGACAAGAGGAGGGGGCCTTAACTTAGTTGGAAAGAGCTTGCTCAGCACTCTCTGCAGCATGGCTTCTCTAGCAACTAGTCCTGCAGTGCACATTTGTCTGAAGTACCCAACAGCCAACAGATGCCCTCTTTGGGCAGTTTTGTAAAATATTTTTAGTGAGACACCTGCTAGTGAACGGCTTTCCTCAGCACTCCAGAATGCAAATTTCCAGCAAGTTCTACTGGTGCAGAACCACAGTTATTTTTGCCATTCAGTGAGCCACAGCTGTGCCTTCAACAAGGTCTAGATCTCAGTTGTTGAGAGAGGCTCTTCCTTAGCTCTGGAATTCATGACTGCTTGGTATATTATCCGCATATCCTTTAGCTCTCTTTACTTCTTACTACCTAACCCCTCATTATTCATTCTAATCCCCTTTTATACTTAATAATTTTAATGTTGAACATTCTCTGAATTAGTGTTTTGTTTCTGTCTCCTAATTTTTCCAGATAAGCTTTTAGAATATGTAAAATTCAAGACAAATCCTTTTAAATTTTCCATTGGAATTAGTTACATTCAGTGCATGTAATATAGCTATATGTAATTACATTAATCTTATACATTAATTGTGAATATTACTATATTTTCAATATTGAATGTTTCCTTCTAGAAAAAAATGGTTCTCCTTTATGTTCTTTAGAAAAATAATTCATTTTTTAAATTTTTGGCCTACAAACTTCTTGTTAATTTCTAGATATTTTGTTGGCTATCATTGTGAATATGATCTTTTCCTACTGTATTTTCTACCTGGCTCAGAGGTAATGGTTAACTAACTGACCTCCTGCAATTTGGCTCCCAGAAAATTGGCCTTCTGCAGAACTCCATGGAACTTGGATAAAGCCAGATGTTAAAACAATCAATTCTGGCAAAATAGTGAGGTGGTGGATTAAACCACTGGTCATATAAGCTGCAAACACAAGATCTGAGTTCCCATCTCTGCTTTAGTTACTATGATTGCATAACAAATTATCCCAATGTTTAGTGACATAAAACAATCATTTCTTACACTCATGGGTCAGGAATTTGAACAGGACTCAGTGTGAGCAGCTTTTCTCTGCTCCTTGATGGCTGGGGCTCAGCTGGAAGATGGGAAGACTGGAAACTGAAATCACCTGACGGCTTGTTAACTCACATGTCTGGCAGTTGATGTTTGCTATTGATTGGGGGGCCTCAGTTCCTCTCCACCTTGACCTCTCCATGTGCTCCCTCCATGTAGGCTTGTGTGTGTTTCCTCACAGCATAGTGGCTGGTTTCCTCAGCCTGAGCCTCCCCCAGGGAAGCACCAGCTGGAAACTGGGTCCTATTGTTGAACTAGCTTTGAAAGTCACATAAAATCACTTCCTCTGTATTCTATTGATCAGAGAAGTCACAGGTGCAATTGAGTAGCAGGAGAGACTAAATGGACCCTACTGTTGATAGAACATTTATTTTCTATTTTCCAAAATTACTTAGTTTTTTTTTTAAATTATTATTACCCTGGCTACTGTGACTCAGTGGATTGAGCATCAGCCTGTGAACCAAAAGGTTGCTGGTTTGTTTCCCAGTAAGGGCTCGTGCCTGGGTTGTGGGCCAGGTCCCCACTTGGGGACATGAGAGAGGCAACCAGTTGATGTTTCCCTCACACATTGATGTTTCTTTCCCTCTCTTTCTCCCTCTCCCTCCTCTCTCTAAAAATAAATAAATAAAATATTAAAAGAATTATTATTGCTATTTCCAAGTATTCAAGATTTGTTTGAAATTCTGTTATTACAACTTAGTTATTAAAGAAAAGTATGTTTGTAGACACATATACTATTTTAATGTGCTAGTCAGATTAATTTACATTTACTGAATTAACACATTAACTCCCAGATCTCAGTGGTTTTATGCAACAAATATTTATTCTTAGTCACACTGCATGCTGAATGGCAGGTTGGTAGGGAGCCAAACCCCACAATTACCCCAGATTGCTGCCTTGGGAGCATTCCTAGACTGCAGTTCGAGGTTTAGGAACCTCAGTCAGGTTTGAGTTGAGGGACAGAGGTAAGGATTTGGGAGACTTCAGCTCATGAGACAGAGTGACCGAGAGGAGCAATCTGCATGGATGTTGACTCCAGAAGTCTTCAGACGGTCCTCCCCTACCAATCAGCACACACAGCTGGGGCAACTCTGTCAGGCTGAGGAAAAAGCCGCCCAGAAGGATTGGAGGTCATGGTGCCCCACACAAGGGTAGGAACAGTGCCTGTTCCCAGCAGCCGGCCTGGAAAACCTCATCATTCACAGGGTGTCAGTAGAGTACTCAGAATCATTTGTCTCCATAGTGAGAAATAATTAGGCCTAGACAAAACACTGCTCTGGTGTTGTCTAAGAAATCTTAAAAATAAGACCCAAAGTGTTAAACTCTTTTCAAGTAACTTAACTGCATCCCAGAACAAAGCTTAAGAATATTGGTAGTGTTACAAAAATATCCAGCTTCCAACAAGGTAAAATTCACAATGTCAGGCAACCAATAGATAACTAACAGCCATAAAATGCAGAACATGTTTCCCCGATGAGGAATTCAACGAATTGAAACTGACCCAGAACTGATGCAGATGCTAGAATTAGCAGACAAGAACATTTAAAAAGTTATTTTAATGGTATTTGATGAGTTCAGAAAGTGGAGAAATTATTTTTAAAAAGGCCCAAATAAAATTTTTAGAGATAAAAGCTATGAAGTCTGAGATGAAATAATATACCGGATGGTGCTAATGGTAGATAAGACATGGATAGGAGTGTTCCTGGATATCTGGAAACTGATAAATGTTGCCCTGAGTTGTACAAAAGGAAAAAAAGGAAAAATCTGCATGATATCCTTGTGATAAAGGAGGTTTGCAGAGTCCCATGTAATTAAATGGGTGGCCCCAAATTCTGATCTCTAGTGGGGTGCCACAGGACTCCATCTTCCATTTATCCTATTCAGAGTGTGGATTTCAAGCTACCATAATGAAATTTCATGAGAACATATATGTTAATGAAATAGGTCATCTAAAGTTTATAAATAACTTAAGTACAAGATTAGGGATAGACATGTAAACTACAGTATGCTTTAGAAAAATTTGTTTCTCATTCAATTTTGTTTAAGCCTGATATGGTTTATGTAAAGAGATTATGTAAAGAACAAGAAAAATTATTTTAAAATCTATCCTAGAGCTACAAATAAACAATTTCACTTTAGAATGGGAAAGAGACTTCAAGATTATTTCGTCTGAGTGTTCATTTTGCAGTTGTCATAAGGACGTTGAGAGGTAAAGTACGTTTTCCAGCCTGCCAATGAGTCAGCTGTATAATTTAATCCTGCGTCATCTGTCACTAATGTTCTCTCTCTCTCTCTCTCGATTACAGTTTCTCATGATCCACTCTTCAGGGAAAGGCTGACGTTTCCTCTGCTGAACATAATGGGTCTTTTCAGAGGAAAAGTACTGTGAATGTCAGACTGAAACATGGATTTTCAACTCTGGATTTCCATTTAGATTTAGGATTTCTGAAAGAGACCCAAGTCAATGATTGGCCCATCCAGTCTGACAGCTGGTGTCCCCTGTTCCCACACTTGTGACACACTTGGTTCTTCCCAAGTAGAAAGAACCCAGCCCTGTGAGCATCGTTCCTGCCCTGCCCACAAAAGGTGTTCTCCTGCCCAGATGGACTTTCCAGCTGCCCACCTCACCTCTGTGGCCTCAGGTTCAATTACTCTGCCATCGCTCATCCCACTGCGGTGACCCTGGCATTCGTTCTCTTTCTCCAACACGCAGAGCCACTTGGGAAAACCTTTCTTTACACGTGCTGCTCCCTGTTCTGAAAGCTCTGCCACCAGATCTTGATATGACCGGACAGAAGGCTCAGTGTAGCTGTGACCTCCCCAGAGAAGCCTTCCGTGATGATTCATTCTGACGTACCTGCTCACCTTCTTAGCTGCTTTTCATCCCTTTTTTCTCTTTTATTTTTTTTTTCATAGCATTTATAACCATTTGAAATTTATTTTTTCTTTAATATATCAATGTGTTTATTGTTTGTCTCTCCACACATTCTACTAAAATGGAAGCTTCACCAGAGCAGGGTCCTTGAACAAGTCTCCTTTGCTGCTGGATACGCAGGGCCTAGAATGGTAGCTGGCTCATGGGAGGATCTCAATAAATATTTGATAAATGAATGAATGAAGTCCCCACTTAGACTCCCAGTCCCACTTCCAAAGTGGGAATCGTCTTCACTTGGCTCTCATATTTCTGTGCATACAGGCATAATCAGAGTCAGGCAGAGTGGAGGGATTCCTCTTATTAAATGAGTTACTGTTAAACTAGTATGCCTTTGTATTTGAAATAGAAGCCAGAATTTCAGAGCTTGAAGAACTTCAAGGGTGATGATAGATAGATAGATAGATAGATAGATAGATAGATAGCTGAAACTCACAAAAGTAAAGTGACACAAATATTTCCAGGTAAAGTGGAGACATAATCCAGGTTTTCTGACTCCTAATTCCATGTTTTTTCTATTGACTAGCATTCCCTCTATAAACTCTAAGACTACATATGAAATAAAAAGGGAGAAGGAGCGTGTTTGGAAAGGATGAGGGATAGTAAGAGAAAGTTAAGAACAAAATGATTGATTAGGAATGTTTGTCACTGCTACAGAATCAGGAAGTGGTGATACACACCACCGCTGGTCTAAAGGGGTCCAGGGGTGGGGAAGCATGTCCAATGGCTCATGATTTCTTAAACCAGGAAACCCTAACAAAGCAACAACTATTCCAACCATAAAGCTTGCTATGAGTTGCATGCTTTCTTCCCCAGAGGAGAGCCATAAACCTCCAGTAAGCAAAGCTACTCTGCATAAGGAGCTCTGAGAGGTTTTATGATTGCCCCATTATTTAGGTAAATCAAATCAATTTTCTATGCTCATGGAAGATCTCCTCTTAGGAGAAATGTAATGCAAATGTAAGAAGCCATGATTTCTCACAACTGTCATATAAAATTCTATCTTTTGTATATGTGTCAGAGCTATAAAACGAAAGATAAATGTGGATATAGCACTGCATTCGCACAACATGACTTGTGTAGGGAGAATGGTATCAGATAAGATAGACATATGTACTCCCTATAATATCACTACGTTATTAAAGTATTGTTTGCAAACATCTAAGACTATGCTCAAGAAGAAATATTCTCATAACTTGCATTTTTGGTAGGGCTTTCTTAACTTCATGAATGATTAAACAGAATCTTTCTGATAAAAGTTTGTAAAGATGCAGGCTGTCTGCATTTCCACTTGTGCTATATTTTTATTAACTCTAGAATACTTTGGCTGTATTCAAAATAGTGAATGTCAATGTATTGTTTCATTGCCATGTTATTTTGGACAGAAACTAAGGAGGAGAAACTATATTATTCAATACAAACTTAGAAATAAAACATTTTTTTCTCTCATATACCACATGCATAGGTGTGGGTTAAGCAGAGAATTCAAAGGGTAAATAGATGTGAAGGGAACTCCTGACTTATCTCTATATTACCTGTACTGAGAGAAGTGTATAGCCAAGGTCAAGGACCAGTGCACTCTCCTATGAGGAAAGTCAGGAACAACGTAAACAATGGTAGACTTGGGATTTTAGGCGCTTATTAGCAATGTGACCCTGAAGTAGTGACTTAACTGTTAAGAGTTTTAGTTTCCTCATCTATAAGTTAACAATAATGATATTAACCTGACTCTATGAGGGGGTTCTTATGAGGATCAAAGGAGATAATGTTCAGGAAAGTGCCTCATAAACTACAAAGTATTATATAATTGCATTTATGTATGGTGGGAAGACCTGACTGGGTATACGAGGGGCAAGGTTAGGAATTCAGAAATAGAGAGGCAATAGAACTAATAGGAAGTCCTGTTTGTTTAGTTAAGTAAGCTCTCACCTCCAGGTATCTAAGAGACATATATACTGGTGCATATGGATATGTGTATGTGTGTGTGTATACATACACATCTCCAAATATATATATTCACCTCTGTTCCTCCAAAGGGCTAGAAGTAAGGCACCCCAATAACAATTATTGCACCCAGGATGATCCAAATTTTGGGTTCTAGTATCATTTTCCACTAAAAGCAACCAGGATACTTTGGAGAAAGGCTGATTTCAGAACGAGGGCAGGGAAAAACCTGTGAGCCTAGTGTTTCTTGTGTGAGAAGGTAAGGAACTACTCAGAAATTATGGGTCACGGCAAAGTAACACAGAGACAGCTTGAAGAGACTTTCATCAGCCAATTCTGGGGAAATTTAGCATCAAAATAATAGGTGATAACAGTGTGTAATTAATTATTGAAAAATCATGAGTTTATACTGATAACAAATAAACTTGGAAGAAGGAAGGAAATTCTATAAAGCTCATTATTGAGAAAATTAATAAAGTTAGAATATGGACTGCAGACTAAGTGAAATTATTGTATTCATGTTATATTTCTAGAATTTGATAATATACTGTGGTTTATATAAGAATATCTTTTCTTAGAGAAACACTGGAGCATTGAGAGATAAGAGGGCATGTTGTATATAACATATTCTAATAGTTCATAAGTATATGTATACAATTATATATAAATATATATACATATACATGTATATATATGGGCCTGAATGAAGTTTTTTGTTAGATAAACATAGAACATGAATTTGCTTCCTTGTTTTATCCTATATTAGCTGTCTTAATGTTTTATCTTTCTCTTTCTTTAGCACTCCAAGTACAGAGAGACAGATGAAATGGAAGACTAAGAGGTATAAAGGGGCTATATAGAGGAAATAGTTGGTAAACCTTTTATTTAGAGTAAATGCACTTTCCTGTGTGGAAGGCATCCACAGAGAAAAGCACACCCATAATAAGTGTACAGCTTGATGAATTACCACAGAGTGAACACCGTGTATGGCAGCATCCGTATCAGGAAATAGACCATTGCATTGCTAGTCCCAGCACCCCTCTTCCGTTCCCTTGTAGTTGCTCCCTCCACCAAACAATCACTGTACTGACCTCTAAGAGCATAGTTTAGTGCTGCCTGTTATTGAATTTTGTATAAACCACCAGCTTCTTTCTTGCCACATTATGTTTGCAAATTTCATGTTGTGTATATTGCAGTTCATTTATTTTCTTTGCTAGGTAGCATTTTATTTATGAATAAACCACAAGTTATTCTTTCCTTTTCCAAGATGGATATCCAAGATGATGGGTATTTGGGTTGTTTCCAGTTTGGGACTATTGTAAAGAGTGTGACTAAGGACATTCCAAGAGATGTGTTTTGGTGAATATGTATACATTTATTTTAGTAATGAAATTTTTATTTTTTAGAAGTGAAATCGCTGGATCATAGCATATACATATATGTATATACATGTTTATGTGCATTTATTTGTTTGCATGTACATACATATGTTCAATTTTTCAGTTTTTATTTTTTAGTAAATGCTGCCAAACAGCTTTCCAAAGTGGGTGAACCAGTTTACACACTCTAGCAGCGTATGAGAATTCCAGTTGTTCTATCGCTTTGCCAACACTTGGTATTACTTATGTTCATTTTTAAAAAAATCCTCACCAAGGATATTTCTATTGAATTTTAGAAAGAGAGGAAGGGGAAGAGAAGGAGAGAGAAACATTGATGTGTGATAGAAACATCTATTGGTTGCCTCCTGTACACACCCTAATTGGGGACTGAACCTGCAACCTTTTGGTATACAGGGTGATGCTCCAACCAGCTGGGCCACATGACCAAGCCCTGTGTTCATTTTTGCCATTTCAATGGATGTATTGGTCTTCTATACCTGCATAACAAAGTATCACAAACTTAGCAGCTTAAGACAATGCAAATTTATTATATCATAGTTTCCGTGCATTAGGAGTACAGTTTAACTGTGCCTTCTGCTCAGAGTCTCACAGGTTGCAATCAAAATGTTGGTGTGCTACACTCTCATCTAGAGGCTTGACTGGGCCAGAGTCCATTTCCAAGCTCTTTTGGGTTTGTGGCACAATTCATGTTCTCCCCACTGTATGACTGAGAGCCCAAACTTTGTGCTGGCTGTTGGCTGAAGGTTGCTCCAGGTCCTAGAAGTTGTCCATAGTTCTTAGATGCCACCTTCGGTTTCTTGCTATGTAGATTTCTCTACCTTGGCAGCTTAATTCATCAAGCTTGCAGCATTGTCTCCAGTATGCTTATACAGACTCTGATGTAATATAATGGAATAAGAGGAGTGATATCCCACCATCTTTGCCATATTCCATCAGAAATACATCCCCAGCTCTTGCCTATAGTAAAGGGGAAGGGGTAACACAAAGTCATAAACCTCAGGAGGTGGGAGGAGGGGATCATTGGGCTTTTATCAGACAGGCTCCCACAGTGGGTATACCATGGTATTGCACTATAACCTCAGTTTATGTTGGAAGACTATTGTTTTCAGAACTAATAGGATAACAAAATAATATTTACTTAAGAAATTTGTTCAGAAATATTCCCAATTATTATTATTTTTCTCCATCTTGTGAATTAAATTCTCCATCTTTCTTTGCCTGTCTAGATACAGGCTCAAAGTATATAGACTTCAGCTTTTGTGTCCTAGATAAAGCCTCGTGTACATGTGGGTTTGCCATTCTTCCAGCTCAAGGATCCACGCCATTCCAATTGGACACAAAGGACGAGAACTGAATCTTAGCTCCAGAGATTTTAGACACATTGATGAAATACAAGAAATTCTTAGTCAGTTGCCTGGAAACATGACTTGGCCTCCTCTTTCTTGCTTACTTCCTCTCAACAGCATGAAAGATCACTCTGCACTATTAAGCAGTAGCAATTTCCCCCTAGGAGAGTCAACATTTCAGGAGTGGATGTTGTGATCTCTGAGATTTGTTTATCACTTCTCTTAACTTCATGGAGTGGTTGGAACCTTACCCAGGAGGAAAGTACTGAGCAACTATCAAAACATCATTCTAGCTAACATGTTTGCTGAATCACGTTATATTGGAATCAATAACACTGACCACAACCAAATAGTAATCATTACTCTTTCAAAATTAAGAAGCCATAAAGTGACCCAGCTAAATAAGAACTGCATTTTAAAATGTTTCATTCACTGTAGAGAACACTGTTGTGTATAAAATAATGTAACCAACTGCAATAATATACAACAGAGTAAGAGATTTTGAATGAAATTTTACTAAGGAGATATGAGAAAATGATTGCTTGAGTGAGCTTAAGGACTCAGTACTTTCCTAAATCCAGGAAACACAAAAGCTCATCTAACTTAGAGATTTCTTTTACCCCTAATGATCTTTTAATCTTTTGGAAACTTATTAACAAAAATGTATAGAAGGAAATTAACATCATTGAAAATAAACCCCCAAAACAGTGATTGCATCTAACACAGAAAATGTTACAGTGATAACTCCACCTGGAGCTGTCTTTGAATCACTTTTATAAGACTAAAGAGCAATCCATTCAGATTTGAATTCTCTGGCGAGGAAATGGAAAATGCATTCCAAACTATTCAGAACTGTGAAAGAAACACCTGAAAATTATTCATAATGAATAAAGTTCAACTATCATAAGGAGTGAACTAGAATTTCTATTGAGCAGGAAAATGTTTAGCCCTTAAATCTGATTTTATAAGTAAAAGTCGCAGTAACTACTTATCCATGGAACAAACTGTAGGAATGGCATGAGTCATGATTGAGTTCTGTTATATTTGTTATAAAATTTAAGTAGCCAATCCATCCTAGATTACACATATTTCTCATTTTACTTCTTTTTTGCTTTTTTGAGTTCCTTGAAAATAATTTTTCAAATGCATTTATTCCATTCTGTTGGATATGCCAACAGCTAAAAATTTCTTTTGAAATAACACTCTTAAGCAAGACTGTAGTTGTAGAGCAAACAATTTTGAACTAACTGGAAGGAAGTCATATCTTTGGGGGATAAGATGAATACCAAATAACCAAATTTAAATCTCTCTTTTAAAATAATGACAATAATGGGGCAAAGAGGGGAAAGACCATCAAGGAACATGTATGAAGGACCCACGGACAAAGCCAACCGGGTGGGGAGGACTGAGTGTGGGATATGGGGGTGGGTGGGGTGGGGGAGAGTAATGGGGGGAATGGGGACAACTGTAATTGAACAACAATCAAATAAATAAATAGATGAATTTTGTACTAAAAATAATAAAATAATGACAATTCTTACTGACGCTGGTATTGCACACTACAAGCTCTGAAACCATGCTACAGCATCAGAATGTGGGGCCTGGGAAATTAAATCCTCTCGCTTTCTAGCTGAAAGTGAACTCATGTTGTAGACAACTCCACCTGCCAGGATTATATAGCTTCAATATATTTTTACATATGTTTATATACATATTTACATGTATATTATTTATATTATATATTATAATATAACTATATATGGGGTGGCATAAGTAGGTTTATGGTTGTTTATATGGAAAATAATACTATGATTAATAAACAACACAGGAATAAACTCTGTTTCACATACTCACAACTGTAAACCTATTTTTGCCCACCCCTGTATTATGTTATATATTATTTACTTATGTATTATATATAAATAATATATGTATTTTTATATATTTATAGTTATATATATTCTCATCTAATCCTCTCAAGTATTTTGCAAGATAAATATTATCTCTATTTGCTAAATGGAGAAACCAGAGCTTGCAAAGTCCCACAGTCGCACAACCATTTGGTGACAAAGCTGTGTGTGGTTCTAAAGCACATTGTGTTCTGCTGCTCAGGAAGCCCTTTTTTTATTGGGCGTATCAGGTGAGGTTTCTTTGGAGGTAATCTTCTCCCTGACTCTGTGGCCCATTATCTTATTACTAGAAGTCTCTATGATTGATTTAAATGGTTGAGTGTAAATTCCAACATTGTTACCAAACTAAATGAAGGTAAACTCCTGTTCTCAAGGCCCTTGAGGCTGGACTATGCAGAAGGCGTTTGCTAACCTGGCTTTGAGAGTGCTCTTCCACTCAGCTCCAATTTCTCTTACCCCTATTTAAACATGGTGGGTACAAGGTAAGAGGTAATAGAAACTATATACATTGATCTCGGCCCCCAGCTCCTGGCACAGAACTCGGGAAACCTGTGTTATTTCCTGAGTAATAGGAGCACTAGGAGCATCTTTTGTTCCAATATTCGGTTTGATCCTGGTTCCTGACACAGTTGCTCGGAAAGCCTTCTAATTTCCTGGGTAATAGAAGTGTCTAACAAGGCCACTCTGGGTGGGCTCCTGGAAGGCTGCTGACCGGAAACAATAAGCCATGATTAGAAGCTTGACATTTTCAGCCTTGTCCCCACTCTCTCCAGAAGGAAGAAGAGCTGAAAATGATGTTAATGATTGATTAGGCCTACGTGAGGAAGCTTCCACGAAATCCCCAAAGCATGGGGTTTGGAGAGCTTTCCAGTGGGCAAACACATGCATACCAGGAGGGTGACAAGCCCCAAGTCCATGGGGATAGAAGCTCCTGAGCTTGGGTTTCTCCAGAACCTTGCTATAGGTATCTCTTCATTTGGCTGTTCATTTGTATTTTTTTTTAATTATATCCTTTAATAACTGGTAAATGTGTTTCCCTGAGTTCTGGGAGCTGCTCTAGAAAATGAATTGAACCTGAGGTGGGGGTCATTGAAATTTCTGATTTATACCCAGAAGCACAGGCGATAATCTGAGCTGCAAAGGGCTTCCGAAGTGAGGATTAAGAGGCAGTCTTGTGGAACCGAGCCCTTAACTTGTGGGATCCAATGCGGTCTCCAGACAGACAGTGTTGGAATTCAGTTAAATTGTAGGTCAACCAGTTCTTGTGGGAGACTTGCTTTTTTTGTTGTGAGAGGAAAAAAACCTATCCATTTGGTGACAGGAGGTGTCTGCAGTGAAGTGTTCTGTGTGAAAACTAAAAGAGACGCACAGGATAAAAACATAGAGAAGACCTGTTCTTCTCTACATAGGAGGTGGAAAACTAGTTTTTCCTTTACACCGAGTCTGCCACTGACCCTAAGAAGAACGTTATCACTTGGTTCAGCCTCTCCCAAGACTTTCTCTTTTCCCTTCCATACTTGAACCAATGTGCAAAATCCAGGTAAGAGAGATTCCTATATTTTTAATTATTTTTTGTCTCTTTGGTCATTACCAGTTTGATTATGATGTGCCAAGATGTATTTTTGTGGCTTTGGATTTGCAGATTCTTCAGTCTGTGGATCAATATATTTTTACCAGTTTCAGAGAGTGCACAGTTATTTCTTCAAATACTGCTACTGCCCCATTCTCTCTCTTCCCTCCTTGTGGGACTCCAAACACGTGGACGCTAGGTCTGCTGGCCAAGTCTCATTTATCTCCTCTACGTTCCTTGTTACCTTTTTCTTAAAAAATTCTCTTTGTGCTTCATTTTGAATATGTTCTATTGATCTGCCTTTTTGAGTTTACTAACTTTGTCTGTTGTTGTATAAAATATGCTTTAAAAAGAAACCCAAACAGCTTATTGAGATATAACTTACATACCATAAATTCACTAATTTAAACTGAGTTCAGGGATGTAAAATATAGCACAGGGAACATAGTCAACAATATTGTAATAACTATGTATGGTGCCAGTCGGGTACTGGAAATATCAGGGAAACACTTTGTAAAGTATACGATCGCCTAACCGCTATTCTGTACACCTGAAACTAATACAAAATAATATTGAATGTAAACTGTAACTGAAAAATTAAAAAAAATAAAGTGACATCAGGTAGGGAGAGAATGTACAGGTATACCTCATTTTATCACACCTCTCTTTATTGTGCTTCACAGGTGTTGTGGGTTTTTTTTTTTTTTTTTTTTTTTTTTTTTTGCAAACTGAAGACAAGACCCTCCACTGGCACAAAGATTGCAACTGGCTCTGTTGCCACACTTGCTCCATCATGGTGGTCTGGAACCGAACCCGCAACATCTCTGAGGTATGCCTGTATTTTGAGAAGAGGGTGGAGGGCCAAGCCATGTTCACAGGCGTAACTGGAAAGGTTGGGATGAGTCACGCCCAGTGGCCCATCCCTGCTCCCCTGTGCAGAGCCCTCATGTTTCTTGTGCCTCTTTAGTCCCTTTACCTTTCTGATCCACCAGGCATACTTCTCCTTTCCAGGCAATGCTTGCCGTGCACTCTAAATTATTCCTACTTCTGCCTGTCACATCGACAAAAGGCACTTCATTTTAGCTTCCTCTCTGCTGAGGAGCTTAAAAGACTAGCAAAACGGATAATTGATTCACATTAATGTACAACATGTTACCCAGCTCTATGGTGTTTAGAACTCAGTAGGAGATTTCTAGAGATAAAAGAACACAATCTCCATTTCCTCAAAGAGAGGTTCATGGACTATCTTCATTAGGAGTGCATATGAAAATGCAGATATCTGGCCCTCATTCTGGACCTAGAGAATCAGAACCTTTATTTTCATAAGCTCTCCCAGCTGTTTCTTATGGACCCTAGAGTTTGAAAATAAACCCTTTGATCCAGCAGTATAAATCTCAAATATCTATTGGTTGGACTTCAAGCCAGGGATGCAATGCAATTGCAGAGATCTCCAAGGGTTTCAGCTGAGCCTTTCCACCTACACTACAGTGATTTCAGCTTCAGGCAAAACTAACCTAGTTTTACATGAATAAATATTTATATAGTATGCCCACAAAATCCAACTTTATATGAACCCCTGGGTGAGAGATGTGAGAGCAAATGAAGATAGTCACTTTTATTTGAGTGGCAGAAAGAATCTGCAATGCCAGACTTCTATTCTGGGCGAAAATAGATATGGAAAGAAGGTTGGAAATGATTAATTTAAAACGACACAACCTATTTCAAGCCTCAGCTGAGAGCACTGATGCGTTGGCTAGAGGACATCGCGCTGACCAGGAGCAGGGCTAGAGCAAGGCTGTTGTTGGCAGCACTGGGCTTCCAAAGATTTGTTTGTGCTGCTCCTTCATGCTGTTCTTAACCTTTTTGGCCTAGAATTCCCTAAGGGAAATGAAAATGAATCTTAGCATGACAGAAGCACTATCTCCAGAACTGCTGACCGACTTCTAGTTTGTCAGATAGATATCTAAAACCTGCCTGAGGTGTGTTTGCATGTGATTGGAAGGGCTTTAAAAAGGTAAGATAATGTGTTTAGTAGATTCTTTAGTAAAGACCCTAAAAAAAACCTACACTCTCACCAGCTTTTATCATCAGTCCTTCCTGAGAGTCTGCCTCTTTGCTTCCTGTGTCTGAGCAAAAGGGCTCTGTAGTTTCTGAACAGACAATTCTGCTGCACTTAGTGTTGGTAAGCTAGCAGCTGAGAAATGATGAAAAGTTCCTATTGCTATAACCTTTTTCATAATTTATTTTTTCAAAATCATGGCCTATGTAGTATAAATACTGAAGTGTAAAAAAAGAATGCTTTCAACCTCTTAGAAAAAAATAGGATGATATATTTATGACCTCAGGATAGGAAAGAGTTTCAATGAGGCACAAAAAGCCTAACTGATAAAAGAAAGGCCTAATAAATTGGAAGCATCAAAATTTAAAACTTCAGCATAAAAGACGCTATAAACAAAGTTAAAGGCAAGTGACAGGCTGGGAGAAGATATTTGCAATACATAAGCAAAAGTTTAGTATCCAGAATATATAAAGACAGCCTATAATTTAATAAGGAAAAAAAGAGCCCAACAGAAAATGCACAAGGGCTACTAATGTGCAATTCACAGAAGATAAAATTCAAATGACCAAACAACATAAAAAAATACTAAGATTCACTATCACCAAGAAAAATGCAATAAAATCTGTGAGATACTGTTGCTTTCTTTTTTAACTTTTTAAAAATTTATTATACTATTACAGTTGTCCCAATTTTCCCCCTTTTGCCCCCCCTCCACCCAGCATGCCCCACTCCCTAAGGCCATCACTACACCATTGGTCATGTCCATGGGTCATGCATGTAAGTTCTTTGGCTACTCCATTTCCTATACTGTACTTTACATCTCATGGCTATTTTCTTTCTTTTCTTTTATTTTTTTGAAGATTATTTATTTACTTACTTTTAGAGAGAGGGGAAGGGAAGGAGAAAGAGAGGAAGAGGCCCACAACCCAGGCATATGCCCTGACTGGGAATCAAACTGACAACCCTTTGGTTCGCAGGCCCGCACTCAGTCCACTGAGCTACACCAGCCAGGACTCATAGCTATTCTGTAACTACCTATTTGTATTTCTTAATCTCCTCACCACTTTTCCCATTCCCCCAAACCCCTCCCATTTGACAAACATCAAAATGCTCTTTGTGTCCATGATTCTGTCTTTATTCTTCTAGTTTGCTTAATTTGTTTTTTAGATTCAATTGTTGACAAGTATGTATTTTTTTTTTGCCATTTTTTGGTTCATAGTTTTGATCTTCCTTCTCTTAAATAAGTCCCTTTAACATTTCATTTAATAATGGTTTGGTGATGATGAACTCTTCTAGTTTTTTTATTGTCTGGAAAGCTACTATCTGCCCTTCAATTCTAAATGATAGTTTTGCTGGGTAGAGAAATCTTGGCTGTAGGTCCCTGCTTTTCATAACTTTGAATATTTTTTGCCAATCCCTTCTTACCTGCAAAGTTTCTTTTGAGAAATCAGCTGACAGTCTTAAGGGGATGCCTCTGTAGGTAACTAATTGCTTTTCTCTTGTTGCATTTAAGACTCTCTCTTTATCTCTAACCTTTGGCATTTTAATTATGATGTATCTCGTAATGGGCCTCTTTGCATCCATCCTGTTTGGGACTCTCTGTGCTTCTTGGACTTATATGTCAATTTCCTTCACCAAATTAGAGAAGTTTTCTTCATTATTTTTTCAAATAGATTTCCAATTTCTTGCTCTTTCTCTTCTCCTTCTGGATACCCTATGATGTGAATGTTGGATCCCTTGAAGTTGTCCCAGAGGCTGCTTACACTATGCTCATTTTGAGGGATTTTTTTTTTCTTCTTGTTCTGATTGGTTGTTTTTTGCTTCTTTATGTTCCAAATCATTGATTTTATTCTCAGCTTCATCCACTCTACTGTGTTTCCCTGTAAATAGTTCTTTATTTCAGCTAGTGCACCCTTCATTTTGGACTGGATCTTTTTTATGCTGTTAAGGTCCTCACTAAGTTCCTTGGGCATCCTTACAACCAGTGTTTTGAACTATGCATTTGATAGATTGCTTTATCTCCATTTCATTTAGCTCCTTTTCTAGAGTTTTGATCTGTTCTTCCATTTGGACCATGTTTCTTTGTCGGCTCATTATGGCAGCCTCCCTGTGTTTGTTTCTATGTATTAGGTAGAGCTGCTATGACTCCCTGCCTTGGTAGCATAGCCTAATGTAGTAGGTTTCCTGTATAGTCTAGTGGCACAGACTCTCCTATTACACAAGCTGGGGACTTGAAGCACACCCTCTGTGTTGACTGAGTACACCCCCCTTTTGTAGTTGAGACTTGATTGCTGTTGTCAGGTCAATAGGAGGGATTTACCCAGGACAATCAGCTGCAAGGAGTGGCTGTGACCACTGACCGCCAAACTCCTCCCTCTGAAGAGAACTAGTTGTCCAGGGGCAAGGTGATGGTGCTCTGACATGGTCTGTAGCTGCCCACTGGGTGTGCAGGCTCTGGGATTTCCCAGGTTGAAGAAAGCTAAGGTCAGCTCTCTCTCACCTATGTTCTACCTGGAGCTACCCTGCATGAACTAAAGCAGTCTGAGATATTTACTAATTGTGCTGGGCTTAGAGATTCCCAGGTGCAGCTAAACTGTGAATCTAGGCTGGCTGCTTCTAGTGCCATGCCTAGAGACACTTAGCATGGGGTACCAGGCCTGGGGGCTCAATGAGACTGGCTGTTGCTAGTTTGATAGGATTTAGTAAGTTGTAAAGTGTGAGCCAAGACCAGCCATTCATATGGAAAAGTCATGGTTAACAGTTTGCGTAGGTCCATAAGTTGGGTGGGATGGAGTCTCAGAGGATCTGAGACTCCCCTGAGTGTTAGTTGATGAAGTCTCAGACATGGCACCTTCCTGCTAGTTCTGTGGCTCTGTGAGGGAAGGGCTCAGAAAGGGACAATGGCCTCTACCCACCTCTCTGTCTGTGAGATAGCTGTCCCTCAGCTCTCACCTTGATGCCAGACAGTTCAGTTCCTCCCTGTATGCCACTGGTGACTTTCAAGCTTTTACCCCAGTTCTGGAGCTCAGAGGAAGTGATTCTGATTAAGTCTCATTAAAACCAGTTCTTTAAAGGCACTACTTGGGACTCTAGAAGTTTCTTCCATGGACTCAATCTCCACTGTATTTTGCAGCCAGAAGTGATTGGGGCTCATCTTACTGGCACTGGAATCCTGGGCTGGTGGGCCTGGTCTGGGGTAGGGACTCCTCATTCCCAAGACATCCCTCCCGAATTTTTATCCACCACATGTGGGTGTGGGACCAGCCCATTCTGTGTCTTCACTCCTCCTACCAGTCTGGATGGATGTGGTTTCTTTAATTCTGTAGTTGTCAGACTTCCATTCAGCTCGATTTCTGTTGGTTCTGACTGATGGTTTTTCTACATTTTAGTTGTAATTTTGATGTGGTTGTATGAGGAAGCAAGCTGTGTTTACCTAACACAATTTCTCATCCATCAAATTAGACAAAAACATCTGAATAGATCAGACATGGTTCTGTAGTTGCAAACTACAGAAACCAACCACAAATAGTTTAAGAAGGAAAAGAATGTATTAAATTATAGTAGCTAACATGTACTGATTGCTCACCATATTCCCAGCACAGTTTTAAATGGTTTGTATGTATTTGTTAATTTAATCCTCACAACAACCCTATAAGATAGGTGCAATTATTTCTCATGTTATAGAAGAGGAAGTGTAAACTGAGAGGTTAGCCTGCTATTGATTGCATAGCTAGTTTGTCAAGAAACAATGGCTCTTAACATAGGCAGCCTCTTTCCAGCATTCACCCTTTTTAGAGCTGCATTCAATTGTCTATTAGAAAACCCACAGACTCTACGGGAGGACCAGGAGTCGTGCTCCAAATCACACTACTTCAGTGCACCAAAACTCCATGACCCTGCAGAAATCCTAAATACTGACCATTGTTTGTGTCACCAGTACCAGCTCAGAATGTTGCTTCTTGAATCTCTGTTTCTGAGGCCTCTGGAAAATGAATGTAGCTGCTGCCAACACTAGTGGATTCCAAGGAGCCCCTGTTTCCTGTGAGGTCACTGGCTTCCCATTCTTGATCTAGTGTGGGTGAGTCTGATTGGCAGTCTCAGGAGGGTGGGAAAGAGACTACTGATGTCTATAGAGGGAGGCAGAGACTCATAAAGGGAGATTCTCTAAATATGGGAAAGATGTTCAGGGTTCTGGGTAGGCAAAAAGAATGACAAATGTTCACTACACTGACAATACCACATGCTGAAGTTGGAGAGCATCAAGAACTTTGGAGTGAAGCTGTAATTGGTACAAGTGACAGTATTTTGGTGTTTACACCTACCTACCAATGTACATTTCTGGAGAAACTCCCGCACATGTGCACAAGAAAACATGTAAAAGATGCCAAGTGCAACAGTGTCAAGTAGCAAACTAATAGAAACAAACCAGCTTTCTATTAGTAAATAAGTAAGTTGTGTTATGAAATGAAATACTATCACCAGTTAAAGAATAGGCTAGATCTATACTAACCAGCATGGAAGGGTCTCAATAACAAGATGTAGAAAAAGTTTTAGAAATAATACATACCATGTGAATGCATTTATGTAAGTTGAAGACAAATAAAAAGAGCACAAAAATGTAGTAGGTATAAAGAAAGACATGGACTAAAGAATATATGTCACATTCATAATCAGTGAGTAGGAATTGCCTCTGGGAAGGAAAAGATTGAACCGGCATGGGAGGGGCTGGGGGAGAGAAAGGAATTTGAATATCATTTGAAATATTTTATTTCCTTTATTAAACTTGGAAAACCAAAGCAAAAATGTGTTAATATGTTAACAGCATTTATCAATTTTGGGGGATGAGTACCTAAAAGTTGGTTAATTTTTTCCTGTAATTTAACAATTTTGAAAAAAGGAGAGAAATTATGATTATTTAACTATATTATTTGAGTTTTGTGGCCCTGCTAAGTTAAAACATTTGTCCCAAATTTTAAAAGTTTGTTTAGTGATCTGTTTGGATAAATAAAGGGCACAACTGTGTTACTAATATGGCAGGTATATAATTCATTTGATTGGAATTCTATTTTGATAACTATAGAAATTTGTACTTTTTTAGGCTTTTTAATATTAAAGGTTCAGATACAATTTTTAAGGTTATAAACTATATTTAACTCCTTTTTCTTTGTATAATCTGCCAAAAGTGATTTGTCTGTTGTTTTCTGGCTAATGAAGATAAAATCGATTTGGTAACAGAGATTCAAACCATTTTTCTTAATATGAAAAAAATACTTTAGTTAGTTTTATTTCAATGGCAACAACATCTAAATCAAATGTCACTTTATTGAAGAGTATTTTAAACATTAAAAAGTTAAGTATATTTTCTTCTAAAATATATATTCAGAATATCTTTGATGCCACACCATTAGAGACAGATCTTTAGCTTCTTATCGCCTCCCTATGTATTGTATTTTGTTGATCTCATGTTTTGAAGAATTTGAGATTTCAGTAGAACCAACCATCCCTAAACACGGGGAAATTTAGTCAAGTCCTACTAGTTTAAGAACAGACTCTGTGTTATGTGTGCAATCCCTTAATGCTCCTCAGGAAAGCTCACTGTAGATATCAGCTAGATTCAGCTTGAAGATTAAACTATTAATAGACTTCCAGGACTGCAGAGATGTGGGGGAAGGTTTAATCTTCCCAAGAGAGGCTCAGACTACCAAACTACTATTACCCCTGATAACAGGAAGTGATTACAGTTTTCCTGGCTTAAACTTCCTGAAAAGAAAACACAAAATGATCATATTTAGTACCTGCCCAAATTGATGAAGAAATACTTGCATCAAAGATTTAAAATATGTCTTCAAATAATATGAAATTAATAATAGGATCATTGATAATAGGAAATTAATAATAATAGGATTACAGCAGAAGGTGGGGACCAAGTGTTCTCCATTTCTGCTGTTGTGAGCTCTAGATTTAATTCCTTCAATTGGTAATTGTAAGAATTTAAGGTAAACATTTTTTTAAATCATTGGGAAGAATAATAATAAGCTAGAACAAAGATTAGGAGCTACTACTTATACTAACTTTTCTGGAAGTTTTATGAAAACAAGATTGAACTCTGACCTGTGTGGCTCAGTTGGTTAAGCATCATCCTGCAAATCGAGAGGCTGCTGCTTTGATTCTCAGTCAGGACTCATGCCTGGGTTGCAGGTGCAGTCCCTAGTTGGGGCCCATATGAGAGGCAGTCAATCAATGTTTCCCTCTCACATCACTCTTTCTCTCCTTTTCTCTTCCTTCCCCTATCTCTAAAATAAATAAATAAAATCTTAAAAAAAATAAAACCAAGATTGATAGTTATCAGTTTGAGATGGCATGGACAGCATAAGGGATAGTTACAAATAATCTCAACTTTCGGACAATATGGAGGCATAGGTAGATACATTTTGTCTCCTCAAACGACCAAAAGAAGGACAACCACAAATTTAAAAACAGAAAGTAACCATAACTGCCAGAAAACTGTATAGAAGTCTGGCAACCAAGGGATTAGAGAAGAAACATTCATCCAGACTGGTAGGAGGGGTGGAGATGTCCTCTCCGCATTGGAGAGGGCATGTGGCAAGGTGGCTGCTGGAGGACCGACCAGATAGGTGAGGCAGTGGCTGCACACATTCACATGCAGATAAACCAGGAGGAACAACTGGGGAGTGAGACAGACCACACAACCCAGGGTTCCAGCATGGGGGAAATAAAGCCTCAAAACCTCTGGCTGTAAAAACTTGTGGGAATAGTGGCAGTGGGAGAAACTACCAGCCTTACAGGAGAGTTCATTGGAGAGACCCACAGGGTCCACACAAACCTACCTACCTTGGAATCAGCACCAGAAGGGCCCAATTTGCTTGCAGGTAGTAGGGGAAGTGACTGAAAGCCAGCAGAGAGCCAAGTAAGCAGCATTGTTCCCTTTCAGACCCCTCCCCAACACATAGCACCACAATGCATTAATGTGGGTTGCCCCATCCTAGCAAATACCTAAAGCTCTGCCCCTTACAAGGTAACATCCATGCTGAGACAAAAAAGTATGGCCCTAATGACAGAACAGATCAAAGCTCCAAAAATAGAACTAAGTGATGAGGAGACAGCCAACCTATCTGATGCAGAGTTCAAAACACTGGTAATCAGGATGCTCACAGAAATGCTTGAGTATGATCACAAAATGGAGGAAAAAGTGATGCCTGTGCAAAGTGAAATGAAGAGAAATGTACAGGGAACCAACAGTGAAGAGAAGGAAATAGGGACTCAAATCAACAATTTGGAAGAGAAGGAAGAAATAAGCATTCAACCATAACATAATGAAGAAACAAGAATTCAAAAAAAAATGAGGAGGGGCTTAGGAACCTCTGGGACAACTTTAAATGTTCCACATCTGAATCATAGGGGTGGCAAAAGGAAAAGAGGAAGAGCAAGAAATGGAAAACTTATACGAGAAAGTAATGAAGGAGAACTTCCCCAATCTGGCAAAGGAAATAGACTTCCAGGAAGTCCAGGAAGCTCAAAGAGTTCCAAAAAAGTTGGACCAAGGAAGCACACACCAAGGCACATCATCATTACATTACCCAAGATTAAAGATAAAGAGAGAATCTTAAAAGCAACAAGAGAACAGGAGACACTTACTTACAAAGGAGTGCCCATAAGGCTATCAGCTGATTTCTCAAAAGAAACCTTGCAGGAAAGAAGGGGCTGGAAAGAAGTTTTCAAAGTCATGAAAGGCAAGGACTTGCATCCAAGATTACTCTGTGCAGCAAAGCTATCATTTAGAATGGAAGGCCAGAGAAAGTGCTTCCCAGATAAGGTCAAGTTAAAGGAGTTCATCATCACCAAGCCCTTATTGTATGAAATGTTAAAGGGACTTATCTAAGAAAAAGAAGAGATCAAAACTATGAACAGTAAAATGACAACAAACTCACAACTATCAACAACTGAACCTAAGAAAAATCAAAAACAAACTGAGCAAACACCTAGAACAGGAATAGAATCACAGAAATGGAGTTCACATGGAGGGTTATCAATGGGGAGGGGGAGGGGAGAGAATGAGGGAAAAGTTACAGGGAATAAGAAGCATAAATGGTAGGTACAAAATAGACCGGGGGAAGTTAAGAATAGTATAGGAAATGGAGAAGCCAAAGAACTTGTATATATAACCCATGGACATGAACTAAAGTGGGGGAATGGTGGTGAGAGAGGGGTGCAGGGCAGAGGGGAATAAAAGGGGGGAATGGGACAAGTGTAATAGCATAATCACTAAAATATATTTAAAAAATCATCTTTGGTGGCAGAAAAATACATTGGAATGGTAAACAGTGAATATCATTCCTAATAATCTTTTTGCATTTTGTTTGCTGGAATATTTTATAATTGTTTTTAAACGAAAGAAATGTTTTCAAGTCCTAGATCATGCACTATTCTGGATGCCATACTTCAAAAAATATTTAAAAAATTAGAGACTATTTAGAAGATAATGACCTAAATAGTAATGAGACTGGAGACCCTGATAGAAGGTTGAATGGACTGGGGAGGGTTAGCCAGATAGAGAGAGGGATGGGAGCAGGTCATTTGGCACAGCAAAGTACATGACAGATAACGAAAATATTTGAGCAATAGTGCTATGCAAAAAGGAATAGATTTGTTGTGTATGACCACAAGGGAGAGATTTAGTAAGAGCTATCCAGAGATGAAATGGCCCACATATCTATACTGGTTCTTCCAAGTTTATCTTGAAGGACTGCTTAATGTGATTGTCATCCAAGGAATATAAGCAAATTTGAATAATGCTGGAGTTTTCCAATACAATTAGTGAGTTGAAAAAAAGTGGTAAACTGTATAACACTTTCATCTGGTCAGCACCCTCCCTCCTATGGAGCTTGTTCAAGGTGTTCTCTAGGCTAGTCATTCCTGTAGTACCGAGGGTCTGGAAATGTGACTTACTCATTGGCATAATGCTCAGTGCCTGAGGACAAATGCCAAGATCTGAAGGAAAATGCTGGTCTACTATTTTAGATCGCAGTAGATCATTAAGAGGAGTTGTCAGATGTTATAGAATCAAACAGAGTCTAGAAAACGAAATTAGTCGAGTTGTTGATTTTAATGGCTAACATAAGACCAAGTCTAACGTAGCTAAGTCTAATAGGGCTAAGTCCAGCCATGTAAGACAATGGGCTCTTCTTGCCAGTCTAATGCTTAGTTACACAGCTAACTTGAGCTTGTGTGAAGGGCTCATAGTTAGCAGTAATTAGTGTTATGTTGAGTGGGGGAAGTAATGCAGGAAAGGAAATGTGTCATTTTTGCTGAGAGCATGCCGCACCTAAAAGATAGAGCTATAGTATGGGAAAATACTGAGGCTGGAAATGAAGGGAGATGATGTTGCAGGGGCATTGGAGTTTGTGAACAAGCAGTCGTCCCATGAGCAGAGATGGCAGGGAGGGATGTGCTGGGGGTTTCAAATCAAATAAGAGACTAGCAAAAATCCTGATGGATTGCATTTTAAAGTTTAAATAGTTCTATGCATTAGATATATTTGGTCTGGTTGTAGTGGTCCATGGCTGAAGGAGAATTCCAGTATAGAACTGGCTTTCTGCCAGGCACTGCTGCCCAGACACATTATCTTTACTAACTATACTACTGTGAAAGGATTTCCTAGGATTGGGTCTTTTATTCTGTCCCCTGACATTCTGGCTTGCAGAGTAAAGTCAGACGCATTTGCCCAGCATGTAATGCACATACTAGCATGAAGTGGTCCGTTTCAAATGGCATGAACTGAGTGCATCCATGGTTGTCTAGGTGTATCATGCATGTCCCTTAGGAGAAGGCCCAAATGTTTCAAATGTGACTGTGATCCCACTTGCTTCTGCACAGAATTGGCCTAGGCTGGTATTAACTTCTAGAAGAATCATAGAGCAGAAACACGAAAACTTAGATCTGCTTCTGAAAGCGGTTTTCTCTAGTGATGTTTGAGGTTATCATCAAAATTAATGAAGTACCAAGCTGGGCTTGAGTAGGTAAGTTTTTGAGCTTAGATGAATCAGGTTTTCAATGACACTGAGGGCACAGTCATGTGTAGCTACCAATAAAACCCTTTTCTCTACATAAAGAATTCCCAAAGTCAAGTCAGGTTAAATCAGTCTGTGGCTCTCGAACTTGAGCATGCATCAGATTCATCTGGAAGGCTTGTTAAACACAGATTGCTGGGTCCTGCCCACAAAAGCTTCTGATTAAATAAGTCTGAAGGGGAACCTGAGAATGTGAATTTCTAACAGGTTTTTAGATGATGATGCAAGTGTGGAGGATACACTTGGGGAATCACTGACATAGAGAAATAAGAAAAAAAAAACCTGACCAGAAAACTATAGATAACACTGGTAGCCAGAAAAAAAAAAAAAAACTTAGAATAACCTGGAATTCTTGATTTTGTCGGGTATTCTTATATTAAAATCACAGTCAGTTTCTCTGACATAATTGGATCATCTAATTTGGACAAAACATATTGACCCAGCTACAACACTGCACCAAGAGTTCATTGAAAAGTCATATATGCAAAGAAATCTTCCCATCCAGAAATTCAGGGCGTATACCCTGGAAGAGTCATTGGAAGGTGAAATGTTGGGCCAGGTGAACAGTATCACCAAATACATAAACCAGTTGAGATGTTTCTACAAAGTTGATATCACTTATTCTTTGTTCTGTTTTGCCCAAAGCTGTAGATTCTATGGAAGTCTTATTTAGTCAAGCCCAGTGTTTTATAGAATTGGTCAGTAGTAGGAATTAGTAAGTATTTTTAGGCACTAGTAATCCTAAAAGTCTCCAGTGTGCTTGGGAGAGTTGGCCTAAGGTACTGCCGCCTTAATTAGTGCCTTTGCACTTGCAGAAAGCCTTGGTTTTGAGCAATGAGAGTGACTATGTCTGCTTTGCTGGAGCTCAGATACTAGATCTAATGTTCAGTTGCACACTTGCACTAATTACACAGAAGCAGGTCTCCTGCCTCTTAGTTTTTTTGCAAACTTAGATAACGAGGAGGAGGTGAAGTGGAGACTTAATGAAGTTATAATTAGTGCTGATGGTAGAATTTCAAAGTATAGAAAAGGATATGGGAATATAGGTCTTAAGTCACTTATTAAATAATGCCTTATTTCAGTCATTTATGCATGTGCTAAGTTCTTTTCTAGGAACAGAGAACACAGCAGCAAACAAGCCAAAAGCCCTGTCCTCAAGTGGCTAACATCTTTAAGCAAAAGCAGATAAAGATAAGAGGGAGTTTTGGTAATGGATAAAGGAATCCATTTTTTTTCATATCTTGACAGACTTTCCAACGTGCAGCTCAATGGGTATGGGACTATGGGGTGAGAGTTATTCATTTTCACAAGTGATTTTAGTCAAGTGTGCTTCTTAGTTTCCTGGATAGGAGAATGATCCATGAAGCTACATAATGTCCTTAAACCCCTCTGTCTTCAACTAAATATAGGAGGGGACCACTTTTAAATCCATGAGCACAAAGCCTCCTTTTCCAGAAGGCTTCAGTATGGACATGGGGCTTGGGCTGGATTGTTGGACGAAGCCAGAAAGTGTGTAGGAACAGGTCAAATCTCATCACTATCCAGTAGGTATAATGTATAGCTAGTATGAAAGATCAGGAGTTGACATAAAAATCAAGAGTGGGGAGTAAAGTGCTCAGTGGAGATTGTAAAGTGGGGGAAGATGACTATAAAGATTTATGTCCAAGAATGAATACAATAGGATATATTCTGGATAGATTCCAGAGACAAAAGTAGATATTCGAGGCTAGCTTTTATAAGCTTTTAGCGCATTCTTATTTGGGCAGGGAAGATCCTTTTAAGGAAGCCAGAATGAAGCAAATATTCCCTGCTGCATATACTAGGAATAAAAGCAAGCAGAAGTGGAGTAGCAGAAAAGAAAATAGGACTTAATTGATACACTGAGAAATAGAATGGTTGTGTATTTACTGAACGATTAATACATGTGCATTAGGGTTCTCCAGAGAAACAGAACCAACAGGTTTTATATCTATAAATAGAGAGAGATTTACTGTAAGGAATTCTTCCACATTCCAATGACCAAAGTCTGATATCCATCAGGTAGGGAGTATATTCCTTCCTCACAAAGGCATTGCAAGTTTTAAAGCAGTGAGCAGAGCTGTATAACATTTTTTAGAAGGGGGGACAATAAGACCATCTACCAGGTCCTCCAGAAACGTAGTATGCTTCAATGTTTCCTATAGCCCTGGACCAGAAGTGCCACACACTGAACTTGAACTTACATTGCACACTCATATGGCCTCATCTAGATGCAGGTGGGGCTGAGAAAGGCAGTCTGTGCCTGGGCAGCCACTTTGGCACTTGCCAGCAACAACTCTATGTTATACAAAAGGGAGTAAGAATTTTGGTAGACATCTGGCTATCTCTGGCATAAAAGTCATCTCTTATCCTTAATCTTAATGAATTAAAAAAAATCAGGCTGCTAAGAGTTAGTAACTTGACTAATAATGACTTAAATCTGCTTGGAAGTATATCAAAATCATTAAAAATTCAGTCTCTAGAATCATAGAGACTGCATTTGGAGAGTAAATGCTCAATAAATAATATATCCTTGCCTCCACAATATAGTAGAACTCTTGCTGAACAGGTAAAAATTTACCTCATTATCTGTAGCTTGAAAGTTGCAAAACACTGGCCTATAGGTTCTTTAAGTTTCCTTTCAATGCACAAATTCTTTTTCATTCCATTTATTTCACTTGAGCTCTACTGTGTACCTGAAACTGTGTGAGGCAGTGGAGGGACAGGGATGAAAGAGCAATGGTCCAGCTCTTGAGGAGCTGAAGTCTCAACAGAAAAACAGAGATGATATCAGTATCTATTCTTGATACCTAGGAGTAGAAACATTGAACTAGAAATGTCCACAGAGCTGAGAGGCTTGAGGATTCCTCCCTGCGGGACAGCGTTCATGCTGAGCTCTTAAGCACCTAGACCCTGCTGGGCTAACCAGTTAAATTCCCTGTAAGCTGGGTCTTTCCCTTGGAATATATTCTTCGTCATTAGCTCTTGACCTCCTCTTTGTTTCTAGCCTGCCCTAGGAAGCTGTCTTTCCCCCTGTTTTTTTTTTTCATACCTATATCACCTCAAAAATTTTTTAAATTTAAAAATGATTAATAATTGGTGCTTTATTCTAGAAAGTTTGTGACTTCCCTTTTTATTTCATTGGTCTTCTTCCCTTCACCATGCCTTAGCCCAGAGTTTTGAAAACTAGTCTTTGGAACTTCTGGGAGGGTTTGGAGGGTTTGGTACGTTCTGTGGAATCTCAGTTTCTGGCAAAAGGGTTTTTTACTTGCTGTCTTTAATTCACTGATAAATTTTAAAATTAATATGGTTTATCAAAACAAGTACTTTCTAACTGATGAATGTCTTGCAATCCTAGTGCCTGAGCTTGTGTTTGTATTTATGATTGTGTTTGACTCAAAGGACATTATGGAATGCTCATTGGCCAAAGGTTTCAAAGTTATAAAGGTATAAGAATGGAGACAAGTGGTGGGAGACTTGGTTCATTGCGCAGACTATAATGTTGTAAATATGAAGAATTAAAAAAGAAGAAAACAACCTATAGCATAGCACTGGTGTTATGCTTATTATACAAGTATAGGTATATCATTCAGATATTAACCAGAAAAAATTTATTAACAATCAATATGCTATAAAGAATTTGCTATTTTAATAATTGGATTAAATACTAACACAAAGATTTTTTAAATGCCACAATGTTAAACTTATCTTAAAGAATTTGTAGAACTGGCACTTCATGAATATTGTTCCAGGACCAGTGGTCACTGGAAAGCTTTTGACTCCACAGAAGACTGTTTATCCTAAACTAGGAAACAAAATCATACAGAAAAGAATATATATATTTTTCCTGCATTGGTATTGTTGAAGTCAAAATATAAAAATGGATTATGTATAGAACCTGACTTGAGGTTACATCCTTGCATATTAAAGCCTACATCAGCAATATAGTTCCAGTAAAACAACATCATGTATTTTAAATTTGTGCTATTAATTTGAATTATAATGACTTTGTTAGTATTTTATAAATTTACTTTTGTTTTCTAGTTGAATAGAAGTTGTGAGTACATTTCTTTTACATTCATATAAAATATGTACATTTTTAAAAATTATAATAAAATAATGTAAGGCAACAAGGGGAGGAGTCTCTGTGAACATAGCTTTCCCCTTACAATGAGAATATATTTTATTCAAGCTATGGACACACTGCACTAAGCAACCAAAGTTCTCAGGAGTTCAGAAGTTTCAGTCTTCAAATCAGCACAGACTGAGAATGAAGGTCTGATGACATTGAGGCAAAATAAGGACAATGTGTTAAGATTTGAATCATACTTAGAAATACTGTATTTAAAGGAATGTCCATTAGGTGACGGTCCTACTTTTTTGGAGGATTAAAATGGTCCTGTAAAATGTTTGTGATAACACATGTTGGGCTTACTAGTACTTTTACTTGACAAGATGTTGCTAGTTAATCACATCCCAAAGCCATGAACTCCAGCTTGTCTTGGTTCTCTGCAGCCCACTGGAATCGCTGATCTTCTGTCTCCGGTGTTCTGGCACTTGTACTACTCAATTCAGAACTTTTAACTTTAGGTGGCTGCCTCAGGCATACAGGAGATTGCAAACCAATCATCACAAGCTGGTAGAGTCCTTCACTGTAATCGGGACCAGTAGTTGGTCAGGTAACAGAAACAAATTAGATTAAAACAAGAATACTTAAGGTATGATACTTGGATACCATAATTATTTTTTTCTCACTTAATACAAATGGAGTCACAGAATTATGGGTGTATCACTGGGTATATAAGTTACATCCAATTTCAAATTCTTTAAAGTGGAACAGAAATTTAAAGGCAGCTGCCACCCTAGGTGGTGTGGCTCCATGGATTGAGTGCCCTCCTGCAAACTAAAAGGTCGCCAGTTCAATTCCTGGTCAGGGCACATACCTGGGTTGTGGTCTGGGTCCCAGGTTAAGGGCATGTGAGAGGCTCTCACTTCAATATTTCTCTCCCTCTCTTTCTACCTCCCTTCCCCTCTCTCTAAAAATAAATAAATAACATCGTTAAAAAAGATAATATTTAAACAAACAAACAAACAAACAAAGGCACTTGCCATCAGCCTGGGTACAGATTCATGTCTAATTCCTTTACCTACTTTTTTATAGTTGTGTCACATATATATTTCAACAGGATTCTATTTTTGGCTTAGCTTTATTAAGTTTCTAAATCATTCATTGTTTTTCATAGAAATAGTTCCTTTTATACCTATACTTTATTAATATATTCAATATTTTAAGTACATAATTGCAAAAAAATAACAACCCATAATTGTGGCCCTGGCCAGGTAGCTCAGTTGGTTGGAGCATCATCCCATATGGCTGCAAGTTTGATCCCCTGTTGGGAACAGTACTGGGAGTACTGGAGACAACCGATCGATGTTTCTCTCTCACATCAATGTCTCTATCTCTCGCTTTCTCTCTCTCTTTCTCTGCCCCTTCCTCTCTTTCTAAAATCAATAAACATATCCTTGGGTGAGGATTTTTAACAAACCCGTAATTGCTGTAACTAGTACAGTTGGATGAAAGGACTTTGGGAACCAGCCCAATTGACTCTTGTAAACAAACAGATCAATTGGTGAGCAGGATGAGGGCATAGTGAAGAGTGGAATCATTAGGCATAAGTGTTGTGAGCATCAGTCAGCATGTTTTACAGAGAAGGGCATAATCTACTTTGGCAACCTGATTAAATGGAAGTCAGTCAAAAAATTTTTGCACAATATAATTTGTGTGGAAAAAGATTTAAGTACCAAATGGAAGGCCAAAGGAAAGAGGAACTGACCTCTTTAACCCTTGATTAAACAACAAAGAAAACCCAAAATAACTTAAAATTTTTATTTCCACATCTTCACTAATTAAAATATTAGTGAATTATTCCAATACAGATGAGATCAGGCACATTCAGGGTGGTATGGCCGTAGACTAATTATTCCAATACAAAAGGGTGATCTGGATTTATACTTTTCCCTTAAATTTGGAGGGAAATATATACTACATTTGCTCTTATTTTTTTTGGATGTCAGATGTTTTTAGTGATCTGATGTCCTGTTTGTGTAGAGTTAGTACTTCCAGCAAAAGATTTTTCATCCCTGCAGAAAGGACCACTTCTGTGCTCTAACTACACAGGTTTCATTGTGAATGTTTTCTCCTGCTGAGAATGTTTTCTCCAATTACCTCTTTTCCTTTACCCATCCTTGGCACCAATCAAGTCTCTTCACCTGATTCCTCCCTCCTGCCTCCAATCATGGCTGCTCTCCCGCCTTATCAGAACTCTTGAGCACTGTGACATTTAAGGATGCCCTATCTTGGATCATTCACTGCCAATTTTATGTGTTCATGTCCTGGGTCTCAAAAGCCTACAGCAAGCCTCTTGGCAGAGGACCAAATCTCTCAGATCTCTTTTCTGTTCACAGCATCTTTACATCACAGGTACAAATAATTGCTTGTTCAGTTGAACTGAAACAACTAACAGGCTACCAGGAAAAAAAAGAGTAGAAGTATATTTAATAAAGTGACCAGATTCTTCTGAGCAATTATTAAATATTTATTCTGTAGTAAGTATTGTGAAGGTTGGTATAAACCTTCAGTCTTAGTCACAACAAAATAAACAATTTCCTCACTAGGAGCACAGAGGAGTTAGTCTATTTTGAGGCAGACTTACTGAAATAGAAATTCAGATGGTTCATTTATGTTCCTAGGTTAAATGCTGAAAAAATTTGCATACTACTACTGCAAAAACAAATGTAAGGAAGGCTGTAGCACGCTTCCTTTTATTTGGTTAGAGTAATGCCTGACACATAAAACAAGTTTATTATCATCATCCTCTTCATCCCTACCACAACCAAAGTGAGAGCATTAGAACATGAGTTGATTGCTTTCACTCAACATTAAGAATAGTTGAGCTTAGATTTGGGATTCCCAACAATAAAAGCCTAAATAAAATTTTTTGTAATGAAAAATGTTCTTTACAAGTTCTTCTTCCATCTGTCTCACTTGTTTGCTGAAATGAAAAGGATTTTCCTGTAAAAATTTTGTCTGTTTCCTCTTCTTTCTTTCAGAGCAATTTTCTCCTAATAGGAACAGAGTGTGATGTAGACTAATATATCTTCAATGAAAACTCCAGGACTTGACTGAACCTTCTGATAGAAAAAAAATAATTTCTTCCCCTCTCTCTGTGACTCTGTAAAGACTTCCTATTTCTTGAGTCATTTTTAAGATTACTTTCTTTTTAATATTTAGGTATTCTGGCTCAAGGTCACAAGGCATGCTAACCCACAAGGAAGCCATTTTACGTGCTCTTTTCCCTGTTCCATGTGGCAGGAGTAAAACCAGAAAGAGAATTTTATTTCCTGGTTCAGGTCAAAGCTATGTGTTTTGTTCCTCTGGGTGGGAGGAGTACTTCTGGGAAAAACATTAGCGTTAGCCTTTGGAGCAAGTGTGCCATTGATCTTGTGATAAGGTTACTTGAGGAGACTGATATCTTGATGTAGAAGATGGATTTTCCTTCCTTTGAGTCCCTCTCATGCTACCACTATCGAGAACACTTCTCTGGTGGGGAGAACTTATTAATGACTTGTGCAATTGGAAGGGGGTGCCTACAGGTGAGCACAGAGGATGCTCCTCATTGTAACCAGCAATATAACTAACAAGGCTCCCACACACAAGAGAGAAGAGAGGATAATTTGAAAATAAAAGGAGTGGTTTAAAGGCTCAAAACTTCTTCACCAGGCCTCATGGTGCTAACTCACAGGTGCTCAAGCATCTATGGAAGTTGACTTCTGAAATACTGCGATTTATAAGAAAAAATAAATACTTTGGTCATTCAGATAACCAAAATATATTTTCAGACATATTTGGTCTTTGGAACACGTTTCCTAAAACTCTTGGAATTTCCTGTGATAAAAGTGATCGTTTCTTTTGTCATGTTAATGAGTGACTTTTCGGAAAAGCCTTAGAGGGGATAGGAGCTGAAGACTGTGTTCAACAGCCAATGGCCAATGATTTAATCAGTCATGCCTATGCAATGAAGCCTCCATAAACCCCCAAAAGGACAGGTTTCAGAGAGCTTCCTGGTTGGTAACCACGTGGTAAATGAAGGAAAGTGGTGCACCTGGACAGGGCATGGAAACTCCTCACTCATTCCCATACCTTGTCCTGTGTATCTCTTCCACCTGGCTGTTCCTAAATTACATCTTTTTATAATAAATTTGTAAACTAGTAAGCAAAATATTTCTCTGAGTTCTGTGTGCTGCTCTAGCAAATTAATCAAACCCAAGGAGGGACCTGGGAACCTCTGATTTTATAGCTAGTTGGTGAGAAATATAGGTAACAACAGGGACTTGGGACTGGCAGCTAAAGTCCAAAGAGGAGGTTGTGGGATCTTCTAACCTATAGCTGGTTAGTCAGAAGCACAGGTAATAACCTGGGCTTTCAACTAGCATTTGAAGTTGGGGTCAGGGCATGGATGGTAGGACAGAACCCTTAACCTGTGAAATCTGATACTATCTCTGGGTAGTGAAGACAAAGAAGGGGCCCCATACGAAACCTGGGACAAGCTCAGGGGAGGCCTGCATGGCAGTGGCAGCCTTACACACTCAGAGACTAGAAGTAACCACACAGGATGGTCTGAAATTAAAACTTTCTAACTAAAAGGGAGTCATGGCAGGTAGTCCTAGTGTAATCTAGCCAACCGGGGCCTGTCCACCTGTCACCTTGATGTATGACCCAACAATTAGTGTTGAAAGCAACAGGTTTTTATTTACAGGATTCCAACCTTGGGGCCGGGGGCGCTGGGAGCACTTTTGCTTGGAGCCCTGTTCTTTCACAAGACCCGGTACTTTCCTTGCTCTCCACCAGCTATAAATTAAAACATGCCCAAAAGTTCCCCGTATTTTTGTTGTTTCTTAAGCCAGCTATGCAAACAGTTCCATTCCCTTTGAAATGTACACTGTGGGTTTCAGAGTTGTTATTTTTCACAGCAGCTCTCTTCTTTGGGGTTTGGGATATGTTGTCCTTAGCCTTCATGTAGTAGTTCAGGGAAACATGTACCATATTACACTGGATCATGGTGGAGTCCAGGAAGGCTCACGTCCCACGAGAGTGGCCTCTCCGTATGTCCTCAGATAAGCAGATGTCAGCATTCCCCGGTCGTGGTTCAGCATTCCAGGCATTTCTCATGAATCCGTTCTTGGTTCGACAGGTTCCTACACAGCTCCATTAGCTTTTCCAGATCCCCACACAATTTTATTAGCTTTTATTTTTACACCTTTTCTTAATCAGCATGGCTGCCTTCCTTACTACCCCAGGCCGCATGGGGTAGTAAGGAAGCCAAGTAACTTCCGGCCAGCATGGCTTCTACTTACACACCAGCCCTTATGGTGGAGCACTTCGCCAACAACTGCATAGCTGCTTGCTGCTTCTATTTTAGACCTGATGGCTGAAATTCCCTTTCTACTTTACTACAGACCACATGGCTGCTGCTCCTCTTTCAGCCCACCCTTATTTTAAATGCTGACCCAGAGCTTCCTATGGGACCTTATTTCTGGCCCCTCCTACAATGTGCTATTTTTGCCACTTCCCCCATATTTTTTACCTTCTTTTGTCTGCCATTTTTAGTCAGGGCAAGAGTACCTGTGACATAGGAGACTCTGTCTCCCTGCCTCTCGTTCAGGTGCTATATAAGCTTCCCTGGGTATGTCACGAGTCACTATATGTTCTGAAAGTCATGTAGACATTTTATGCGGGGAAGCTGTTAATTTGCCTTTTGTTTTGCAAAGTATTTTAAGCATCATATTATTTATTTCCCCCATACCCCAACGATGGGCTGTGGGGAATTTCTCCTATATTTGGGGGACCCCCACTTTGTACCCTGTTTCACTAGGCTGGTATCTTCCTTAACATAGGTCAATCTTTATCTTAACTGAGCCTGTCTATTGTCTTTTTGCATCTACAATAACAGGTCTTTGGAATGTTAGAGTAATCCCCTTTTTTCCAGACCCCTCAAGGTACCATCTCCCACTAGAGCACAACATGGATCCCCTCATTGTTATCTTGCTGCCCAAATATTATGCGCTGTAAATATTAATTCTTAACTATCCTATACCCAGCAATTCAAAGGAAGTATTTGTTTCTTCATTTTACTCTTTATCCAATCTCAGAGGTTTCCTGCTTTGCTTTTCCAGCATCCCTAATCTACCACCAATGGATGTCATGTAACCTTCCTTATACCTCCTCCTTTGATTGTAATGTATAAAATAAACTGCAAAACTGCCATTCTCCAGAGCATTTTCTCAATCTATTGAGATTTTGCTTCCTGGCAATTATTAGTTTGCCTCAAACTTATAAAAATTCTCTGCAGGTTTGGATGTTTCTTGTGTCAACAGTAGTTAGTGTCAGACTTAAGTTGATTTCTTTGACACCCTGCTGGTGTCTCAGAATTACTTGGTGTTTCATAGGAAGCCCCAACACACACACACACACACACACACACACACACACACACACACACACACACACACACTGGAATTGGTCCCAGAACCTGTTTAATTTGGTTGTCAATTGGACACCGAAACTGAGTTAGTGTGCAGAATGTTTTAGCTGTGACCTCTTGGGATGCATTCTTGTGGCAAGGAGGAAGGGAGGTGGGATTTGGGCAGAAAAAGAAGTTGAACGGAGATGCAGCCTGAGGACAGCCTTGGCTGATTCCCGGCAGAGCTCGAGATCTGAAAAAGCTGGTTGTAGTGGTTTTGTGCTGGGCAAAAATGGGCCAGGCCTTTATACTCCACCATTATCAGCCATTGGATGTGGGCCATCTCACAAAGGTAGGTGAGGCAATTCTCTGCACCTGGGCAATCCCTGAAGCTTCTCTGCCGACAGCACTCCCAGCTGCTGGGGCAACAAATCCATACTTGGGGATGCAGCCCATGCCTACCCCAATGGTTAGGAATCAAATTCTATGTTTTATTCTCCTTAGGACTTCTCTTTTGATTGTCAAAAAACTTTTTTTGAAACTTAAAAAGAAAAATTAGACATTTGTAATCTTTCTTTTTATACTCATGCCATAAAATTTTTTTCAAGGTAGTATAAACATCTTTTAAGAAATAGAAAAAAAAAAGGTCCACATAGGATGTGCTTAAAAAGGGAAAAGTTGATCAAAGATCAATATTCAAAATAGAATAGAACAACATGCTTTTTTTATAGTCAAAATGATTTGACTTAATTTGACTCCAAGGTTTTTTTCTTTTTTACTTTGTGTACTTGCTGCTTTTCTGTTCCCAAGGCCCTGAGTTGACTTAATTTTCATTCTAAACTATAAAAGAGTCCAGGTTTATATGAGTTTGCCCTGAAATTTATGACAGAGTTGAGAGTAATGGTAAAATTATCCCCACCCCAGATAAAAATCTAATCTCTCCAGACAAGATCTTCAGTTTAAAGGTGTTGCCTAACCCCAGTGCCAGACCAGAGCGGGTTCCTGAGCAGACTCACTGCAGATTTCAATCCCAGATGTCCTGCTTGATAGCAAAAAGCAGAGATCAGCCAGTTGAATTACATTTAACATTTTCTATTCATACTGAACACTTGGGGTCTAATAGCAGATCATAAAATTCCAACTCAGCTGAAATATGAACTACCATTTGTTATTATCAGTGCTGTGTGTCATCATTACCAGCCTCATATTTCAAGAGGACAGCTGGTACTTGCAAGGTCAATGACAGTTTTATATAAAAACCCCAAAGGAAAGGACCACAGAAATCAAAGATTTGGGACAATCATATAAAGACTGCCATATGCTAACTCATCCATTCCAAAAACTGGGTGTTAATTTTTGGTACCTACAATGGAGAAGTCAGAGGAAATTGAAAGGGATGACTTAGTAAAAGCCATCAACATGGGACAGGACTCCCCAATGTAAGTCAAACATTCCATAAGAAAAGTTGCTAAGGAGAACTATACCCAGATAATTGTCACTGCTGAATGCCCACTCCCTGTTGGTGAATTCATTTCGAGAAAGCTTGATGCTACCGAATGATTCGATTATACAGCAGGATAGTAATGATCTCACAGACTAATGAAAACAAATCAAGATCAGCTCAGGGGTACCAAGGAATAGATGTGAGCATGCTGTGTGTTAGGCTTTCAATGACCTTGGCGTTTTTACATTAATGGAAGAGGGATACCAAATTTTCACAGCTTTTTGATTTTCAGAACTAAACAGGAAGCAGAATTATGAAATCTATGACTGGTGTGTCTCACCTTTTCTCCAGAGGAATAGTGGAGTAATATGGGAAATTATCTAAATCCAGGGCAATTCAGCTCAGATGATGGCAGCATCTGTTTCAAAGTTCTTGATCCTGCCCAGGGATGAAATAAAATGATGCAGACACCTGATGTTCCCAATTATTTCAGCTTTCCATGCTGCCCATCCTACATACTGACCTTCATTGTGAGGTCATGAGTTAAAGCTGTTTGGAGAATACTGTGGGAGCGTAAGAGTGACTAGGCTAGAAAAATGGGGACTATTGCCAGGATCTAGGAAAAACATGTAGTAAACAAAGTTGTAAACCCTCAAACTTTCCAGAATATTTTCTCGCCTCTATACTACTTGGTCTCTCCTTTCAGGATTCATCAGCATTTGCATTCATTCTTTGGGCCCACGTCCTTTTTTGTTTTCAAACCATATGCTCTAGTTTGCTAGAAAATTGGAGAGACACACATACAAAGGTTTGCTTTATTGACAAAAGCAATAGTTTACGCAAAACATTGAATAAGATGGTTGAAAATGGATTATTCCTCACTCATGTCAGAGAGTCAGCAGTCCCAAACCCACCTGAGTGTACTCTGGGATGTGGCTACTTTATTCCTAGGATCCTTTATTCCTGGGAATCCTTTATTCCCACCTAGGATATGGGAGTTTATGACGGAAAGTCAGTCAGTTCTCCCAGGTATGCACCAGCAGGCAGAATGCCTCCATTACCATAAGCTCCTCCCACCTCAGCAATGTCGTCCCTACAGACCCATTTTACAGCCTCATTTCAAATTACTTTACAATGAACTTGGGTGCCCTGCTTCAGCATCTATCGGAATCCCAGCCCCAGCATGTACCCACACGTCTCCAGCAATAGGATAGACACTTATTTGCCGAGTCTCTAAATATTGTAAGTTAACTTGAATAATCCTTTGTATTTTTTTTAACTTTTTAAAAAATCCTTTGTTTTCTACAGCCCCCTCTATACATCACCCTCCACTGCTGATGACAACACCAGAAGTCGGTTCTTACTTGTCTCCTTCCATATAGTCTCAGGGAAAAAATCTAACATGGGTAATTGGAAATTAAATGTAAATTCAATACAATGTTATCTCTGTAAGACATCCTTGCATTTTAGAAGTAAAAGCTTTGTTTCTTTTTAAGGAGCTACACAAAACCACAAGCAGGAGAGTGAAGTGTGTGTGCTTATGCACAGGAGAGTGTGTGGAGGGGGAAAGGGGAGCAGATGGAATACCTTCTGTTTAGTGTGGCTGTGAACAAAACCCACTCCACCTTCGTGCCCCAAATTTCATTTCATCTTTAAGTTTCATTTTGTGACCTTTTAGCAGCCTCACTGTTCTAACAAGCATATCAAAGCTCCCTAGTTGATGATTATCTGTATTCCTTAAAATTTAGCCATAAACATTTTTGTGAGCACCAGCCAGAATGGCATGACAACTGAGATAGATATCAGACTGGTGATAGTATTGATTATACTGCATTCTTTGTCCCTTCGTCTTCTCAATCATCAGTACCTACCTGAGTTACACTATTAAAAAGGTACTGTAACAGGGGCCTGCTGGCAGAAAATAGTTTATGCAAAACTACTGTCTGCTCCATAATGTCCCAATCTTCCTGTGAGTAAATTAACCCATAATAAATTCTGTCATCCCATGGAGCTGCCTGCTTTGTGTTTCGGTCTGCAGATATCTTCTCATTACGGTGGTGATTACACCTTTGCCCCACCATCCAACACCTTCTCCAAAACTATGTAAATCTTAGGGATGGCCCAACTTATCCTAGTCTCACCATAGCATCTGTGAATGAATGACAACGTACATGTGTGTTTACTGACCACAAATATATGCTCCTCTGTTGTTTTCCTCCTCGGCATTGATCGCTGTTTAACACACTATATACAAGGTTGTTCCACAAGGTATCCAGCCATGTACTATGAAAAATAGAGACATTTATTGATGAAGATACGGGATACAAGAAACATTGTACATAGGACAAGGATGCCTCAGTCCCCTTCAAAGTAGGCACTTTGGGGCCTCACACAGTTTTCCCAATTGCCATCAGCTGCCCCATTGTATTTTCCTGAATGTCACTGATGGTCTGAAATCTCTTCCCTTTCAAAAGTGATTTTAGTTTTGGGAAAAGCCAGAAGTCACAGGGCGCCAAATTTAGGCTGTAATGGGGTTGAGTCACCTGGATATTTGATGTGTTGTCAAAATCCTTTGCATGAGATGTCATGCATGAGTGGGTGCAATGTTGTGAGGAAGCTGCCAATTGCCAGTTGCCCAGCTGCGACCTTCTGAATCATCCTTATATTTTTCATGGAGGGATGTTCAAGCCTAATGCAAAATTTGATGCAGATTCGTTGCTCTACTTGCTCAGACATTTTGAATGTAACGGTCACGCAGCACACATGCTCACTCAGTGCTGTCTACCGCCCCCACTGACCAGTGCAGTGAAGTTGCTGTTCATGCTTGTGTGTTCCAGTCTCCTCTCCTTGGCTGTGAGGTTACATTGATGTCTCGCAAACTGTTCTTGTTATGTTAACAATGGCTGGACTTTTTCCAGACAGACCTTGTATATTCTATTTATCTATATTATCTATGACCCAATAGAATATATTCCAATAGGCCAGTAGTAGTACATAGTAGAATGAATTGTTTATATGAATACTACACTTTTATATATGCTTTTCTCAGTTATACATATTTAATTATATTTTCCTATGCTGTGCTCAACTTTTCATTGTTTCTATGGTAAGTTTGGTGAACAGAACTTCTTAATTTTAATACAGCTGCATTTAATTATTTTGTTTTATGATTATTGCTACTTATATATAGTTAAATAATCTCTTTCCTCTTCCAAAGCTATGAAGATACTTTTCTCTGTTATTCTTTAGTTGTTGCTGTTTTTTCCAACTATAGGTCTTTAATTTTGTGTATGATATGTATGTTATATGTACAACAACCCTGGTAAGCTCTAGGATTATTTCTAATAATTTATAAGTAGATAGTTTGGTATATCCTTTATATACAGTCATACCTATGAAAAATTAACATTTTGTATTTTATTTCCTGATCTCTTCACCATTTATATAATTTTCTTCTTTACTGTGATATTGAAGATCTTCACTACAGTGTTGGACAGAAGTAATGATAGTGAGCATCTCTGATGATTTTCCCTACTATGAAAGCAAAGCTTTTCATATGTTGCCATTAATTGTGATGTGTACAGTGTGTATTTCTATAGATACTATCAGTAGATTACCAGAGCACTCTTATTTTTCAATTGCTAAGAACTTATCATAAAATCATACCTAATTTTATTTATTAAAGCTGTTTCTTTTTCATGGTATGACGGATTTTTTTTATTATTTTTTAATATATTTTATTGATTATGCTATTACAGTTGTCCCATTTCTCCCCCATCATTCCCCTCCACCATGCATACCCCCTCCCACCCACATTCCCCCCTTTTTAGTTCATGTCCATGTGTCGTAAGTTCTTTAGCTTCTACATTTCCCACACTAAGATTATATTTTTATGTATTGCTAGATTAGTGTGCATACATTTCCATGAGTGAAATTGGTCTATAATTTTTTCTTACGTTATCCTTTTAGATTCTGGTGTCCAGGTTTTCCTGATATCGTAAAATGAGTTGTGAACTGTTTCCTCTCTTTGTATATTATGTAAGAGTTTACAGAAGATTGTACTACTTCTTTCTGGAACATTTGTGACAATTCACCAATGACGCCATTTGGTCCTGATATATTTTCTTTGTGGAAAATGTTGGCTATGAATTTCATTTATTTAATATGACTATTTAGGATGTCTATGCCTTTTTCTCTTCAACTTTATTAAGATACATCTTAATAAATATATCATTGTATACATTTAAGGTATAATGTGATGGCTTGATAAATGTATATCATATCAAAAGAACTCTGCTGATACCAATGTTAAGGAGCTTTTCCCTATGTTTCTTCTATGAGTTTTATGAATTTGGGTCTTATGTTTAAAACTTTAATCCATGCTGAGTTAGTTTTTGTATATGGTGTAAGATAGGAGTCCAATTTCATTCTTTTGCATGTGAAAATCGAGTTTTCTCAATACCATTTATTGATGACTTTCCCCATTGAATAATCTTGACTCTCTTGTGAAATGTTAGTTGAGCATATGTGTATGGGTTTATTTCTGGGCTCTTGTCTGTTCCATTGATCTCTGTGTCCATTTTTATGTCCATACCATGTTATTTTTGTTACTATAGACTTGCAATATACTTCAAAATCAGAAAATATAAAGTCTCCAGCTTTTTTCCTCTTTCTTAAGATTTTTTTGGTTACTTGGAGTCTCTGTGGTTCTACAAGAATTTAAGATTGTTTATTTTATTTATGTGAAAAATGCTATTGGAGTTTTGATAAGGATTGCATTAAATATATAGATGGCTTTGAATAGTTTAAACATGTTCACAGTATTAATTCTTCCCACCCATAAATACAAGATATCTATTTATTTGTGTGTTCTTCAATTTTTTCATCACTGTCCTATAATTTTCAGTGTACAGAGCTTTTGCCTCCTTAGCTATATTTATTCCTAAGTATGTTATTGGTTTTGTTGCTATTATAAACAGGATTATTTTCTTCTTTTCAGATAGGTCATTGTTAATGTATAGAAGCACAACTGATTATCTAAGCCTTCTTGGATGATTTGTATGATATCTTTGTCTTCTTGATCTGTTTTGGTGAGTTTTATTCTTACCTGGTAATTTATCAATTTTGTCATAAATGTATTTACTAAATCAAATTTATTGTATTTTAAGTATCTGAGGCATCTGTAGTCATGCTTACCTTCTCACTTTTGATATTGGTTAGTGGCACTTTCTCTTTTAATTTCTTGACCATAGTTTGTAATGTAATAATTATTTTATAAAAATCAATTTATGGCTTTGTTGATTTTCTCTTTTGTATGTCGCAATCTCATAAATTTACGCTCTTCATTTTATTCTTGCTTTCTCCTTTCTTTGGGTTTATTTTTTTTAACTTCATATGTATGCTTAGTTCATTATCAGCCTATATTACTTTCTAATATTTTCATGTAAGACAATGAATTTCCCTCTTATACTGCTTAGACTATATCTCACAATTTTTAATATATACTGTTTCATTAGTTAGAAATATTTTATAATTTCCATTAGGATTTTCTTTCAAATATGGTTGTTCTAGAAACATGTTTTTTTTTTTTGTTTCCAAACATATGGAAGTGCCCTCTTCTTTGTTTCTAGCTGAAATACAATGTGATTAAGGAATACACACTGTGTAACTTCAATCATTTGAAACAGGATGGATCAGTAATCAATTTTGTTAATTTTTCTGTGCCTCTAAGAAGGATATACATGCAGCAGATGTTGATGCTGTTTATGTGTGTCCCTGAGGTCAAGTGGGTTAAAAAAATTATGCTGTTTAAATTGTCTATTTCTGTGCTAAACTCTGTCTCTTTGTGAATAAATTACTAAAAGAAGTGCACTTGAAAGTTTCTGCTATGATCATTTATTTATGTTTTTATTACAGATATATAATTTTTGACTTATGAATTTAGGCATATCAATTTTTGATTTTTGAATTTTGACATATACTTTTCATACAAATTTGAGAAAGCAATATTTCTTGTATATTATCTTAATCTCTAACAATATTTTGTCTTGAAACCCATTCTTTGTAATATTAATTTGTTGGTCCAGCTTTTTTTTGTTGTTGTTGGAGGGAGGAGTGTTTATATGGTATATATTTTTTCAATTCTTTTACTTTTAACCTTTCTGGGTCCTTGTAGTTCAGACATATCCCTAGTAAAGAGTATACAGCTGGAATGTTTTCAGGCCATCTTATCCTTTATTTAGAGCATTTATTGATAAATTTGGTTTTTATTTTATTATATACATAATACTTAAGGGGTCAGTCCAACAAGAGGATATAACCCTAGTAAACATATATGCAGCCAGTATAGGAACAACTAAATATATAAAGAAAATCTAGGGGCACTTTAAGACAGTGATAAACTGCAATACAGTCATTACAGGGAATTTTAATACTCCACTGTTAACAATGGACAGACCTTCCAGACAAAAAATTAACAAACATATAGCAGCATTAAATGACACACTAGATTAAATTGATTTAATTGATATTTACAGAACATTTCACCCCAAAGAAGCAGAATATACATTCTTTTCAAATGCACACAGAACATTCTCAAAAAAAGACCACACTGCTGGACACAAAATATGCCTTAACCAATTCAAGACAATTAAAGTCATATTAAGCATTTTCTCAGATCACAATGGTTTGAAACTTAAAATCAACCTCAAGAAAAAAACTCAAAGACATTCAAATACATGGAGGCTAAGTAACGTTACTAAATAATGAATATTTTAACAATAAGATCAAGGGAGAAATAAAACAGTATCTGGAAAGAAATGAAAACAAACACACAACAACCCAAAACCTATAGCACACAGCAAAAGCAATTCTGAGAGGGAAGTTCACAGCATTCCAGGCCTACCAAAAGAAGATAGAAAAATCTCAAAAACAAACAAACAAAAAACAATCTAAACTTACACCTAAAAGAACTAGAAAAAAATAACAAACAAAGCCTAGAGTGAGTAGAAAGAAAGAAATGATCAAGATCAGAGCATAAATAAATGACACAGAGACTGAAAAAACGATTCAAAAGATCAGTGAATCCAGGAGATGGTTCTTTGAAAAGATAAACAAAATTGACAAACTTTTAACCAGACTCATCAAGAGAAAAGAGAGAGGAACCAAATAAATAAAATTAAAAATGGAAGAGAAGCAATACTGGATACCACAGAAATACAAAGGATTGTAAGAAATTACTGTGAACAACTATATGCCAAGAAATTGGACAACCTGGGAGAAGTGGATAAATTTCTAGAAATATACAATCTTCCAAAACAGAAAGAAGCAGAAAACCTGAAAAGATTGATATCAACTAGTGAAATCAAAGCAGTAATAAAAAATTCCCAACATACAATAGCCCTGGACCAGATGGCTTCACAGGCAAATTTTACCAATCATTCAAAGAAGAATTAACACCTATCGTTCTTAAACTGTTCCAAAAATTCAAGAAGAGGGAAGATTTCCAAATTCTCTCTGTGAAGCTAATAATATCCTCATTTCAAAACCAGGTCAAAACACAAGAAAGAAAGAAAATTACAGGATGAACATAGATGCTAAGTCTCTTGCTATCTATCTTCTGAATTTTGGAAAATTTCTTCTGACCTATTTTCTAGTTCACTAATTCTCTCTTCATCTATATCTGATCCACTGTTAAAGGCAACTACTATTTTTTAAAATCTGTTAAATAACTTTTTGTGATTACTTGTTTCTTTGCCAATATTTTCAAGTTTATTTTTCATTTCTGTAAATGTAGGAGGCACAGTTGTTTGACAATCTTTTGTGATTTATATTTATATTGTGTGTAGCAGTTTGGGATCCAAGTTTTATGGGGGTTGGATAGTTTCTAGGTGCCCATCTGCTTTTTTCTGTGCCATCCAGGCAGTGAAAGCTACAGTTAATTTTCTTCTGCTTCAGCAAATGTCCTCAAGATGAAAGGGGACTTTCTCCTTGATTTACCATTATAAGTTATTTCTTATACTTAAATTTTCATCTTATAATTATTTATATCTTTTCCATGAATTTTAGTTGGTGTTTTCAACAAAAGAACTGGCATGAATAATCTAGTTCTACATATTACCAGAATACATACAGGCACAGAACAGGCTTATTGAGGACTTGCAACTCACTGAAAACTAAATGTATGTGCTGGTGCTCCTTCAGTGAAGTCTTGGCTATGTTCCATAACTTTTCAATCTCTTTAAATTTCTAGGAAAATATTATCTATGTATTTAAGATGTAGTCTTTAATTCTTAATTGAAAGCTTGACCCCTCCGCTTCCCCCTTGGTGGCTTAGAGAGGGGAGTGCAGTGCATGGTAGTGTATGGTTAGATCCTAAAACATCTCCTTCCCTTTCCTCTTTCATGCACTGACTCCTCCAGCATTGATGATACAGACGGAAGATTGGGTAGAGAGCTTCTTCACCTAAATGTTAACTGGACCCTGTCTTTGCTCTGGCTCCATATGGTTTGATCTGATATAGGGACCCTATTGATGTGAAAAGCTTCTCACTGGTAGTGAGTGTGACTTCTTGGGGATGTTTTTTGGTCTTTAGCTGCATACATTCCTTCGATCAAGAGTCTTTTCCAAGTGTTTTCTATTGGCCCCTTCTGTATGTATTCCCAGTGTCTCTCAAAGTTGAATACCTTGTTACTTGATCCTCAAAATACACATTTAGGAAGCCTCAAGATTCCTGACTCATTTGCCCGTGCACATCTACGTGGAACCAGGAAAATTACCAGGGTCTTTTGAAGGGCACCTAGAAAATAGGAATGGGGTAGAGTTTGGACAACTCTTCTTTCCAAGTACATTACACCCAAGCAATGCTGATATGCTGTTTCAAAAAAGCCTCCACTTTCAAAACTCTCTAAAATCAAGTGCACCTCCAAACCTCAACAAGCATGTAGCAAGCAAACTCTCTTTTCTTCATAGATGGAAAGAATTGCTAAAATCACACTACCATATTCCTAGATTCTCAGTGTCCCAAGCGCCTTCCCCAAAACTCCCTTACTGTATTCTGCTCCTATAGATAGGATGCATGTATATGAGTCTGTCTGGAGCCAGCATCCCGCTGGAGAATAATATGCCAGTGTCCCACCTTACAATCACCTCTAATATTTAAGGATTTTTTTGGAGTTGCCCTTGCTGGGCTTCAGGGAGGAAAAAACAACCTCAAACCTCCTCATCTCCATATGAAAGAAGAAGAAGGATCCTCCTGCCTTTCCTCTTTATCTTACTATGAACTGTGGGTGGGGAAGGAGTGACACTGGGCTGGGTGCTGTTCTGGTACTTACTGGCAAGGCCAAGTGCAGAAGGCTGGCCACAGAGGTTGGTGGTTAGAGTGTTAAGTAACGATTGCCTTTCATCCTCAAATGGCCTTAGCCTCTGTTGTGGGAGAACAGAAAGAATATGACTCATTGTCTTAAATATATATATATATATATACACACATATATATATATACACACACACACACATTTACATCCAAGATGTAAACAGTTGTTCTTCTGTTCTAGAGTGGTGGACTCTTAAATGATGTCAGAAGATTTCTTCACTTTTTTCTTTTTCTTCATCTATACTTTCTAATTGTTCCCTAATGAGCACACATTCATTGTATGGTAAGAATAAGAAAGGTTCTCTGCATGCTCCACCTTTATTAATAGATCACTGCTAGACCCCTTTAAAAATATTCATTGAATCATTACTAGTTACATTTTAGTTCACTGGCAACTTGCTTTAATTCTCAGATGTGGAAATAAATTCCTTGCGTTCTGACTCTTTTTTTAAAAAGCTCACTTGAACTTCAAACTATGCCACCACATTTTTGTTTTGACTCTCAACTCATATTTTAATAAAAGTAATTTTTGTTTCAAAGCTGTAAGGGAAATGAAAATTTGAAAATTCAGTTAAATGTTATATTTAATCTCTGACTTAGCATAAAAATACCTCCTCCGAATGAGAGAATGGTGGAAATAATTGTTCTGACAGGAAAAATTAGACATTCTAAGAGGAAATTTAAAATATGCATGTATAAACTTCTGCAATGGCAAGCTCAGCCTTTGCCTCCACCAGGTGGAAAGAAATTCACTGGCATTCAACTCAAGTACTTCTTTATTAGATTCAATAAATTCTTTGGTCAGTGAAGGAAACAGAGAACTTAGAAATGGTTCTTGACTGGCCTGGTATTTTTCCATTTTGTTTCTGGCTAGTAATGTACTCTTTTCAATTGTACTTGTTTGCCCCAATAATACATAAAGTTCATTGGGCCAGCAGTTTGAGTTTCCAGTTCACCTTGAATATCATTTGAATGTTTTTCATTCTGGCATCATGACCTAAACAAAGGCAGAGCTTTCAATTTCATTAAACATGTACTTATTAATCATCTTCTCTGTGCCAAGTGCTGTGCTAGACACTATGAGAGACTGGGAGAGAGAGAAGCAACCCTAAGTTGTGCGGCAACAAAAAGATATCCTTGTGTGTCTCACGTTCATTGATCTCATTTGGACATTCCTTACAGAATGTTGCTTCTTTTCTCAAGGAAATAACAGTTTAGTGCAGAGGATAAGAATTCCACATACTACATGACTAAAAGCAATATATGAAGGAAATTATTTGATACTGAATAGTTTGATGCAGTTCATTAATAGAGGAGCTCAGGGATGGAAGAATCTGTGAGCACCACTGATGAAAAGTGATTACTGTGGACTCAGGAAATCGGATGAGCTTGAAGAATGAATGGGCACTGGGTAGGCAGAGTCAGGCAAGGACTTTCTGTGTATGGAAAGTTACACGAAAAAATATAGAGAGTCAGGAAATAGTGAGTCCACAGTTTGATCAGAACAGAGGGGAAGATGATAGCTAGAAGAGGACAGTTTGCAATCATTCATGATAGGTATATATCATGAACTAAAAATATTTAAAAATATTTTTGTAGGCAAACCACCCCCACCCCTACTTTTGAATCAAAATTGGCCCTGGCTGGTCTATCTCTGTGGATTGAATACCGGCCTGTGAACCAAAGGGTCACCGGTTTGATTCCCAGTCAGGGCACATGCCTGGGTTGCAGGCTAGGTACCCAGTGGGGGGTGTGCGAGAGGCAACCACACATTGATGTTCCTCTCCCTCTCTTTCTTCCTTCCTTCTCCTCAGTCTAAAAACAAATAAATAAAATATTTAAAAAATTTTTAAACCTTTAAAAATCTCCGAAGATAGTTCTGGTCTAGCACCATGACCATCAAAGACCTAGGATTCTTTCACCTCCGTTCATCAGACTTAGTGAATGGCTTCTAGTCTCATGATTGCCTCATGGTCACAAAACGGCCATTTTAGTTCCACCACATCCATGTTCCAGGTGGGAGGAACAAGAAAGGAAGCTGAAATGCAGAACAGCACAGCTCCTAGCTGAATTAGTTCTCTTTAAAGAGATTATCAAAAAGCCCCATTCAGTGATTTCTGAACTGTAATTTCACCCCTATCTGTGAGAAATTATCAGAAATGTACTAGTAGCTGATCATATTCTGCCACCAACAATACAGAATTTCTACTAGTAAAGAAGAGGTGAATAGTGTATATTAGCTAGGCTAGTAGCAGTCTCTGTCAGAGTAATCTTACTGCCATTTGACAGATGAGGAACCCAAACCTCTAAAGTGTTGAATAAACTACTTCAGTCACACAGCCATGTCCTAAGCCCGGCTCTTTCTACCCTCCATGCAGTGCTTGTGCCTGAAATTCTAGGCTCAGTTTCCCTAGTGCTTGTCTCAGACTTTCTTATGTGCATATTAAACAATTATTCTCCTCTTAGGGTTTATCACTTTCCAGCTACAAGGAGATGCTTCAGTATCATTAAGAGGATAGGGAACTTAGACAATTTGTTACATGTATGTATTGGGATCACTTCCTGCAAGTGAGGTTTGTAGGTGCAGTTTGTGGAAGTCTTGGGAATGAGGCTGCTATACAGATACCATGCCTGCTACCAAATGTGTTTCATGTTAGCTCTGCAGATCTGGTCTCTCCCTGCATCTCTCCCATTGAACATTTATCTATGTGTCATTTGTATTCAGACACCCACATTTCTGCCTTTTTCAGAACTGACACTCAGTTACTAACTGCATTCTCAAGAAAAATTGTCAGCAAAAACATGTATACGGAAGCATTTTACTAAGCCTCAATCTTCAATCTATGAGTTATTTTTGAACATTTACTCTACAAATCACAATGTCAGTTCCTACAGGGTTTATTATGAAACATAAGGTACAATCATGCTTGACCTCAAGCAGCGAACAATCTAGTCAGAGAAATGAAATGCGAAAACATAAAATGACAGCTAATAGTGCAAGGCAGTCTATAAGTGCAGGGCAAATGAGAGAGAGAGCACACACGTGAGAGAGAGAGATGGATGTTCTAAGCATTGAGAGGAAAGAATTTTCTCTCCTTTTGGCTCAGGAGAGAAAATTGATTTGGTCCCTATGGAACTTATGGAAATAGAAAGATGAAGGGTATTTAAGAGGTGTCTTTAGGGGGGGAAAGGGCAAGATCAAAGAAAGTCATAGCAATGGAGACAGTGGATGAGTTCAAGAGACAGGAGTGCTTGTTTGGCTAAAATAGTCAATAAGTATGAGGAAGGATGGAGAAGTGAACCCAGAGAACTAGTTTGTGGTCATAATATAGACAGCCTCAAATTCCAGGGTAAGGGATGTAGATTGGGAATGCATTTGGATTTTATCTAAATTGCATATGGGATTTACAGCAGTACTCAATGAGAGTCCTGATTTGAAAGGACTAATTCCAAGCCTACGTAAACTGTGTTCTGTACAACCAACTTTTCCCACCCTAGGGGTCCTTTTCTGATCTGAATTTAACCGGGGCAGGTGCCATGGCCCCTCTTCCTTCTCCCGCAGCCTGCATTTCAGTCGTGTTGCTCCTTTCACCAGCACTTTTAAAAGAATGAGAAAAAGCGGAACTGATACCAGCTCATTTTATAAATTAGGTTTTGTCAGTCTTACTAAAAGTTTTAGGAAAGAAGTCTGAGGGCAGCCTTTTGAATCTGTTCTTAGATTATTAAATGATCTTGCCTAGAGAGACAAAGAAGCAGTGGCTACAGGAGCAATGGAGTAGAGGTTGTCTACTCTTCGGAACTTGGGGGGTTGCTGTGGCTCTTCTGTGCCTGACTTCCTGTTGTTGGTGTTTGCAAATGAGGTAGCATGCAAAATGGTAGCGGTAGTTTTCCACTCCATCAAGTCCCAGAAGGAGAATTAGGTGAGTGAATTTGTAGAAGTTTCTCTTCCGAATTGGCAAAATCCTTTAAGCAATGTAATAACATTATCTTATTTGGAGTTATTGAGGATATTCTGGGGTCCCAAGTAACAGACAACCCAACCCAAATAAGCTCAGGCAGGAAAGGAACTTATTAGTTCACAAAAAGGAAAGGAACTTGTAGTGTGCAGGGGTTCCAGTGGACAAAATATTTGGGTCTCCTCTCCCCCCACCCCCACCCCAGATTTACATGTTGAAATCCTAGCCTCCAAGGTGATAGCATTAGGAGGCAGGGCCTTTGGGAGGTAATTAGGTCATGAGGGTGGAGCCCTTATGAATGGGATTAGGGCCCTTACAAGAGACACCCAGAGAGCTGTTTTTCACTAATGTGAAGGTACAATGAGCAACCTGTAACACAGAAGAGGATCCTTACCAGGACCTGAGTGGGCTGCCCCTTTGATCTCAGACTTCCAGCCTCCTGAATGGGATAAATACATTTCCGTTGTGTGTAAGCTACTCAGTCTATGGTACTTTGTTACAGCAGCCTGAAGACAGGGGCATACACAGCTTCAGTGTGGCTGGATCCAGGGACCAAAATGATGCCATCAGGACACTGTTTGTCTATCTCTCCATTCTGTTTTCAACAACACTGTGTTATATTTTTATACTCCCTTACTAGGTAAATAGCTATCAGCAGCTTCAAGTTTCAAGGTTCGAGTCCAGTGGAAAAGAACGCGTGCTTCCTTTCAACACTTACAAAGCAAAACCTATCTCATCAAATCTGATGGGATATTTAATTTTGCAAACCTGAGTCTCATGTGCCTCACTGTGGAATTAGGTGTTCAGTTGACTACATTCAAAGTGCATAGACAGAGAATGGGAAATAGTTACTCTTTCACAGGAAGAAGGCAAATGGATACTGTGGGTGGAACAGAAAGTGTCTACAACTATTTCATTCTGAAATATGTTTATTTCATTAATACATTGCACAATTCTCTCATCCTTTTCAACTTTCCAGTACCATTGCCTTATGATATTTGTAAGAAGAGAATACCTGAATATATATAGTCCAAAGTATCCAGTGTGAGAACCTGGGCTATATATTTATTTTAGACTAATTTTTGAAAGGATGGAGATCTAGTTTTTATGGAGCAAATGTTCCATGTCAAAAAAATTTACTTTCACTATAATAATTCATCTTCACAACAGCCTTTTGAAGCAGATGTATTCTGACTTTTTAGATAAAGAAACTTCAGTGCAAAGAGGTTAAGCAACTCTCCCAGTGTCATGAGCTAACAGAGACCTGGCCTTGGTACTGGCAATCAGGTCGTTCTGGCTCAAAACCCAAAAAGCTTCCACTGTCTTATGCTGCCCCCAACTCTGATTCCATTCCTAGAGACCACTCTTTCCACGGTCAAAAAATTATGCTGTGAGTGATCACAGTTTTTTTTTCTTTCTCATTACATTCCAACCCTCTGCCTGTTTGTGAAGATAAAGAGTCTGAGATGTGCTCTGGCTGGTGTGGCTCAGTGGATTCAGTGCCAGTCTGAGAACCAAAGGGTTGCTGGTTTGATTCCTGGTCAGAGCACATGCCTGGGTTGTGGGCCAGTTCTCCAATAGGGGGCATGTGAGAGGCAAACACACATTGATGTTTCTCTCCCTCTCTGTCTCCCTTCCTTCCCCTCTCTCTAAAAAATAAGTTAATTGAATCTTTTTTAAAAAGAATCTGAGATGTGAGAGCTCAAAGGATCTTTAGATATTATTCTAGTTCAAAACTAAAAATTCTGCTTCGAAAGATGAGGAGACTGAGGCACAGAGGACCATAGGTTGTTTAAGGTCATACAAGCAGACAGCAGCCCTGATTCAGGCATCTGATTTCAGGTTCAAACCTTGGCTCCTTCACTTTCTTTTCTTGCCTGAATATAACCTAAGGAAAGTTACCTTAACCTCTCTGGCTTTAGTTTGGTCCTCAGCAAAATAAGGGCCAGAGCATTATGAACTTCACTGATTCCCAAGGACACTTTATTTCGCATTGTAAAACCTAAATGTGACTTAAAGGGAAAGCAAATCATAGTTTCATTGTATTTACTTTCTTAACAGTACATACATAAAGTAATGGCATGTTTCACGGTCAGTGGTGTCGTTGATTCTATGAAATACAGAAGTACAACCTTTATGAGGTTGTTGTAGAAATGCAATAAAATAGTAAAGGTATATCATTTACAATAGTGCCTGGCACATGGTAAATGCTGAGTGAATGTTAGCTGGTGTGGTGGTGGTGGTGATGGTTATACTGTGTATAAATAAGACCATGTGTATGACTTGGCCCATTCACATATCTTTTTAGGAGATGAAATTATCCCTGGGATTTGTCTTCATTTACAGCTTTGTCTCTTTGGCTTGTGGGAAACAGTGAATTTCCTTTCTTATTCTTCATTACTGAGCATTGTTTTCTGAAGCTGAATGATAGCTCCCAAATCCATTTGAACTAATTATCCAGATTTGTTTTTTCCCTTGTTCAACTCATGTGGCAAAGTGACAAATTGTCACTCATATTTGTGTTATATAGAGACAAGGTAGAACTTATACTCTCTCTTTTTTTTTCACAGTCAGTTGAGAAAGGTGGTTTTTATGAATAGGTTCACCCAAAATTCTCAGCCTCATCATTTTATGACACAAAAATGCATCAGAGCAGGTAAATTGGCATGAGATATTTTGGGGGTAGAGATTTATCTTTGCTTAGGCTAGTAACCATGGCTTTCTCTATTAAGAAGGAAGATTGATAGAATTCAGATGTAAGTTTAAATTATCACAATAACAAACTGAGTCAAGTTTTACTGATTTCTGAGACAAGTTTCTGTGTGTTGTTTTTTTATTGTATTTCAAGGCACAACTTTGAAAAGCACAGTATTCTTTAAAATATAAGGCATTAATGAAAAGACATTGTGTTCCTTTTCTCTAGTTTCCAAAATTTCACTGCTTATAGATTGGAGATCAAAATAGGCGATATCTTAACTGTTCTCGTTATTCAGAATTCACAGCTCTTTGTATTATTTTTCTATTCATCATTTCCTCACTTGTCTTTCAGAATGTCTATAACATGATGGGTTATTATTTCCACTGCTTCAGCTAGTGTTTATGCCAGCAGGGGGAACATTATTTTATTATTTTTTGAGAATAAGAGCTATTTCTTGAACCAAGAAATTGAGCTTGCTATTTTAGAGAAATAAATCAAAGATATCCTTCTTATCAGTCTCTACTGATTTCCTCTAGGGAGCCTTCCCCGTTCCCTAAAATAGCCCCTACATGAGTGAGAAAGCCTTCCACATCATATACTGTGCAAATCTCTACTTATTGCTCTGTGACATGATAATATGTGTTTCTGGCTTCTCTCTAGACAGGGTGCTCCTAGGGGACAGGGACCATGGCCATTTCATTGCTGGGTGCACTTATTCTAGAGCACTAAATAAAAAAAGTATGTTAAGTGAAGAAAAGTCTAACTTGAAATCACTTAGAGCTCTGAGAATATCTGTGTATTTAGTTTCAAAACTGATGTTTTCCATTGGGTGGTAAGATTCATCACCAAAGTAGATGCTGGTTTCTCAGAGCTGCACCTGCAAAGTTGCCTGCACCACTTTAGGTAATAATCTGCTAGAGACACTTATAGACACATATTTACTTAATATTAAGCTGGGCCAGAAAAGAAACCAATTTCAAATTGCTTCCTCAGCTGGAAGCTCTATGCTAACAATAAAGTTTAATTTCAGCAGCTGTAGTTCTCAAATCAATAGACTGCAAAGAGGGTGGCAGAATTTTGGTTTTTGGTTTTGAATACTAAGCAGGTCAGAAGTTGCATTATTTAAGAATAAATTTACTGGGTTTTAAAAGCAGCTTTTGGAAAATTAGCCATGGGGATTGATATTATTTTCAATAAGAATTTAAATCTCCAGAGTAAAAAAATATACTGTCCAACTAGAAACTGTCACATTCTTTACATAAATGTGAGGGGTTTTTAAATGACTTCACAAGAAAGACTTGTGGATATATTGAGATATTAAATCACATTAAACCACTGGATATTCTTACATGACAATGAGCTTAAGGATATTTTCTTGTGTTTCTCAAGTACTTTGTTTTAAACAACAAAAAAAATATTGTAGTAATACCTTCTGGGTACTACACTGTGCTGGGCTAATATCTGACTGTTTTCCCCTTATAGCAGTATTAATAGTTTTGAAAGATTTTATTTCCTTAATTTTAGAGAGAGAGGAATGGAGGGAGAAAGAGAGGGAGAAAAACATCAATGTGTGGTTGCCTTTCATGTGGCTCCCACTGGGGACCTGGCCTGCAACCCAGGCATGTGCCCTGGCTGGGAATCAAACCGGCAGCCCTTTGGTTCACAGCCCATACTCAATCCACTGAGCTACACCAGCCAGAGCTAGTAGTATTAGTATTTGCACTAGAGAACATGTGTTGATGACTGGTGACCTTGGCTATATTGGCCTTTAAACATTGACCTTGTTTCCATGAGTGTGTTGTTTCACTTCATCTTTTAATAACTAATTATGCTGGTAGTCACTGGGGAACAAGAGTTATCAAATCATGGATATTTTTATAACCAAGCAGTCCTACTTGGAAAATAAATTTTAAAATATAAATAAATTAATTTGTCCTTAGGAAAAAAAATGAATGGCCTTACACCTCACCAGGTTCACCAGAGAATGTACTTGTACCATACAGAGGTTTCCAGGTTCCTATCATGGATGTTCAGAGGTTGAGGATGAGAGAAAGCTATGTCCACTAAGATTTTCTAAGGTCAGGTTGTACAGGAAGGTCTTGGAGTGTTCTGAAGTAGTTGGTAAGAGCTGTCAGCATTTCTGAAGGGATGTTAAAGGTCAAGCTGATTAGTATTTAAAACATAGAGATAGGGCCCTGGCTGGTGTGGCTCAGTGGATGGAGTGCCAGCCTGCAAACTGAATGGTCACCAGTTTGGCTCGGGTCAGGGCACCTGCCTGAGCTGAGGGCAAGTGAAAGGCAACTGATTCTCTCTCACATAACAGTGTTGTTCTCCCTCTGTGTCTCTTTCTCTTCCCCTCTCTCTAAAAGCCAATAAATAAAACATTTAAAAAATAAAAATAAAACATAGAGCTAGGGATGGAGATGAGGGCCAGAGATGGTGCTGAATGGGGTCTGGAAACTGGGCAGCTCCACTAATCTGAGTCTGCTGTACCTCTCTTCCTGTCAGCTCTTGGAAACATGGAGCCATCTTAATCATAGGCTTTGATTCTGACTGAGCAGGGGAATTTTAATATTGTGGCCTTGATATTTACGCTGTTTTATTGAAGGCGGAATAAAAAATGAACTATAGCTACCTTTCTCGTCCACTGTGGGTTTCTGGCCTGACTGAGGCTTCAGCAACATGGAGGGCAACTGTTGGGTAAAGTGGAGATGAGGCTGTAGGCTACCGCATACTCCATCACATTTTCCCACCAGGCATTTTTCTTCTCCTCAAAGGCAGAGATTGATATGAGTAGAGCCCAAGACTATAAAAGAAAAGATGTTCCCAACTCAGTTTGTGGAAGACACTGAAGGTGCCCAGTTAAGTACTTATTTTTCTCTCTCATGGAAAGGAACCAAAACACAAGTTTTCCCTTTAATAACTGTGTTTAATTAAATTTCAGGCTGTTAAATATAATGCATACTGATAAATTCTCCATGGAATCTTTGAGAAGAAAAGTACAGCTGTTCAATTCATGAATTTATTTTGCAGTACCTTAATAAAATATTTTCCTCAAAAAGAATCTTATTCTTTAGATGGCCCAAATGACTTTTTGTATTTTATCTTCTCACCTCTGTTATTTTTGTCCTGACTCTTGACTGAGATTACTTGTTAGCTGCAGTAAATTTTGTTTCTTGGGTCAGGTCAGTTATTCCTGTGAGCTGCAGGCTCATATTGAAAATTCACTATTTTATTCCATCCTCCTCTGTGCAGTCTTAGTCCGTACTTGTTGGAGGAGCCTTTAAATTCAGTGAGGTTAACAGAGGTTTTATTAAGCATATAAAATCTGATTAATCATCTTCTTAGCTTAGATGCTTTATAGGTTAAGTTATAATATTGGTTCATGAAATATTCAACAAGATGTTTTCTGATTTAAAATATAGCTAAAGACTTCCAGTCAAGACAATGACATAGGTAGGCATGGCTCACCTCTTTGCACAACCACATCAAAATTACAAGGAAAATACAGAACAATCATCACTCAGACCCATCAGAAATCTAGTTGAATGGAAGTCTGACAAGTATGGAATTAAAGACACCACATCCATGAGATTGATAGGAGGGGTGCAGATGTAGAATGGGCTGGCCCCTCACCCGCATAGATAAAAACCCAACTTACAGGCCCACCAAAACTGCTTTTCCACATGAATGGCTCATCTTGGCTCACAATTCACAACTTCCTAAATCACATCAAATAAGCAATGGCTGGCCTCAGTGAGCCCATGGCCTGGCGCTAGCAGCAGCCAGCTTAGATTCACAGCTTGGCTTTGCCTGGGATCTCCAAGCCCAGCACAAGCATCTCAGAGTGCTTTATAGCTTAGGCAGGGTACCCAGGGCAAACACAGGTGGGGACTGACCTTGGTCTGCACCATTGGGGAAACCCCAGGGCCAGTGCACCCTGGAGGCAACTATAGACCATGTCACAGCACCATCACCCTGCCCCTTAAGAGCTAGTCCTCCTCAGAGGGCAAAAGTCAGTGGTCATAGCCAGTTCTTGCAGTTGATTGGCCTGGGTAAATCCCTCCCATTGATCTGCCAACAGCAACCAAAGCTCAACTACGAGAGGAGGTTGTACTCAGCCCACACAAAGGGCACAACTCAAGTGCCCAGCATGCATGATAGGGGAGACTGTGCCAGTGGACCCTACAGCACACCCACTACATTAGGCCACACTACCAAGGCATGGAGTCAAAGTAGCTCTACCTAATACAAAGAAACAAGAACAAGGAAGCTGCCAAAACAAGGAGACCAAGAAATATGGCCTAAATGAAAGAACAGACCAAAACTTCAGAAAAAGAGATCAATGAAATAGAGATAAGCAATCTATCAGATGTAGAGTTCAAAACACTAGTTACAAGGATGCTCAAGGAACTTGGGGAGGATCTTAATAGCATAAAAAAGATCCAGTCAGAAATGAAGGATACATTACTTGATATAAAGAATAATTTATAGGAAAACAACAGTAGAGCAGATGAAGCTGAGAATCAAATCAATGATATGGAACATAAGGAAGCAAAAACAACCAATCAGAACAACAAGAAGAAAAAACAGTCCAAAAAATGAGGATAGAGTAAGTAGCTTCTGGAACTCCAACATTCACATCATAGGGCCAAGAGGAGAAGAGAAAGAGCAAGACATTGGAAATCTACTTGAAAAAATGATGAAAGAAAACTTCCCTAATTTGGTGAAGGAAATAGACATGCAAGTTCAGGAAGCACAGAGAGGCCCAAACAAGATGGATATGTAAAGAGGCTCACTCCAAGCCATGTCATAATTAAAACCCCAAAGGTTAAAGATAAGAGAGAATCTCAGATGGAGCAAGAGAAAAGAAGCTAGTTACCCACAGGGGACATCCCATAAGAATGTCAATTGATTTCTCAAAAGAAATTTTGCAGACTAGAAGAGATTAGCAGTAAATTTTCAAAGTCATGAAAAGTAGGGACCTAATTATATGCTCTACCCAGCAAAGCTATCTCTTAGAATCAAAGGGTAGACAGAGAACTTCCCATTCAAGAAAAAACTATAGGAGTTCATTATCACCAAACCATTATTATATGAAGTGTTCAAGGGACTTATTTAAGAAAAAGGAGATTATTCAGTCCTCCCCTCCTTGTTGTCATTGTCCACAGGTCCTTTATACATGTTCTTTGATGACCCTCCCCCTTCTTTGCCCTGTAATGTGGGAGGTGGGGGTGGGTAGGTCTGGGGAGAGTAATGGTTGGAAAATGGGGACAACTGTAATTGAACAACAGTAAAAAATTAAAGAAAGAAAATTTAATGCACATAATTTCATACAACTGTTTTTGAAATTCTTACTCTTTTTCCATTCTTTAGATTCATTTAAAATTCATTCCTAAATGCTAAAATAATACTTTTATCATTTTAATAAACGTGTTATAGGCTTGAAAAAAGAAAAAGATCAAAACTATGAATAATAAAATGACAAAAAACACAAATCTATTAACAGTTGAATCTAAAAACAAACTAAGCAAACAAGAACAGAGACAGAATCATGGATACAAAGAGCATTTTGGTGGTAGCCAGATGGGAAGGTGGTGTGGGGGAATGAGAGAAAAGGTGAGGGGATTAAGAAGTACAAACAGGAAGTTACAGAATAGCCATGGGGAGGTAAAGTACAGTGTAGGAACTGGAGTAGCTGAAGAACTTATACGTATGACCCATGGATATGAACAATAGTGGGGAGTTGCCTGAGGGAGTAGGGGGTGCAGTGTGGAGGAGGGGGCGAAGAGGGGAAAGTCAGGACCACTATAGTAGCATAATAAATAAAATATAATTAAAAATAAAAATATAGCTAAAGACAGATGGAAAAATCAGGTAATACATTTAATCTGAATCTACATGGAGAAATTGTCCCACAGTCATTCAATATTTGACTAACATAAACTAGGTCATATTGACAATTAAGAAATAGATTTTTCAAGAATGTACCAAACAGTTCTGGCCAAGATGGAGGCGTAGGTAGAAACCCTTCACTTCCTTGCACAACCAAAAAGAGGATAACAACCAATCTAAAAGCAATAAACAACCAGAAATGCCAGAAAATCAAAGTGCATGGAACACTGACAACCAAGGAATTAAAGAAACAGTTGACCAGACTGGTAGGAGGGAGAAGGGCAGACACGTGGATGGAGAGAACTTGGGACTAGTAGGTAGGCCGTGTGGGCGGGGCTGGCTGAATGGGAAACTGACACTCAGAGCTGACTGTGGACTATGGCAGGGGTTGCCGCGGCGGGAGAAACTCCCAGTCTCACAAGAGAGTTTGTTGGAAAGTGGGGCTAGAGCCCAGCAAGCAAGCTACGTTGTTCCCTCTCTGACCCCTCCCTTACAGACAGCACCACAACGCAGCAAAGAGGGTTGCCCTGCCCTGGAGAACACCTAAGGCCCCACCCCCTTACAACTTCACAGGTGCTCTGAGACAAAGCAATATGGCCCAAATGAAAGAGCAAAACTCCAGAGAAAGAGCTAAGCGATGAGGAGATAGCCAGCCTATCTGATGTGGAATTCAAAACTTTGGTAATCAAGATGCTCACAGAGCTGACTGAACTTGGTGGAAAAATGAAAGAACAGATGAAGGATACCCAAGTGAAATAAAGCAAAATATTCAGGAAACCAACAGTGACAGGAAGGAAAACAGGACTCAAAGCAACAATTTGGAACAAAAGGAAGAAATAAACATCCAACCAGAACAGAATGAAGAAACTGAAAAAAAAAAAATGAAGAGAAGCTTAGGAACCTCTGGGACAACTTGAAACGTCCCAATATCTGAATTGTAAGGTGCTAAAAGGAGAAGAACAACAGCAAGAAATTGAAAACTTATTTGAACAAATAATGAAGAAAAACTTTCCCAATCTAGTGAGGGAAATAGACTTCCAGGAAGTCTAGAAAGCTCAAAGAGTTCCAAAGAAGTTGGACCCAAGGAAGCACACACCAAGGCACACCATCTTTAAGTTACCCAAGATTAAAGATAAAGAGAGAATCTTAAAAGCAACAAGAGAAAATGAGATAGTTACCTACAAAGGAGTTCCCATAAGGCTATCCAGCTGATTTCTCAAAAGAAACCTTGCAGGAAAGAAGGGGCTGGAAAGCAGTATTTGAAGTCATGAAAGGAAAGAACCTACACCCAAGATTACTCTGTCCATCAAACCTATCATTTATAATAGAGGAGCAGGTAAAGTTCTTCCCAGATAAGGTCAAGTTAAAGGAGTTCATCATCACCAAGCCCTTATTATATGAAATGTTAAAGGGACTTATCTAAGAAAAGGAAGATCAAAACTATGAACAGTAAAATGACAACAAACTCACAACTATCAACATATGAACCTAAAAAAATTAAAGGAAAAAAAAAACAACAAAAACAAAAACTAAGCAAACAACTTGAACAAGAACAGAATCAGAGAAATGGACATGACATGGAGGGTTTTCTGTGGGGGGGAGGGGAAGAATGGTGGGAAAGGTACAGGGAATAAGAAGCATAATTGGTAGCTATGAAATAGATGGGGAGAGGTTAAGAACAGTATAGGAAACATAGAAGTTAAATAACTTACATGTACAACCCATGAACATGAACTAAGGCGGAGAATGCTGGAGAGTTGGGGGGTGCAGGGCAGGAAGGAATAAAGGAGGGAAATTGGGAAGACTGTAATAGCATAATCAATAAAATATACTTAAAAAAAGAATGACCAAACAACATTGGATTGAGTTGAATTCCCTGAGGTTTTGAAGTCTTTCTCCCATTTCTCATTTAACCTTCAACTGCTCACTCATCTCATGCTCCATCAAGAGTTCCTCCTGACCACTTTCTATACCAATCCCCTGTATATCTTGAAAAGGGACATAGGAAAGAAAAAGTGAGAAGAGTGAAAGGATGGAGGAAAATGGAAATGGAAGAGGGAGACTACACTGAAACAAGGTTACTATGTGGTCTTCATTATATTCTATGTAATTTCCCTTAGCAGCTCTGTTTGGATTATCACCAAAAAAATATGCTCGGGCAAATATGGAGCATCAAAAAAAAAAATTAAAAAATTCCCTAACAAGTGAGCTTCTTGCTTTACCAAACTTTTTTTTAGAAAATAAATTTGTTATTGTTGTTCAGTTGTCCCCATTTTCCCTTATTACTCTCTTGCCCTACCCACCTCCCACATTTCATATTCATTCCTCTCCCTACCCCATTGTCTTTGTCCATGGGTCTTTTATACATGTTCCTTGACTTGACCCTTCCCCTTATTTTCCCCATTATCCCCTTCCCCCCTCCCCTCTGGTCACTGTCAGTTCGTTCTTTATTTTAATGTCTCTGGTTCTATTTTGCTTATTGCTTGTTTTGTTGATTAGGTTCCACTTATTGGTGAAATCATATGGTACATCTCTTTCACTGCCTAGCATATTCTCCTTACCATAATGCTCTCCAGTTCCATCCATGCTTTTGTGAAGGGTAGGAGTTCCTTCTTTCTTTCTGCTTCACAGTATTCCATTGTGTAAATGTACCATAGTTTTTTGATCCACTCATGTACTGATGGGCACTGAAGCTGTTTCCAGCACTTGGCTATTGTAAATAACACTGCTATGGACATTGGGTGCAGAGGTTCTTTTGCATTGGTGTTTCAGAATTCTTAGGGTACAATCCCAGCAATGGAATTGCCAGGACAAAAGGCAGTTCCATTTTTAGTTTTTGAGGAAATTCCATACTGTCTTCTACAGTGGCTGCACCAGTCTGCATTCCCACCAACAGTGCCCCAGGGTGCCCTTTTCTCCACATCCTTGTCAACATTTGTTGTTTGTTGATTTGTTTATAATAGCCATTCTGACTGGTGTGAAGTGGTATCTCATTGTCATTTTAATTTGCATCTCTCTGATGGCTAGTGATGCTGAGCATCCTTTCATACATCTCTGGACCCTCTGTATGTCCTGCTTGGAGAAGTGTCTGTTCAGGTCCTTTGCCCATTTTTTTAGTTGGTTTGTTTGTCTTCCTGGAGTGGAGTGATGTAAGTTCATTATATATTTTGGAGATCAAACCCTTGTCCAAGCTATTATTGGCCAATATATTTTCCCATACAGTTGATTCCCGTTTATCAATTTTTCAAATAAATCTCTCCCTTCCTATGGCTGATCATTCCTAGTAGTTGAGTTCAGCTGAAGAAGACAAATGGAGAGAGCTCCAACACTTTTTCAGAAATCTAAGAATGTGCTATCAAGATGTCCTTTGGCTTCAAAAAAAAAAAAAACCCATAAAGCCATGTTTTGCTAAGTTCTGATGAAAAAATTGTTCCTTGCCATATTCCAGTGACTGTCATTCAGGGATATTTCAAATGGAAATTTTTGTATTAATCACTAGGACAGGGAATGTCCAAAGGATAAATAAAAATATTCACTATTCAAAAGGTAAAGCACAAAGAGTGGGCATCAAAGATTCTAGAAGTAGAGAGATCTTTAAATAGAAAATGTTTATATTTTTGTCAGTTTAAGAGATTAATTTTATTTTTAATCCTACATCACTGACTTAGAAGCAACTTGAGGTCACAACAGCAATTGACTCAACCATCTGAGCTTTTTCCTGACTTCTTCACTCTTTTGTTTGATTCTCTCTTCCTTAACTTTTGATTGCCTCATTTGCAGGAGCCTAAAAGGTAGCATTACATTTCCAACCTTTGAAGTATTTATGGGAGGCAATCAAAGGATAAATACTCCAAACTTTCACCAAACAAATCCAATGATATTTATTATATATCCAGCAGACATATACTAATATCAATAATTACTGATAGCACCAATCTGCTATAGTAAGCAAGGTCTTTAGATTTTGTCCTCAAAGCATTTATAATTTAAAACTACCAATAAAGCTACATGTGCTGAAGCACATGTTAACAAACAAGGAACAGAATAATATATCTAGAGGTAAGAACCAGAAACAAACTTCTAAGGAAAGCAATGTCTATAGGTCAGACTTTTTAAAAATTACCTTCACTTCAATTTACAAAATATAGGGAGAATACATTATAGACATATAAACATTCTAAGGAATACTTTTAAGCAAAGACATAAAGTTGCAAATTTTGGTCACCCCAGCCTCTCATTTACTCCCCCTTTTGTGGCATCCCTTAACTCTTGACACTTCAGTCATAAAGTCACTTCTGCTCTCTACCTATTTTCCACCATCCAGATCTAATTAGAATAGCAATTTTTATCTTGTAGCTCATTGTAGACCTCAAGTTTCCCTTTTCCAAAAGGTATGTGTCCTTAAGTCTCATCTCTTTTGTAATATGAGACTTTATTCCCTGTTAATAGAACTTTAAACATCTTTAAAAATTTAAGCATCAGCCAATGTACATGTTTGTGGGAGTGAGATTTGAGAAATAGACATGCCTTCTTGGACCACTGAGATTATAGAACATAGACTGTACTTTTTCTTGAGAAAGAAAGGTAGACAAAGGTTATCCTTTTATATTTTTAAGTCACCTAGTAAGGTCTTCTCTTTTTGTTTTACTGGTGTCGGAATAAACTGACAGTGTGATAGTAACAATGATGAAGATGGAGGTAACAATAATAATTATTAATTGATTTGAGTATCATCAGTTAAATAACTCTGAAGTTCATTTTCTTTCAGAAAAGTATTCACATAAAAATACTTTTTTATCTAGGCATATAGGACAGTATTTAAATGGAGAGAGATGATCAGAAACCCATGAGGAGGAGAGGATAGGAATCTTGCCAGTATATTACTGACAATTTTTCAAATAGGAAGGATGGCAAAGGGAAGAAGCAGCATAGTGACGTATGATAGGCAGACTTAGGCTTCATTGTGACCGTAGGCAAGTCACTTAACCTCTCTAAGCCTCATCGTTCTGACCTGTAAATGGAAATAATAAATCCTATCCTACAAAAGTGTGGTGGAACTAAAGCCTTGAGCTCAGTAAATTTTATTTCCCCATTCTTCCCCTGGGAAGAAGAAGAAAAAACCCCAAACCTTCAGCCTGAATACAGTATACAAAATGAAACCCACAGTGACCATAGGGAGAAAACTGTAGCATACTCTATGTTAATGAGTCCAGAGTCTCACAAATAGGATATATTGCTATTACAAAATAGTCACAGCTTTGAAACTTACGGTTAAGCACATGAAATACAAGATTAGAATTCACAGCAATCCCACAAAACTCTTTAGAAATGGAAGCACTTTCTATCTCTCCATTTCACCTGTGGGAAGATATTCTACCAAGCCAAATTTTCCCCTCTTATAAAACCTTGGTTGACTCCTATATTTAAGCCTTTCTCTAATAATTATACAGAAAGTGACTCAGACCATTTTAATTCTTCTGTGTATGCATTCTTATGTAAGTTATGCTCACATCATAATTTGCACGTTCTCATGTTTCGATCATGTTTTTCCATACATTTGTTATATCAGTTCCCTGCCAATCCCATGTAAATTTTAAGAAACTTGACAGCCAGGTCATGGCTGTATTAGTTGCTAAATACAATGTGCTTCTTTCAGCCCTTATTTGCTTGACCAATCGGAAGTGTCTCTGATGACTTCCTATTTGAAACACTGTCCTCGATTTCTGAGATACTGTACAGCTAGATCTGTGTACAGCTAGAGCTCTTATCTCAGGTTTTATTTATTTTATTTATTTTTTAAAAAATTTCATTTATTTATTTTTTTAGAGAGAGGGGAAGGGAGGGAGAAAGGGAGAGAAACATCAATGTGTGGTTGCCTCTCATGCACCCCGTACTGGGGACCTGGCCCACAGCCCAGGCATGTGCCCTGACTGGGAATCAAATCGGCGACCCTTTGGTTCTCAGGACAGCACTCAGTCCACTGAACCACACCAGCCAGGGCTCCTATCTCAAGTTTTACTGTCTCAAATTCCTTCATGTATTCCTTTTTGTGACATTTTAGAATTTGATATTTCTTAGAGATCTGTGCCCTTAATTTCTTCTCTTTTCACTCTATAGAAGTTTCCTATATGACTTCACCCACTCTAGGGGCTCCAACTGACATTCATACATACTGATAACTCTCGTATCTGGAGCTCTAGTGCATTCCCTCTTCAGACTTTCAGGTACCTATTTTCCAGTTTACTAAACAACTACACCTACATGTCTCACAGGCACTGCAAATTCGGAGTCTCCAAAACATATCATCTTTGTCTCCCCCCACCATGAATTTGTCCTCCCTTCCTGTGTTCTCCATCTACATCACTGCCCAAGACAGACACCAAGGAGTCCTTCTTAATTCAGTTTCTCTGTCATCCCATAGTCAAACTGTTACCCATTCAAGCTTCATATACTTGATGCTTCAAAGATCAATATTCAATGTCAGAGTTTAAAGTAAGGAAGGTTTATAGATCAAAAAGGCACTAGCTCTAGAAGATGGAGGTCTTAGAGGATTCTCAGATACATCTTAAGAGAGTCCAGAATTCAGGGCTCTTTTATGTCAAGGGAAGAAAGGAGGAGTGGGGCAAGAGGTGGTTGGGGAGCATAGCCAGCTAGGTGCAGACAGGGATCCAAGGAAGAGTGTAAAATCTCTAAATCTTTCTCTGGCCAGTGTGGCTCAATTTGTTGGAGCGTGGTCCCACAGCTCCAAAAGTCACAGGTTTGATTTCTGGTCAGGGCACATACCCAGGTTGTGGATTCAGTCTTGGGTCAGTCAGGCAACCAATAGATGTCTCTCTCTTTCTCTGTCTCCCTTCCTCTCCTTAAAGCAATGAAACAAATATCATCAGGTGAGGATTTAAAAATAAATAAATAATTTCTTCTTTTTCTGGTGGGTCTTTTGACTACAGCTGGCTTGAGTATGGTCTGGAGACTCTAGTATATCTTTGATAAAGTCATTATTTTGTTTATATTTCCTTTCATCTTCTGGAAAGGGTCCTTCTGACAAGGGGTTGTTCTAACAAAAACTCAAGCCCCAAGAAGAATTCCTCTAATTAACTAGCATATCTATAGCGGGAGCTATTATTCTGTGGGCCAGGGGAGAAAACAGGCTAAAATTAAGCTGGAGTCAGAGAGAGCAAGCATTTCACTCTGTTACAAAATTGGACTGCATTTCCTCTGAGTTCCACCTCCTAAATAGCTCTTGATTTTCTTCACTTCTTTTTGTCATCACTGCTGCTTGGCCAATCTCTACCAAATTTTTGCTGAATTACTGATATAATTTTCTATTCTTTCCTGGTCTCTTTACTGTGATGCTGGCTTGTTCAGGACTACCCCATTCTCCATATTGGAGTGAAAGTGGTGTTTTCAAATAGTAGATCTAATTCAAGACATTTGCCTGCTTAAAACACATAAATGGTCTTCATAATCCTCAAGATAAAATTCCATTTTCCACCCTGGCTAGTGTGACTCAGTGGATTGAGTGACCACCTGTGAACCAAAGGGTTGCTGGTTCAATTCCCAGTCAGAGCACATGCCTGGGTTGTAGGCCAGGTCACTGGTTGGGGGCGTGTGAGAGGCAACCAGTCAATGTATCTCTCACACATCAATGTTTCTCTCCCTCACTTTCTCCCTCTCTTCCCATCTCTCTAAAAATAAATAAATAAAATAAAAATTCCATTTTCCTTAGCAAGGCAACAAACTCTTCATGACTGCCCCTCTGTCAGTCCAGGCTCATCTTGCCAACTTTCTTGCTACCATCCCCATTTGAACTAGTTGAGATTTTCAAAATGTGACATTTGCTCTTGTCTCTGGCCTCTGTGATTTTGTTTCTTTTGCTTAAAGAAACTTCCCTCTCCCCATTCTTAGCTAAGTTGCATAGAGTATCATTTAGAATGATGCACTTGCACGCAACTTCTCTCATTCCAAAGTTATGCAATTACCTTGGAAAAGGTAAGTTTTGATAGACGAGGGCCAGTAAATTGTTTACTTGTCCTCTAACCGTGTTGACTTTGGTAGAAATTATAGAAGGCTATGAACACAGATACTATCTTCCCCCCCCCCCAGCTTTATTGAGGTCATGTGATGATTTGATATATCTAAACTTGGGAAAGGATTGCCCATGCTGAGTTAATTAACCCACATACAACTGGCACAGATAGATCTGTATCAAACCTGGCCAGGCCGCGGGTCAGAGGTGGGGCTGAGTGAGGGAGGGGTCAAAGGAAACACCCAAGGTGGCAGGAGTGAAACACTGCTGTTAGTGTAGCACAGGAGGACAGATTTCCGCACCCCCAGGCAGAGACTTAGTAGAGGGGGCCCTGAATAGAGTCTGCTTGTGGCTGGTAAGGGTGATTGATGGAGGAAAAAGACCTCCTCCTCCCTTCTGGAGCATGATGGCAGGGGAGATGCAGACCTGCCAGGCCAGCCTGGGAAAAGGACAAGATTGGCTGGGGAGCTGGACTCTTCCAGAGTGCACGGAATTTGGGGGCCCCCGGATTAAAACAGAGGAAAGGGGGAAATGCGGGCTTTCTCCTTCCCCTTGTTTACACTGTCAGGGGCTGGAGCGCTCCTGGACTGGCGAGTTCTGGCCCCCATGCACAGCTGGCTGCAGCAGTGGGCACTGGCCCCGGCCCAAGCACAGGAAGCGACTGCGGTGTGGTGATGGCGGCAGCAGACCTGTGCATGAGCACTCCAGGGAGGGAGCTTGAAGCTGGATGGCTGTCCACCTAGCAGCCTCCAGCTCTGAATGACAGATAAGGAGGGAGTGAGATTTCTGGGTATGGTTTTGGGTTTCAGCCTTTTTGGGTTTTCTGTGATTTGCATAAGAGAGGATCCTGGATGCAGGAGTCCTCCGTTCCCCCAAATAGTGAAATATTTTAATAAAGACCTTTTTCCTTCCTTACTAACCTTTGTCTTATGCCTGTGTTTGGTGGCAGGCACCTGACCCCCACTTTTGCTAAGTAACACCACTTCACATATTTACCCTTTTTTTTTTCTTTTGGTGAGAACATTTAAATTCTACTCACTTAGCAAAGTTAAGTTGTACACTAAATGCTATCAATGACAGTCACCAGGTTATAAATTAAATGCTCAGACCTACTCACTTTACAACTGAGTTTACACCTTTTACCAATCTTGTCCTGTCCTCCCCTCCCATCCCCCAGCCCACTTCTCTTCTTTGTTCCTGTGAATTTGACTTTTTTTAAAAAAAAGATTTCATATACGAAGAGGGATGCCAAAACAACAGAATTTATAAAAAATTGTGTATTTATTCCTACATGTTTAAATTTCAGTCACCTTCAAAGTACTCTCCATTTCATGCAATACACCTGTTGAGATATTTTTTCTACTGCTCAAAACAGTTTTTGAACTCATTGATTTTGATGTGTTTTAGTGCTTCTGCCATTTTTTGTTTCACTCTTCCACATCAGCAAAATGTTTCCCTTTGAGGACTTCTTTCATCCAAGAAAACAAAAAATAAGTTGGTTTCAGTGAGATCTGGCGAATGTGGAGGGTAGGGCATAGGGGTCATGCTGCTTTTGGTCAAAAAACTGCTGAGCACTCAGTGTGGTGTGGGCAGGTGTACACGTAAATCACCCATCATAAAACAGGTAATGCATTAAAAGAGTCTTCAAAAAAATTCGCTGAAGCCGAACACAGTCTGTCACAACAATGCCAGGTGTTGCACTGATACAGATGGGTTCCTAAAACACTCACCTAGTGGGGGAAGCTTGTACCACAAGGGACCTGACCTCAAGAAAATAATCCCATTTTTTAAGTCCCCCCCTCCTATAAGTGGAAACATGTAGTGTCTGTCTATCTTTCTTCTGTCTGGTTTATTTCACTTAGTATAATGCCCTCCAGGTTAATCCATGTTTCCCTGGTCTCCAGGAAGGATTCAGGTAGCCCCCAAATAGATGCTAAATTAGAAGCCTGACCCTCAGGCAGCAGCTTTCAAAGTGTGCAGATGAACCCCTTTCAGGGAAAAACTGGGGGATGAGTGACTGTGCCTGCTGCCTCTGAGCCGAACCCTGGAAAGATAATATAGCAAGTGCTGGCACCAATTAACAGCTACTTCTTAGTTTGTTGCATTCTGCGGGAATTTTCTTTGCTGCTACTGACTGGGACCAAGATTGCTTGTCCTTCTAAATCTGCTCAAAAAAAAGATGGTTGTATAACATTGAATTACTTTCCTAAACCTCTGAGTCACCTTAACTTGTCCTCAGTTTTCTTCCTGGATGACCCAGGTCATAAGAAGCAAACAGTGGGCACACATGAAGCAAGTAACTTCAAACCGTTGTCATGACATATTTTATCCTCTCCCAACCTGAAATGGAAATGTTCAGGTCTAGAAATAAGTAATCAAACATACCATCTTTTAATAGAACCAGCATACTGATTTTGACAAACATTTGGACATAAATTATTTTACGTAACACATAAATAGAATTCCTCACACATACAGAAAGAGATCAGCTTTCAAGTCAACAGGTTCTGCATCTGTGATTATCTCTTTGATATTCCCATTTGGTTTCCAACATAATAAGCAAATGAATATTACTTATTTTGCATCCATGATATCTGAAGTCATATCTGAAGGCCTAAGCAGGATACTAAAAATTGACTTCATTTCCATCAGAATTTTACTTAACGTTTCTTGAAGAAGACGTTTGATTATGAGGCAGCTGTCCACCTGCAATTTGCAATTGGACTTTCATAGGTTCATTCTTTCTCACTAAATTCTTCTTCATATGTTATTTAATATTTTTTCCTTGAATATTTAGTATGTCTGGTTCTTGGTAGGTGGGTTAAGGACTCAAGGACACCTTATTAAAATTAAGTGTGACATAAAAGTGACCAAGAACATGAACCAGAAACATTAATTACATGAAAATCTGGCTGCCAGGACTATATATGATGATCCAGATATCACACGATTATTGCAATGTGGAATGAAATATTTGCCACGCTGGTCTCGGACACCACGCTTCTCATAATGCTGGAGAATTGCACAACACTATGCCTTCGGCTCATACCAAACTCTCAGTCAAAATCTAGCAGCCTTTCTTCAAGACCAGTTCTTAAATTACTTCTCCCACATTCTGCACTTTTACCATTGATTTTTTTAAAACCTACACTTTACAATTTTTCCCCAATACATTTTGTCTTATCAGTTTTAAGCATTTTTTCAGGCCATTTGTCTTTGATGGCTTCACTAAGAAAACGAATCATCACACATTAATTCAACCCTCCTTCAGAATATTTCACCATAGGACATTCCCATCAGGCTGAATTAGGATGTTCGGAACTGATATTGTACTAAATGCCTTTAACTGCTTTGCAATCAGTTCCTAGGAATGGAGTGGTGATGGGGACAAGGGAAGAGTTGGAGGGAAAGAGATAAGAATAAGACCTTGGAAGATAAGTGGATTCTTTTGACATTGGAATCAAGAAATTCATGATAAAGATGAAAAACACAGCTGTAACTGGCGTAGAGAGTGATTCAGACTTCCATCCTGGCAAGTCTTTTAACTTTGGCAGCAAGAATTGGGCCTGAAAGATTTCCACCGCTTTGAGTTCTGATGTTCCTTTAGTCTTACCAGCAAGAAAAATCATCCTGGAGCAACGAGCGTGCTGATTTTGTAAATTCCCTCAAATATGGCCCTGTTTAAATTGCTGCTGATTAAACATTCTTGACATCTTTCCTTTCTCAATGTGCCATGACTCATCAGGTGGTCACAGTGGAAAGTAAGAGCTAAATCTGTTTCTTTAAAATGTTTACTGGGGGTGAGCAGTGGAAAAACAATAGGAGCTCAAATGATGAATGGCTTTGATAGGCCGTGTGTCTTTGACCTGTTGATAATCTTCAAGAAGTGATATATTAGCTGTAAGGAAACATCCCCAGGATCTTAATCAGCCCAAAGATTTGAACTCCTACAAGCCTGAGCTTCTACTGTCAAAGAAGCATCTCCCAAGTGGGGTTGACTTCTCTGCTACTACTGAAGGTCATTTAGAAATCATTCATTTTTCTTCTTTAAAAAGATCCTATTTTGGGGATTTAGCTTTATGGACTTTGGGGGTCATTTTCAAAAATGTATTTAGGTAGAATGATACATTGGTCTTATGTGCAGGATGGCTGTCTCAGGGTTGGGGGCTGGGAAGGGTTTGAGTGCTATGAGCTTCATTCTAAGGTCTGTCACTGACCCCTCTATGGGGTTCGGGCCAGTTATACTACTTCTCTGTCTCTGAATAACTTATTTCTATCTGGGAGTTAATAGGTTATGTAAGCTGGCCTTAAGACATTGTGGCAAACACAAGTAACAGTTTGGGAGCACAGTGTCCATGAGACAATGTCAGAATGTTAAAATTTTAAAAGTAAGTGAAAACACTACAAGTTGCTTCCTTTAGGCTCTGTTATTGACGATGTAAGTGCCTGGTAACTTGGAGAACTCTAGTAGCATCTGTAGGTTGTCAAGACAATAGCTATTGCTACCACCAGCCTACCTAGAAGGATCTGAACATAAGGTAATAATAATTCAAAAATCTTTCTCCTGGCTATGACATGTGAAATGGCAAGTATTTCCTCCTCTGGTCTATGTGCCTTTCCTGTTTCTCACTTTTTGCTGCATCAAATGCCATTTCTTGCTGTGTTTCTCTTTTGCAGAGCTACACCATTCCACTGGCCAGTTGTCTGAGATGATGCTCTTTTTCTTCCTCAGCAGATACAGGAAGGGGTATGAACTGCAGGGGAAATAGAGTTTTATTATGGAAACTTCTTGCTTGGGGGAATTAGATGGATTCCCATCTAATGCTCTTTTTCTTGTTAAAGGGAACTTATTTAATTAAAAGAAGATCATAACTATGAACAATGAAATGGCAAAAAATACATATCTATCAACAATTGAATCTAAAAAACAAACTAAGCAAACAAGAACAGAGAAGAAATCATGGATACAGAGAACATTTGATGGTTGCCAGATGGTAAGGGGTGTGGGGGAAAGAGTGAAGAGGTGAAGGGGTTAAGTTACAGAATAGCCATGGGGATGTAAAGTTCAGGATAGGAAATGGAGTAGCCAAAGAACCTATAGGCATGACCCATGGGCATGAACAATGGTGTGGGAATTGCCTGAGGGAGTAGGGAGTGCTGGGTGGAGGGAGGCAAAGGAGGAAACAATGGGACAACTATAATAGCATAATCAATAAAATATAATTTAAAAAAAGAGTAGATAGAAGTGACCTATAGGATTAGTCTCACATAACTCAATAATAACTGTTAGAGTAACTTATCTAAAATTTAGTCTTCTTATTTTATGGAAGTGAAAGAAATGCTGATTGGGTGGTTACATAAGTTTAGCATACTTCTATTATCATGTATCCATTGTTTTATTTTCTCTTTTTAGTAAGTCCTGTTGGCTTTCAGGTCAGGATGGCAAATGGAACCAATGCTAAAACTCCCATCTTCGGCTCCAATATACACCTAAATTACAGGTAAATATATTTTATAAATTGAAAAGTGCAAGGCAACACTCAAACACGTGAAGGGGAAATATGTGGTCTAGAAATGAAGATACTACCATAAAAATGGCAAAACAAACAAGATCAGAAAAATGCAGTTGCCAGTAGCTGAAGCTGTGGGATTGGCAGATCTGAAAGGAGCTCTCAGAGAGGAACAGAGGGAACAGGTGCAGTAGCTGATGTCTGGAATTTCTCAGAACCAAAGGAAGACAAAGTCCTCAGACTAATAGAGTCCGTCATGTGTCAAATGGGGTAAATATACTTTAAAAATTCACCCCTAGATACCTTATACTAATGTAGAATATTAAGAAGAAGAGAAAAATCCTACATAATAAGAATCAGATGAACTATATACTATTCTTAGTAAAAATAGATGCCTAAGGAAGTAGATTGATATCTATAGGGTTTTCCAAGGAAAAATAACTGTGCTGTAATTCTAAAGCTAGTTAAGTTATAATTTATGAGGATATTTTAGAGCTACTTACACTCCTAAAATGAAATCCACTGTTAGATTAACTTTGAAAGTCTATTTCAACTAAATAAATTTACACAACTAGGAGGAAGTAGTGATGTGTAGGAATCAAAAGTGAACAAAAATCAGGAAACCATAATGGAAATAAAAATGAATGTTGTTTATAAACAAAAACAACATGATATTTTTTTGTTTGGTAACAAGATATGTCTAAAACTTTATGCAAAAAATACATAGAAATTGGGAAAATGTTTAAAGAAAACTAAAGTGTGGTAAGGTTATTCTTTTCTTCAGAAGGAGGAGAAAATAATAATTATTAGCTTTGGACTTTGTAAAAAAAGATATGTATTAGTGTTAAAAATTGCAAGGGTCAACAATAAAAATAAAAAAAAAGAGAAAGAAACAGCATACATAATTTCCAAACAAGTAGAGGAGAAAAGGAAAACAAATCCTTGATCAGCTGAGAAAAAAAAAAAAAAACAACAGGAAAAGAAAACAAGGAAAAATAAGCAAGTATAATGGATAAAAACACAAAAGAAATATGGCAGATACAAGAACAAATATATCAGTAATCATAAAATATATGAAGCATCAAACCTGTCTTCTAAAAGATACTCTCATACTTCATGAAAATAAATCCTTCTATGTACTTTTCCCAGAATCACTGCAGAAAAGAAAAAGTGGATAAAATGCTTAGGAGAATATATATTATGATAAATATCAACATAGAGAAACTGATATAGCAATATGCAAATCATATTTAGTGTGGTGAACAACATGAAAAGGGTAACAGAAAAAATACTTAATACTAATCAAAGGAACAATTCCCCTCTAAAAACAAAAATATGTTCAAGAATGTATTCTCCCGCCTATCCACACTGTGATCCCAAACTTAATTATGTAATTTAATTTGTTTGATCTGTGGTATTTATTTTTTAATTATATTTTATGGATTATGCTATTATTGTTGCCCCAGTTTTTCCCCCTTTGCTCCCCTCTCTCTGGTAACCTGCTTACCCCCAGCAACTCGCCCCTTAGTTCATGTCTGTGGGTTATGGGTGTAAGTTCTCTGGCTTCTCCATTTCCTATGCTATTCCTAACTTCCCCCTCTCTGTTTTGCTCCTACCAATTATGCTTCTTAATCTCTGCACCATTTCCTCATTCTCCCCTTCCTCCTCCCAGCTGATAACCCTCAAAATGATCTCCATATCTATGGTTCTGTTCCTGTCCTGGTTGTTTGCTTAGTTTTTTGCTTGTTTTCAGATTCTGCTGTTTATAGTTGTGAATTCATTGCTATCTATCTATCTATCTATCTATCTATCTATCTATCTATCTATCTATCTATCTATCTATCTCTCGGAAGGGAGGGTGAAACAGAGGGAGAGAAACATTTATGTGAAAGAAACATCAGTGGGTTGCTTCTCCCACACCCCTATCCAGGGACCTGGTCTGCAACTCAGCCCTGGTGGGAATTGAAATGGTAAACTTTCACTTTGCAGGCTGGCACTTAGTCCCCTGAGCAACACCAGCCAGGGTGAATTTGTTGCATTTTTAATGCTCATAGTGTTGATCTCTTCTTTTTCTTAAGTAAGACCCTTTAACATTTCTTGTAATAATGGCTTGATGTTGATGAACTCCTTTGGCTGCACCTTGTCTGGGAAGCACTTTATCTGCCCTTCCATTCTAAATGATAGCTTTGCTGGATAGAGTAATCTAGATTGTAGGTCCTTTCTTTTCATGACTTTGAATACCTCTTGCCAGCCCCTTCTTGCCTGCAAAGTTTCTTTTAAAAAATCTGCTGATAGTCTTATGGGAACTCCTTTGTAGGTTACTCTCTGCTTTTCCCTTGATGCTTTTAAGATTTCTCTTTATCTTTAACCTTTGGTGTTTTAATTATGATATTTCCTGGAATGATCCTCTTTGGGTCCAAATTGTTTGGGACTCTTTGTGCTTCTTGGACTTGCATGTCTATTTCCTTTGACAAATTAGGGAAGTTTTCTATCATTATTTTTTCAAATAAGTTTTCCATTTCTTGCTGTTCCTCTTTTCTTTCTCGCATCACCATGATTCGGATGTTGGCACGTTTGGAGATGTCCCAGAGGCTCCTTAAGCTTATCCTCATTATTTTGGTTTATTGTTTCTTCCTTTAGTTCTGGTTGAATATTTAATTCTTCCTTGTGTTCCAACTCATTGGTTTGAATCCTAGCTTCCTTCCCTTCTTTGTTGGTTTCCTGTGGATTATTCTTTATTTCACTTAGTGTAACTTTCATTTCTTCTCTTATTATTATTATTTTTTTTGCCATGCTCAAGGAGTTCTCTGAGCATCCTTATGACCAGTGTATTGAACTCTGCATCTGATAGATTGGCTATCTCCATTTCGCTTAGTTCTTTTTCTGGGATTTTGTTCTATTCTTTAATTCGGGCCATATTTCTTTGACTCCTCATTTTAGCAGCTGCCCTGTGTTGTGTTTGTTTCTGTGCATTTGGTAGCGCTGCTTTTACTCCCTGTCTTAGTAGCATGGCCTATGTCAAATAGACACATGTAAATTGTGTGGGGTGGAGCCATAGGTAATTGCCAGGACAGTGCGCCTGCTTCACCGCTTTGTGACTGTGTGGGGAGGGCTTGGAGAGGGGACAATGCCATTGCCTGGCTTCTGGCAGTTCCCTTGGCACTTGCCCAATTTCCAGTCACTTCACTTCCTTCACTTCCTTCCTGTGTGAGGCTGACACCCTTCCAGCTGCTGCCCCCGTGGTGAATCCAGGAATACATGGGTTTGGGTATGTTCTAAGACTGTGCTGCCATTTAAGCAGTGGAAATCCAGAAGTTTCTTCCACTACCTCAACCCCCACTGGTTTTAACAGCCAGAGGTAACAGGGATCTATCTTCCCAGTGCTGGAACCCTGGGCTGTGTGGTCTGGCCTGGGGCTGGGATTGCTCACTTTGAAGCTATCCATCCCACCCATTCTGCTACCCTTCCACACCACACCACCTTTCCACCCATCTCTGTGACTCTGCCCCTCTACCCATCTGGATGATGAGTCTTCTTTGAATCCTTGGTTGTCAGACTTCTAGACAGCTCAATTTTCTGATGGTTATGGGTGTTATTAATTTTGAAATCTGGTTGTAATTCTTTCTATGGTTGCACAAGGAGGCGAAGCATATCTACCTATGCCTCCATCTTGACTGGATGTTCTGGTATTTAATTTTTAAGTTGCATTTTGAGAATAATAATGCTTAGTTTTAACAATGACAATAAAAAATATATATCTCATTTTTCAATTAGCAATAATCGTGCCTCAGATAAACCACATTGGCTATGGAACTGCCACTGCGCAAAGCTGTATATCTCATTTTTAATACAATGTCCATAGTATTTAAGGAAATTAAACAGAAAAAGCATTACTTGAGAAATCCTTCACATTTGAAAAACTTTGATCACATTCTCCTCATAATTTGCATTCCTAATTCTTCGTTATCCCATTGAGTTATGTATGTTATAAATAAATGTTAGGAATGTTTTTCTTGCTTGCATAATTCTGAAGTATAAGTATTTAAATAGTATGTCAGTGTGTTTGTCCAAAAGTGGCTCTATTTTTATATGTAGACATCTCCTGCCCTTAATTTTGTTTGTCTCTTACCCCCCACAGAAAGACATTCGAATCTTCTGAATGATGAAATATTAAATTTTGTTTATTAATACCTATATATAATTAACAAATTACTTCTAATATAATTATTTTCTAATTATTATATTTAAAAGTATCAATAACATTCAAGATCATTCTTCCAGAATTTACCTTTTCCTCCATAATTAGAATACAGGGAAAAATCAAGGTGATACATAATAAGAAATATCAAAAAACTCAAAATTTAAGACAAATTAAATTGTTTATATCATTTGAATAATTTTAAAAGCACACTGGAGGTAAGAGTAATTATTGATTGAAATGTCCTGTTAACTATTTTTTTTTTTTTGTTATTTATCTTCTTTGATTGTGATTACATAGGAATCATAGCTGGGACTAGGAAAAAAACAATGAAATATCCTTTGTGGAACACATGTATGATAAGAGCTTAGTGTTTGGAGTCAGTATATGGTTTTGGATTAAATATTGTTTTACTACTATTATGGTTCTAAGTAAGTTAGTGGATCAGGAGAATAGATTTTTCTTGATTGTATGTCCACCTCTATCAATCAATGCATCTAATAGCCCGAGATTAATGTTGTACAGCAAAAATTTACTTTGTAACTTAACACAAAGCAGAAGAATGCTAATTGATTTGCATTTTTCTTGTTATTCCCTAAAAATATTGTTATCCCCTTAACACCTGGCATAAAGAACACACTCCTTTTAACAACAAATATGCTTCCCCAATGCCTGTTTCTTGTCAACAGACACAGTTTAATCTTTGAGAGTCAGATGCACACATCTTTTGGCTGAAAACATGGAGAGTGATTTTACACCAAACACATCAAGAGGGAAATTGGGAACAGTTGCAACACTATTGCTCAGCATTGGAAATCCTTTTATAGTACGGGACAAACACTGGCCTTATTCCAGCACCCAAAATTCCTCCTTTGTAGTATAATCGCTTAAGAGATTTTTCATTATTGTCTTTTCTGCTTAGATCAACAATAGGTAGATTGAGTGCAAATGGGCCTTCAAATCCATTTTTAATCTTTTAAACAAGCAAATTAGTTGTGAATTATTTATCAAGAATATCCTGGTGGACACTAATACAGTCAAATCAACTTTCTGCGTTCTTGTAACCTGGAATTGTTAAGCCTTGGAAATAGTGCTGTAACTACTGTTTCTTTTCTTTTACCAATTTTCAGTTTGCTTTTTAAAAATAATTTGATATGCTATCAGAGTACTGAAAAGTGTTTGCTTCTTCATCCAAATGACATAGTCAAATCACTGGGAAAAATCAAATAGTAACTGGACAAACAAATGTTTAGGATTTGTAAAAAAAATGCAAAGAGGGAATTGGGTAAGAAAAGTTTAAAGTAAGAAAGAAACTTTTTAAAAAGAAAAGTCTGTCCATAAAAGTTCAGCCATTCTTAATATAACAAGAATGGTTTGCATGACATTGCTGTAACCCGGCAGCCAAGGAGAGTGGACTGAAATGTGCACGTGTGAACAATGATGACTTCTGTACTAGTTAGTGGGGGCTGTAGACGCCATTGATTGAGCATTTGTACTGTGTGGACATCTCATTCAGAATGATTTAGTAAGTAGAGCAATGAATCTGCATCAAATTTGTATTAAGCTTGAATGTTCCTCTGTGGAAACTATTTGGATGATTCAGGGATGATGCAGTGAGTGCAGCACAAATAAAAATGTGGCACAAATGCTTCAAAGATGGTTGAGAATCTGATCAGAAAGTGATCCATGTTCTGGAAGGCCTGCAACAGGCAGAACACCTGAAGTGTTGAAAATGTACGGGTTGTAATCAACAAAGATCAGTGACAGTGTGAGAACTAGAAGCTGATCTAGGGATTCCAAAAACTACTGTGTCTGAGATTTTGACTCAAGATCTTAGCATGAAATGTGTTGTGGCCAAATGCATTCCATGGTTTCTACTACCAGAGCAGAAGGAACATCATCCTGCAGTTGCTAGTAACTTGATTCAAACTACTACCAATAAACCAGATTTCCTCAAAGAGGTCATAATGGGAGACAAATCATGGGTCTATGGCTATGATCCAGAAATGAAGCCCCAGTCATTCCAATGGAAGTCGCCTGGTTCTCCATACCTGAATAAGGTGTTACAATGTTGCAGCAAGATGAAGACCATATTAACTGTGTTATTTTGATTGGGAAGATGTTGTCCTTCATGAGTACTACACCCCTCTAGGCCAAACAATTAATAAGGAGTACTAACTCAATGTTCTTTCTTGGTTGAGAGATACAATACGATAAAAACAGCTGCAGCTATGAGCAACTAATGATTGGCAGCTTCATCGTGACAACATGCCCACTCATGCATCATATCTCCTGCAGAGTTTTTTTGTGAAACATAAATTACCCAGGTGACTCAGCCCCCATACAGCCCAGATTTGGCACCCTACCACTTCTGGCTTTTCCCAAAAATAAAATCACCTTTGAAAAGGAACAGATTTCAGACCTTGATGAGATCCAGGAAAATATGATGGGGCAGCTGATGGTGATTGGAAGAACTGTGTGAGGTTCCAAGGTGTTCCAAGGTGCCTACTTTGAAGAAGACTGAAGCATCATTGTCCTATGTACAAAGTTTCTTATATCTTCTATCTTCTTCAATAAATGTCTCTATTTTTCATATTACATGGCTGGAAACTTTTTGGACAGACCTCAGTACTTTTGTGGGGCTAGGTAAGGGGAATGTAGAGTGTGTATTGTACCAATCTTACCACACAAGTCAGTGAATTTGTTACAAGGAAAGAACAAGCCAACTACAGTTCCTTGATTTGCAACTTTATAAAGTCAACATGAATTCTCTCTTTTCATTGCTGACCTAAATCTTTAGTCAACCCAAATATCATCAGTTTTTTTATGCTATACAGGCTTGTAGACAATATGAAACCTTATATTTCTCTTATATATAAGGGAAATATATATTCTAATATGTAGGCAAAACTGGCTGCTTCATAACCAGAAGGTTATAAAATGCAGGACAAAATTACAGAATAAACTCAAGCAAAACTGAGGCATGCTTGGAAAAAGACAAACAGAGAATATTAACAATGAGAGTAATATAATTTGTGTAGTTACAAATATTATGATGCTGTTAACAAACAGGACAATAGACAGACAACAGTATGATGATTACCAGAGAGAAAGGGGGTTTGAAGAGGTAGAAGAGGGTAAAAGGGGTATTAATGGTGATAGAAGGAAACTTGACTTGGGGTGTAGATACACAATACAATATACAGATGATGTATTATAGAATTGTACCTCTGAAATCTATATAATGTATAATCGATGTCACCCCAATAAATTCAATTTTAAAAGAAGATGGCCCTCACTGAATAGCTCAGTTGGTTTGAGCATTGACCAAATATGCTAAGGTTGGGGGTTTGATCCCCAGTCAGAGTATGCATAAGAGTCAACCAATGAATGCATAGATATGTGGATCCATAAATCAATGTTCCTCTTCCCCTCTCTCTCAAAAAATCAATAAATAAAAAAATTTTAAGAGGTGGACATAAATTTGAAGTTTTTGTGAGTGTTATGAGTTTTAAAAAGTTACAAAAGTGAACTCTTATTGAACGCTTATTGTAAACCACAATAATTCTTATTAAAATTCAAAGGATTAAGAGCTACTAATGTCTTCATTAATTGATGAAGAAACCGAAATATAGAAAGACTGAATAGCTTGTCCAAAATTCCATAGCTAACAAGTAGGGCTGAGGTAGAATTCAAACACAAACTCTGCTTTCAGAACCCATCATTTTAATTACTTGGCATATGGCCTCATTCCCATCCACTATACCTAATATCACTAAAACTATTATTGTTAAACCTTGGAGAGACCCTTTATCAAAATAACAAAAATGCTTTTACAGTGTCTTGCACAAAATTTACATAAAATACTAAACTATTTGCAACTTTGATGGACATGAATCTGATGACTATGCTCTTCTTAGAGTATTCCTTTTTGCCATGTGTGCGGTCTGCTCAAGCTGGTGTTAACTGATATTACTTTGGGGTGGAAAATATGCCAAAAGTAGAAGATGGAGCATAAATCAATGGGGAATAAGGGAGAATTGTGTGCATTTTGAGTCTAACTAAGAAAAACAACATTAAACTTAAAATAGTTTTAAAAAGCTAAAAAATAAAAACTTTAGCACCAATTATGTGCTGCATACTTTCTAACATAAAATTCCTTTAAAGCTCCTAATTCCTCTGTGACATAAGTATTATTACCTATTTAAATGAGCAACCTGACGTGAACCAGTGCAAAGATGAAATTCAAACCTAAGTCTTCTCTTGAGAAGTCCTTTGCTCTGCTATTGCTCTGCTACTCTATGATGAGGAAATGCAATGATAAGATCCAATTCTGAAGTCAGTCCAAATTCTTGCTTTCAACATAATAATGACTATGAGACACTCCTACAAATTAAAATGATGATGCAATGCTGATAATTAAAAAGACTGACTATATCAAGTGTTGGCAAAGATGTAGAATTCTCACATATTCATGGTGGGCATGGAAAATGGTACACCCCTACTTATTAGCTATGCAATCATGAGCAAATTAGTCAGCCTCTCTGTAGCTTGATTTGTTTATTTGTAAAATGGGAATGATAATGACACATAAAGAGTTGTTGTGGGGACTAATGAGCTGATACATACAGAGTACATAGAAGACTGTCTGCTATCATATTTTTAAGGCTCAATAAAACTGTGAAAAAATAATCCCTGCTCTTTTTTATTATTAGAAGCCATTTCTACAGCTGTGTCCTTGGAACAAGGCAAGTATGTCTGATTTCACCACTTCTATTCAATATTGTATTGGAGGTCTTAGCCAGTGCTATAAAGCAAGATAAAGAAATGTCATTCAGATTGGAGATGAAGAAGGATAATTATTTTTAATTATATTTTATTGATTATGGGATTACAGTTGTCCCCATTTCTCCTCTTGGCACCTCTCCACCCAGTGTCCCTTGCAACCTCAGGCAATCCCCCCACCACTGTTCACGTCCATGGGTCGTACATATAAGTTGTTTGGCTACTCCATTTCCTATACTGTACTTTACACCCCCATGGCTATTCTGTAACCACTTATTTGTACTTCTTAATCCCCTCACCTCTTCACCCATTCCTCTACACCTCCCTCCCATCTGTCAAACAAAGAAAAGCACCTTGGTCTGCATCACCCAGGAAACCCCAGAACCTGTGAAACCAGTGGACAGCCACAGACCACATCAGAGCACCACCACCCTGCTCCTGCACAGCTTATCCTCCACAGAGGGCAGAGGTTGGTGGTCGGTGCTCACAGCCAATCCTTGCAGCTGACTGGTATGGGTAAATCCCTCCCATTGACCTGCCAACAGCAATTGAGTCTCAACTATAAGAGGAGAGACATCTCAGATCACACAAAGGGTGCAACTCGAGTACACAGCTTGCATGATACAGGAGGCTGTGCCAATGGGCCCTATAGGACACCTACTACATTAGGCCACACAACCAAGACAGGGAGTCATAGCAGCTCTACCTAATACTTAGAAACAAATACAGGAGGCCACCAAAATGAGGAGACAAATAAACATGCCCAAATGAAAGAACAGTACAAAACGCAAAGAACTAAACAAAATGAAGATAAGCAATTTATTAGATGTAGAGTTCAAAGCACCAATTATAAGGATGCTCAAGGAACTTAATGAGGACCTGAGCAGCATAAAAATCCAGTCAGAAATGAAGGATACACAAATTAAAACACAGAACAATTTACAGGGAAACAACAGTAAAGTGGATGAAACTGAGAACCCAGTCAATGATTTGGGACATAAGGAAACAAACAAAAATAAGAACCATGAGAAGAAAAAAGAATTTAAAAAAAAAAAACAAAAACAAAAAAAAAAAACAAGGATAATCCCTGGCTGGCATGGCTCAGTGGATTGCTTTGTTGCAAACCACACCAGCCTGCAAACCAAAGGATTGCTGGTTTGATTCCCAGTCAGGGCACATGCCTGGGTTGTGGGCCAGGTCCCCAGTTGAGGGCACTTGAAAGGAAACCATACATTGATATTTCTCTCCATCTCTTTCTCACTCCCTTCCCCTCTCTAAAAATAAATAAACAAAATCTTAAAAAAAAAAAAACAAACAGGGGTAGTGTAAGCAGCCTCTGGGACAACTTCAAGCATTCCAACATCCCCATCATAGGGGTGTGAGAAGAAGAAGAGAAAGAGCAAGAAATTGGGAATCTATTTGAAAAAATAATGAAGGAAAATTTCCCCAATTTGGTGAAGGAAATAGATGTGCAAGTCCAGGAAGCACAGAGGGTCTCAAACAAGATGGATACAAAGAGGCCTATTCTAAGACACATCATTATTAAAATGCCAAGGGTCAAAGTTAAAGAGATAATTTTAAAAGCAGCAAAGAAAAAGAAGTTAGTTATCTACAGGAGAGTTCTCATAAGACTGTCAGCTGATTTCTCAAAAGAAACTTTACAGACTGGAAGGGACTGACAAGAAATATTCAAAGTCATGAAGAGCAGGGACCTGCAGCCAGGATTGCTCTACCTAGCAAAGCTATCACTTAGAATTGAACCTCTGATAAAGATCTTCCCAGACAGGAACACACTATAGGAGTTCATTATCACCAAACCATTTTTATATGAAATATTAAAGATACTTGTGGAAGAAAAAGAAGATCAAAACCATGAACAATAAAATGGCAATAAATATATATCTATCAATAATTGAATCTAAAAAACAACTAAACAAACAAGAAGAACAGAGGCAGAATCATGGATATGGAGAGCATTTTGATGGTTGTCAGATGGGAGGAAGATGTGGGAGAATGGGTGAAGAGGTGAGGGGATTAATTAGTATAAATAAGTAGTTACAGAACAACCTTGGGGATGTAAAGTACAGTATAGGAAATGGAGAAGCCAAAGAACTTATATATATGACCCATAAATGTGAATAATGGTAGGGAGATTGTCTGAGGAAGTGGGTGTTGCTGGGTGGAGAGGGGCAAAGGGGGAAAATGGGGTCAACTACAATAGCATAATCAATAAAATATAATTTAAAAAATAAATAAAGCATTTAGAAAAGTTAAAATAAAATCATCCCTGGGAAAAAAAATTTCATGGACACTTGGCCAGCTTATCAAAAGAATATTAAGGTTTAGCTTAATCTTAAGCTACATAACAAAATAAATTCCAGGAGTAACAGAGTGAAATGTATATATAATATAACTTTTTTAAAACAGAAGCAAATATAGATAAATGTTTATCTAACCCTCTAGATACAGAGGATTTTTAAGCTTGAAATCAATGGAAAAATCATAAGAACAAAACACTTAAATATCTTTAAATTGACTATTGTGTCTTAAAAACACAATAAACCATATTTAATATTAAGTAAAACTTTAAAAACCTGCAATATATGGCCAAAAGTTTGGCATTTAATATATGAAGTACTCTTAGAAATAGCTAAGGAAAACACAAGATCCCTTTGCATAAATGTACAAAGGATAGTAATAGCTAATGCAAATAAATTTTTAAAAATGTGAATTTGTACAAAAGCAAGACACTTTTTGTCCTTCAAACTAGCAAACATTTTTAAAGATTATAGAAATATTAATGAGATTAGCAAACATTGAAAATATTGTAGTTATATTAGTGAGGTTAAAGTAAATTCTGCAATTTTACATGCCACAGGTGGTAGAGTAAGTTGTTGTGTACTTTGGAAGAATTAAAAACATCTAAATATCTAATATTAAGAGAATAATTATATTAATTATGATACAATCACACTGCAAAATATTATATAGTTAAATAAATATTATATTTATATGTAATATATTGCAGAGTTGTAATCATTGCAAAAATTTCCATGAGTTTTTTTTTTAATTATAGAAGAGTGATGTTGGACCAAATTATATCACACAATATTGAATATATGTGATCTTTCTTATCTATGGAAATGGAAAAATACAGATTTAAATAAGTTGAAAGAAACATGTCAATATGTTAAAGTAATGATTACCCTGAGTGGTAGTAATCAGGTAGGATTATGGAATTTTTTTTCTTTGTTTATATGCCTTTCAAATTCTTTATTATGAGCAGATATACAAGAAAGTTAATTTAAACTTCTTTAAACCTTATCATATGGATTGAGTTAGATCAGTGATTATCAGCCTAGCACAATACTGTTCCCAGGAACATTTGGCAATGTCTAGAGGAATCTGTAGTTGTCACAACTCAGGGAAAAGGTGCTACAACAGGCATCTTGGTGTAGAAACCATGGATGCTGCCAAACATCCTACAATACACAGGACTGGCCCTGTAACAAAGACTTACGTGGCTCAAAACATCAGTGCAGCTGAGGTTTAGAAACCCTGAGTTAAGTGATCCATCTTTATGCTCTCAAAACATCCTACACACACCCCTGCAAAATTCATTATATTGTTGATATTTACTGTTTACAAGTCTGTCTTACCTACAAGACTTCACATAAATTCAGGGCTTTTAGCTAGGTGATACCTGGCACATAGGACCTCACTCTATGTTCACTAATACAACTTATCCAACTACGTTTTACTGAGACTATGCTGGATACCAGACTCCTTGCTAGCTCTAGATTATAGAGATGAACAAGATTATTTAAAAATCCCTATCCTTGTAATGTTCAATTTTGGGGAAGCTAGATATTAAATAAGTAGAAATGTAAATAAACAAGATCTTAACAGATTGTGATGAATTTTATAATGGAAATAAAACAGGTAAGGAGATAAACAGTAACGGGATAAAGAGCTACTATAGATAGGTTAGCAAGGGAAGTTCTTTCTAAGTAGGTGGGCTTCAAGCTCATAACTGAAGGATGAGAATGAACTAGCTATTCAAAGACCTTAAAGAAGAGTATTCTGGGAAGAAAAAAGAGCAAGTGCACTTGACAAATGTATGTTTCATAGATGAATTAATAGTATACGTTAACAATATTTCGATGACAATTTGCAATCTACATTACAATTTTTGATAGCTCCCTTTCACCTGTTGTTTCCCACTTAGCAAGCAAGCGAGAACATAAAATTTGAAGTGCATTTTCCTTCTTTAAGAAATTGTGTTATGTATCTGTCATTTGTACACATAAATTCAGGCAAGCATTCCTTGGCAGTCCTACTAAATTGTATATGTGAGTTATGAATGAGTTTGTTTACAAGATTCAAGAATTACACATATCCCCACAGCTAAGAACTTCTCAGGGAGTCTCTGCCAACTCCACAAAATTATAATCTTATATAAATCCCACAAGGAGGGGAAAGAAATAATCTTTTCATCCCTGTACTTTTTTTTCTAGCATATAGTAAACAATTGCTGTTAGAGCAGAGAAAAAGAAATTTGATAAAAATAATATTCATACTTTATAGACCTATTTTCCTGCTCGTAAGCTCAGAGAACTATATTCAAAATAAAAATGCAGAGGTGATATTGAGAAATTGTATAAATAAAAGAATTCAGGGGCCTGTAAATGAAAGACATACTAGGTAACACCTGTTTCTCTACCTGCTGTGATTGGTTACATGTAAATGGTTCAACTGGACATGGATGTCTGGTGAACTAGGTCTATTCCCTGCAACATATCAGCTTCCCAGAGCTGAACAGAGAGAAGGAGACTCTCTGATCGTGATATATGCCCAAATTATATAGTTTTGAAGAAGAGCTCGAATGAAAATGAAAAATAAATAATGGGCTTTCCCCCAGATATTACTGAATTCTGAATGCAAGATGGAGGCATGTTGATGAGCCATATATTTGCATATTGCCTGTCTAAGGCATGTGTAAAAAAATCTACTCATTAGCTGAATCTATCTATCCATCTTTCTCACTTGATAGCTGATAATCACTCGGGTGCTGGGGAAGGCAACTAGCAGATGCCGCCACCTTTGAGAATATGAAAATCCTTATGCTACAAAACACTTCTAAATTTCAGATAAAATATAATAAATGTACTCTTAAAATTCATTTCTGAGACTTCCATTTCCTGCCAAGGTGGAGTAACAGGAACCAGATTTACCCTTCCACCCAAAGCAACCAAAAAAAAAAACAAACCCACAAAACCCAGAAAAATATATGAACCAATGGTTTCATGGCCATTAAGCAATGAAAGGCAGCAAAGCCTGAGAGGCAATAGAAATGAGGAAAGCCCTATGTTTGCCCCATCTTGTTGCCCTGAGTTTCCATTCATAGCACCAGGTAGGGAACCTGTGGCAAATCCTGGTGCACATGTTGGGTTGAGGGGCTCAACTGAGAGTCTGAATAGATCAAGACAGCTAGAGATTGAAGACAAAAGAGCTTCACAGAGAGAGAGCGCTGACATCTGCAGAATCCCCCTCAAGTAATTAGCCCGGTTGTCACTGGTTCATCGATATGAAGAAATTATCCAAGTTTAGGCATAAAAAATAAATGCATTAGAGAGTAGTGCCAGGCACGCACAAAGTGACTGCTCCCATCAGGCAGAATGGAAAAAAACATAATTCACAGGAAAATACATAATAACAGGAAGTTGCCTCAGTAATTAACGATTCCATTGAGCGCTACTCTGAACCTGTGAAACAAATTGTAACAGGATCAAATTGTTTGTATTCTCCCATCTAAAGTCATTGGGTCCCAGGACAAATCTCTAAAATATTTATAGGAATACAAAAATATGCATCTGCACGAGAGGCAACCACACATTGATGTTTCTTTCCCTCTCTCCCTCTCTCTTTCCCTTCTCCTCTAAAGATAAATAAATAAAATCTTTAAAAAAAAAATATGCATCTGACAAGGTAAAGTTTCAATATCTGGCATCCAGTCAGTTGACTGAGTTTCACGAATTTGCAGAGTATAAAATAATATCTGAAAATAAATTATATTTTTAAAAGGATTTTTTTTTTAGAGAGAAGGGCAAAAGTGGGAGAGAAGTGAAGCATCGATGTGTAAGAAAAGATCTGTTACCTGGCCTGCAACTCAGGAATGTACCCTTAATGGGAACTGAACCAGTGACATTTTGGTTCACAGGCCAGACCTCAAACCACTGAGCCACACCAGCCAGGGCTGAAAATAAGTTATATTTCTATATATCAGTAGTGTATAACCAGAAGTTGAGATAAAAATGCCACTTTAACATAAAAAATATAAAGCATGCAGGCATAAATCTGTAAAAACGCTATGAAAGACTTGTGTACTGAAAACTGTAAATGGCTGGTTCACTTGGCGTGAGCCGCATGAATGCCCTGCATCCTCTCCTGGACCTGTCGTAGAGCCTTCTCTCGCGCTAGATCTCTTAGAAAATGGAAGCCTTCCAAGTCATCCAATAAGTGGGTCAAAGCAATATACTATATTACAGTCTGTTCTCCAAACTCCAGAGGCCCATCAAGCAGTGTTTTTTCCTTGTGGTAAGAAGTATGAGGTGTAACAATATATTCTTCATCTTAGAAAGGGATATCCCAGTATTTCCCAGTCCAGATCACTTTACTAAATGGCAAGTTCCTGAATTTCAATGGGGCTTGTCTTTCACTTTCTAGTACTAGGAAATTGTTTAGAACTTGCCACTCCTTACTCACAAAATTCAGTTAGCATGTTGTCATCAATATGGTGGATCAGTGATAGTCCATGAAAAATCAGGATCACTAAAGTATGTGGACATATTATGACAGAGAGCAAGAAAGTTGATACAGATCTGGGTCAAGACAGTAAGTTTGTCCTTGCCATGTAAAAGCAAACTGCTTTTTCCTTTCTACCGATTGAGATTGAGCAAACACAGTTGCAGAATCAATAGTTGGCCCACAAGCTGAAAGGTTAACGATTCAGTTCCTGGTCAGGGCACATACCTGGGTTGCGAGTCAGGTCCCTGATGCAAGAGGGAGCTAGTAGATGTTTGTCTCATGTATCGATGTTTCTCTTTCTCCCTTCCCCTCTCTCTAAAAATAGATAAATAAAATCTTTTAAAAAAACCAATAGTCAGGTACTGAATACCATCTGTTCCAATAAAACTACTATATTTCGCATGTCAACTGCAATTGGGACTACCACCTGCTCATATTTAAGGTATTCCAATGTTATCCTCCATTATCTTATGTTTTTTATGAACCAAGAATTAAACCTTGACCTGGTGGGGAACACCATCCTTGCATCCTTTCAGGTTATTACAGTGACACTAATCTCTGAAGTTCCTCTTGGATGGTATTGCTTCTGATTTATTCTCTTTGCCAAGGGAGATTGGCAGTTTCAGGGAGTTGCACTTGGCTCTTACTAGCATTACAGTTTTTACTTCACAAGTCCTTGGTCAAATGTAAAATTTCAGTTTGTGCCAAGAATATTTTTTTCCAATTACACATTCAGGGCCAGGAAAATGATCACAAGTTGGATCTGTGGTCTCACTGGGTCCACTGCAAGAGTGACTTGGGCCAGGACTCCATTTATCAACTAGCCTGCATAAATTATACTTTATTACTGGCACTCAAAAAATCTGAATATTCTCCTTTCTCCAGTATAAAGTTAGCCTGGAAAAAAAATCACAGGACTCTCTCGGAAAGGCTTGGAAAAATACATACTTATGATGACATTGCAGGGTACGTCCTCAAGGGCGAACATCCTCTCCTTCAATCAGTTGGCTCTGGGTCTGGGCACTGGCTTAGGTCTGGAAAATCAATGAGAAATTGTAATTTCCTCTTATAACAGCTGACATCAGCCCGCTACTCACCACCTCTCATTTTTAGAAATTGCATTTGTTGTTTTTCTAGCAATCAGGTTACATCCTAGTCCACTGTCTATTTTGACCCCAGAAACATTATGATCTAACAGCCATCAGCCTAGATCCCCACGGATCAAGGCATCCTGATTGTCACTCCACCGTTTCTGCCTATTACTAGGGTGGCCAAAGATTTATTGTCAAAACCAGGGCAATTTTGAGAGTGAAATCTGGCACTATTCATAATTATACGAGGATAACAGGCAACAACTGTCCTGGGCAAACTGTCTATGTTGTTGACCTGACTCATTATGGTAATTAGATCCATCTTGCCTCTGACGAGCCAGTGCTGCCACCTGGCTTCTCCCATTTTTAATCCCTCATCTCCCTCAGTTCCAAGGATCACACTTCAATGCTGCACCTCACACCATCAGCTCCAGTCTATGCGAGGCAGCAACCATGAAACTTCTCGAAGATATTGGTGATTCCTTCACAGGTACAATCTGTTGAAGGGAGGCATCCTTTAGGGCCCCTCATGGGTTGTTAGGTGGTGGGTCCCCAGGTGTTACACAGTAAACTCATCCTAACACTCACATATCCTTGAGCCCTCTGAACACATTCCCAATCTCATGTCAAGGAAATTCTGGCATCTCTGTTTAATTTAACATAAACTATTGCTATATCCAAACTGCAAAAAAAAAAAATCATGCCAGCTGCCTGGGAGGGCTGGGTTCGGGTGTCTTTCCCAAAATATTGAGTTCCAAGTCATAGAAAAAAAAGGCTCCATATCCATAAATTATCCCTTAGATAGCCCTGTATTTTATACTCCTCCCCAGTCCCATGTTCTAAAGATCTGGTCACCCACATGTTGCCCAGGTTCAGGCCTGTATATATTATCCACGTTATTCAACTGCCTCGACATGCAAGCTATTTCTTCCTGGGGAGCTATTTCTTCATTCAACCTGTGCTGAAATCTGACCCTAGTTTTCAGCCTAGGGTAATTGCGTGGTGGTGTGTGTGCTAATAATTGACATCAGTCTATAAGATACCCACTATATATATGTGAGACCATTGCACAATCTCCAGGTACCGGAGGAGGGTCTGCTTTTGCCAATTTAGAGAGATTAGAAGAATTTGGGCATTAGGAGATTCTCAGGCTCACCTGTCTTAAATGCCTGAATTCCAGATCTCAGAACCCTGTTCCTTTCCCATCAAGGTCCTGTATTTCATGTAGGAAACTTATCAGGTTTGCCATCAGCCTCCTCTGCAGCACTGCCACCCTTAAAATGAGATTGAGGGCCTGATTTTCATCACAGTCTATCTTGTGGCTGCAGGAGTTGAACATTTACTTATAAACTGCTCTTGAAGCTTATCAGTCAAGGTTGGAGTATTTCCTTTCCCTTAGGGCAGGGGTGTTAAACTCATTTTCACTGGGGGCCACATCAGCCTCGCTGTTGCCTTCAAAGGGCCGAATGTAATTTTGGGACTGTATAAATGTAACTACTCCTTAACTAGAGGCAAGGAGCTCAGCACTGCTGCTGGGTGGAAACAAGGTGCCAACCGGATAAAACAAGGTGGGGGCCGGATTCAGCCCTCGGACCTTGTGTTCGCCACCAGTGCCTTAGGGCACAGTCATAATGGTAAATGGCTCTGAGGAAAACTTAGAGGAAAGTTTCCAGCATATACTGTAGTGCAGTTGTAGGGCCCTTTCTTAAACGCAACCACCCTCCTCTTCAGTCAAAGGACTTTGCCTTTGTGGACTGAGGACTGAGGCCTGCAGCTGGGGGAGAGGCATTGACTCTCCACTGTGGTGACTCAAGTCAGTATTCTGGATGTGCGACAAGATTTTTTTTTTTCATCTTGTAAAGATCAAGTAATCTTTTATTAGAATGTCTATATCATTTATGTGGCTGGTGGCCAAACATTTTGATCATCTCATCACCTATGATGACTATGTGTCCCCATTATCTGTTGGCGGTAAGTGCTGCCCCTGAGCTCTGTTTTCTTGGGATCCCAGCATCCCCATGGAAATCAGGGGACCCACAGCAATGGCAGCACCGCACACCACCCTGCCTGGCTTGTGGAGCATATGGACCACTGAGCTTTTCTATGATACTGATGGTTGTCTCAACAACGCGTTGCTTCATGTCCTGGTAAAGGAAGGGTTCTCTGAGGCACCCAGGATGAGACAATGAGAGTGGGTTGGGGGTTAGTGTACAGGTGTCTTATGATAAATCCACTCCAACATCCCCATCCTCTGAAACCTCTAAATTCCTTCCTCTGCATTGTGTGGGGGAAGTTCTGCATCTCCTTCTCAACGAATGCATGTCACCATTGAACCCAAGTCCCATCAAGGAACCAAGTTAACTATTAGAGCCTCTTCTAGATGTACAAGAGAACACATTAAATTCCTAATCTCTGGAAAGAGACCCTTTCGATTTATTTGACTCAATCCAATTGTAGAACAGAGACAGTATATTGTAAAGAATTAAACAAATACTAGAAGACTGAAAGGCAAAATGATAATGTTGAGATAACACAGAAATAATAGTGTAGATAGAAGCTGCCATTCCAAGAGCTGGGTGACGAGAAAGAGCTTGGGTGTATTAAAACTTAGAAGCTTGAGGAGCCTCCATGTAGCAGGAACGCAGGCCTCTGAGAACAGGTGCTGGCAGACAGTATTTCTGAATGGGGTGATGTTGACAAGCACTTAACGCAAAACAGGAAGGTGCTGGCGGGTTATTTCTCCTCTCCAGGCTTTCAGTCTCCCTCTAGTGTTCTTTTTTGGAAAAAAACTAACAGGGAACCAGCTGCTAGGCCAGCTGTTCATAAAGTATCACAAAGCAAAGTATAGAAAGTGGGGTTGAAATGGAAAAATAACAGTTTAGTAACCAGGAAGGTGTCCCTGGACTATCTGGGTTGCCTGAGGCCGTGAACAGGACCCAGTCTCCTCCATAATCCTTGTGCTTATCATTGTTCTCACATCCCCTGGGACATGCCATGAGCTATAGCCACACCACAGGCCAGAGCCTCCATTGCTCCCTTACCTCATCCCAGTTATCCCTAGATGAAAGCCTCAGTGATTCTGTTGCTAATGCCATCAAGGGTTACTGCCTCTTTCACTTGCCACCAGCAGCAGGATCCCTACTGGCATCAGGCTGGAGAGAAGCGCAACTCCAAATCCTGTCCTGAGGGCTCTGCTTTCTAGGGTTATTTCTGGTCCCAGCAGTCTTAGCCTGGCTGCTCTAGAGCATAGAGCCTGAGGTGAATGCTTACACGTTGCTGCTTTACCTGAGAATGCAAACCCAGGAGTGAAGGAAGGAGGAAAGAGTCGGGGAAGTAGGGAGAACCAACACAAGGCACATCACTGAGCAGACTACCACCTGGTTTGTGACAAACTCACTGCTGATCTTGCAGGATCCTAAGAGTCTGTGAACTACAGTGTTTCAGGACAGTCTGGGACAGAGGGAAGAATGAAGGATGGATCGTTTTTCTGCTGGCTCCCATTTCCCTTTGTTCTAAGCCTTACTCTCTGAGATTTTCTTTAAGATTCACTTTCCTGCAATTCTGATGTGAATGCATGGGTGCTAAGCCTGTCCTAGGACATCTGTGCAGATACACATTCTGCAGCTGTTAAAAAATTAGAGAGAATTTTATGTACTATTATGGAAATCCTATAAACTATATTGTTAAGTAAAAAAGAAAGTTACAGGTAAGCATTTATAATCTGCACATTTTATCGTCTGTCTCCCCACTCATTAAAAAGTAGGGAAATGAGACTCTGTACTTATATATTTAGTACTAGTATATGCATAAAGAAACTCTGGAATAACATGTGAAACTAAGAATGGTACAATAGAACCATGGTAAGAATTGAACACATGGGGACAAGTACGAGAGGTCAGGTTTCCGCTATACAGTGTTTTATACTTTTGGGCTTTGGGGCCATAAGAATATATTGCTAAGATTCAATATAAAAGGTTGGGCTGTGGGGAGCATTAGGGAACATCTATAAAAAAAAAGTAAGGAAATACTACTTATATTCTCATATATATAAAACTCTGAAGTAGATAAAGATAACAATGATAATAAAAATTAGCGAAGATTTAAAAAAAAACCCAGACCTTGTTCTTCAAAAAGTTTAATAAGATATTCATGGAAGACAAATAAAGAGTATAAAAATAAATAAAATACAGAATAAAAAAGGGATGAAAATGCAGACACAATAACACAAACAGCTCGATGGGGGTGGGCAAAGGGTGGGGAAATGGGGACATCTGTAATAGTGTCAACAATAAAAATAAAGTAAAAAGTCCATGTAAAAATAATAATACAAATGAGTATATGCTAACAAACTTGAAGACTTAGATGAAGTGGAATAATTCAAAGAAAATAGATGCTAAAATTAAAAAGTGAGGTTTTGAAGAAAATATTAAGAATTTTAAAAATCAAAATGCCACCTACTAATTATCCCAGGCTTGAATGGCTTCACAGTGAGTTCCACCCATTTTTCATAGAAAGGTTAGTTCCTATTGGATACAAGTTGTTCAAAAAGTGGAAGAAAAGCTGCCCGGATCATTTTATGAGGCTAATGAATCTTGATTCTGAAAACATAAGGACAAGTCAAGAAAAGAAAATTAGAGCCATTTCTCTTATAACAAAATACAAGCAAATTCTGACCACTTATTACCTCCTCAACACGGCAAGCCACCATCATCTCTCATCTGGACACTTTGCAACAGAGTAGCTCATCGCCATCTATTCTCCACTGCGGCAAGATGTGTGTGTGTGTGTGTGTGTGTGTGTGTGTGTGTGTGTGTTTTAATGTCCGACATCACTCTCATGTCTTTTAGAGATCTGCTCAAATATCTCTTGATAAAAGAGGACTTTGTCTTTTTCCACATTCCCATCACTCTTTATTCCTCATCATGTTTTATTTTGTTCTGCTTTTTACTACCAAGTATATTATATATTGCTTTGTTTATATTTTATTGTCTGCCTCTGCACTCCAGAATTAAATTTCATGAGAGCAGGGATTTTATTATGTCACTACTGTTTTCCCTGCACTTAAAAGAATGGTTGGCACAGAGTAGATACTCAAATATTTGCTGAGGAATAGTATTTACATAAGTGTGACTGCATGAAAAATAATACTCTCTGTGTGTGTATATATATATATATAACAGTTTATGTGTAAACTGTTTATATATATAACCTTAAAGACATGCATACATACAAATGATAGCCACCAAATGCAGGAAAATGTGGTCAGTACATGGAACACTGTTTTGTTCCTTATGATGAGTAATAGTTACATGGGTATTTATTATATATATTTTTTACCCCTTTAAGGTACCCAAACAGTCAATATATTAGTGATAAAGAATGTAGACTCAAGAGTTGCTTAGAACTGGGTTTGAATTTTGTATCTGCCATTTTGAAGCTGTATGACTTGACCAGTTGCACTCACTGCCTCTGGGATTCAGTGTCTTTCTCTGTTATGTGATGATAATGATGCCCATCTTATCCCTGAATATATGCAAATGTATTGACACACAGTCAGTACTAGGTAAGATACTTCCTTGTTTCCTACCATTGAGCTCAAATCCAACAGAGAATTCTATTTTAAGCAGCAAAATAACAACAGCCCCCTTGGCATGATCCACCCTTGTATCTTAATGAGCACAGAACAGAGGAAAGAGACATGTCTATGTTTAAGTTTTGACTATACCACTTACTAGTCATGCAGCCTTCAGCAAGTTATTTTTTTCTTTTGTGATCCTCAGTTATTGATACTTCTCTTGAAAAAAATGGGAATAATTATATACTATTTTATCAACAAACAGTGCCAAAACAGCTACTATATTCAAACACATGAGACCATGTCTAACCTGCAGGCTAGCAACTATTGTTGCTGCCCAGAACAGTGCTAAGCACTGAGGAGTAGATGTAACGAATACATAGACCCCAATCTTAAGGAACAATTATCCTAGCAGTGGAGACAGTCTGACACCTAGGTAAGTTATAATGCAATGTGAGAAGTTCAAACCTAGAAACAGCATAGATAAGAGAGTGGTTAAAATATGAGAGAGTTTAGCAAGATGCTCCCAAAACAGAACTCACCGGGAAGCCTCCCTCGCAGTGCCAGAAAGAGCTGTCCAAGGAGGTATTCTAAATGCTTTGTCTTCTCTACCCTTCTTCATCTCCAGTGGCCTCCACTGATGAAGCTTAACATCATGTCAGCTGTCAAGGAAGAAATGTTCTATTATCACAAGCATGACAGTATAGAGTGAATTTGGAACAGAGAGGCAATAGATTGAAAATGGTATAAACTAATGAATCCACAATTATATTACATGCAAGTAAACTAAATTATCCAATTAAAAGGCCAAGATTTTCAAACAATTACAACTAGGTGCTGTTTACATGAACCACATTTAGAAATCAGGACATGGAGGATATAAAAATAAAAGTTTATGTTTCTATTACTAGATATAAAGCAGATTGTTTCATTATGGTAAAAAGTTGAATTCACAAGAAAATAAAACAAATTAAAAATTGTACACATGTAATAACTTAGCCTCAAAATATATAAAGTAAAAATTGATAGTTGCAAAGTGAAATGGACAAATTTATGATCATTGAGAAATTGCAGACAGCAGGGATGGAACTGGAGAGCATTATGCTAGGTGAAATAAGCCAGATGGTGAAAGAGAAATACTATGTGATCTCACCTATAAGTGGAACCTAATCAACAAAACAAGCAAGCAAAATACAACCAGAGATATTGAAAAAAAGAGTAAACTGAGAAACTGCAACATACATTTTTTCAATAACTGATCAAATAAGTAGATAAAAATGAGTAAAGGTATAGGAAATCTGTAGGATTATTGCAGTAATAGACCTGTAGATCAATGGAACCATAAACAGAGCTCACAAAGAGACCTACACGTAGATGGACTCTCAGTTTATCACAGAGGTAATGCAGTGAGGGCTACAGTGAGTAGTAGGAGTGCAGTGAGGGACAGATCCTTTCAGAAAATGTTGGGACAAAGAAAAGTATGTAAAATAAAGAAAAAGATCAATACAGTGGACTAATATTAAAGCTACGAACTTCTGTTTATCAAAAGACATCAATAAGAGATAGAAAGACAAGGTGCAGACTGGGAGAAGTCATTTGCATAACATTTATATTATATGTACTAACCAAGAGATCCTATCCAAAGCCTTGGAAAAAGGCAGAAAAGACAATGAAAAATAAGCAGGGGGGAGGTCAAAATTTTAAATAGGCATTTTGCATAAGAGAAAAATCCAAATAGCCGATAGAGTTTCTGAATCTTATTAGTAATCAGGATGTGAAGTTTAAGCTAGAACGACATTTACATACTCAATGGAATAGTTAAAATTAAAAGTCTGACAACACCAAGAGTTGGTAAGCAGTGGTACAAAAGCAACCCACTGCTGATTAGAGTGTAAACTGATAAACAGACAATACCTAGCAGGAATGAGGATACATATGTCCTACGTATGACCCAGCAATTCTTCTTCTAAGTATATAGAATATAGTGTACAAGTAAGCAGAGATGCAAACTTAGATATACCAGACAACATGTACAAAAATTTCCATTATAGCCTTTTGTATGATAGCCACATAGTGGAAACAAACCAAATGTTCACCAGTGATAGAGTGAATTAAAAAATGAAAATGTGCCGCTTGCCATGTGACTCAGTTGCTTGGAGTATCACTCAGTAACCAAAGGGTTGCAGGTTGGATTCAGGACACATACCTGGAATGCGGGTTTGATTTCCAGTCTGGGTGAGTATGGGAGGTAGCCAGTAGGTGCTTCTCTCTCACATCAATGTTTCTCTCTCTATTGTCTTCTCTCCCTTCCTCTCTCTCGAAAAGCAATGAAAAAGTGTCCTCAGGTGAGGATAAAAAAAGTTTTTAATGAAAGTGTGGCATATTCATTCAATTGAATGGTATACAGAAACAAATTGACTGCAACTCACATTTACAATGGAGGTAATTTACAAATAATGTGATATGTAGCAGAGGCCAGCTAGAATAGGTCATACAAAATCAGGCTAAAATCAGGCTAAATCAACTGTAATGTTTAGGGTGCAGACTTATATGGTAAAAAAAAAAAAAGCCTTGCATATAAAGAAAACTAAAACAGTATTAACCATGCAAGTCAAGCAGGTGGCTACCTTTAGAGAGAGGGTGAGGCTCTGACTGGGTGAAGTAAGTAGCAATTTCTGGGGTAATAGGTATATGTATTCTGTTTCTATATCTGAGTGACACTTACATGAGTATTTGCTTTTCAATAATTCATTTAGCTGAACATATATGTTTTTGCACTTCTCTAAATGTGTGTTATGTTTCACAATAAATGGCTTCAAATGCAGAAAAGAAACAAACAAATAACCCTAACAGGGGTGAAACATTGTGCTGGATATTTGCTCTTTGTTCTGTCTTATATTTTAATCATTACCAGAGGATATGGTTACTGATTTTGAAGAGCGTGAGGGAAGAGAGAGAAGGAGGAGAGAGAGAGAGAGATCTGTGTGAGAGAGAAACATGGATGGGTTGCCTCCCATATGTATTCAACCCAAACTGCAACGTAGGCCCTATGCCCTGACTGGGGATGGAACCCGCAACCTTTGGTGAACAGGATGATGTTCCAACCAACTAAGCCACTGGCCAGGGCCTGTTCTGTCTTTCAATTCTCTGAGAACAGTATTAGAGTATTATCATGTTCATTTTAAGGGTATGCATTATATTTTAGTATCTTCATCTTCCGAAATCTACTACCATGCCTGGTATATGATACACACTCTGTACATTCACTAACCTGGAACTCAGAGAAGTGAAATTATTTTTTTCCCCAAGGCAGCATAATTCTCAAAGAGTGGAACCTGCAGACCCCAGTTTTCTGAGTCCAGCTTCGTCAGACTGCCACATCTGCCTCTGCACATTTCTGCTGTGGCAAACAGAAGCTCTTCCAATTCTGGTCACTAACTGCACACACAGCTATGTAAAAAAACCTATTTCCAACCATGGACTGCAAATAGATTGCAAGATTAAAGACATCTAGAAAATGGGAGAAGAAAAAGTCTTGTCTGTCCACGATAGGACGAAATGGGAATTACACACCTTCAATTGCTATGTGAAATTGACATCAGACAAGTCATCAGCATCCCTTTCTTCAGGCAAGAGGCTCTGTCCTATTACCCTAAGCAAAATATTTTCGAGTGTCATTCTGAAAGCAGCAGAGATAATGTTACATTTTTTACTTTAAAGTACTTGGAATTTTCCCTTTTCCCTCCCATAACTCACAGTATGTTTAATGAGTTCATCAGAATGTAGTCAAGAAGCATTGATTTAAAAAATTATTTGAACACAGATATGTAGACTTCAGGCCTAAGTGTCTGGACACATTCACTATTGTTAAGGTAATAAAAGCCTGTTTCCTACTGGTTTCTGAAAGAAAGTATATAAATGTTTAGCAGAACAAAAAGGTTTCACCCTGTGTACTAACAGTGACATGCTCAGCAAATTCTCAGCAAGATAAGCAAGCTCTAGGGGCTCTCCTGAGAAAGGGAGTTTTTAAATTTCAGGTCACAATTTGTTAGTGGTTCCCAATCATTTAGAAAAAAAATGAAATGGTCAGAAAATATTGGAGTGCATTGCCTACAGTGAGACTAAGTACTGTTTCGTGAAACCTTTGTTTCACATTATCTGGGTGTGTGGGAATCCATGGTCTTTTTGAGTTCCTGGGCCCAATTCCAATGTGTAGGGAGGTGAGAGGAGGGAAGGCGGGGGCTGGGGCTTCCTCACACCACCAAGTAATTCTTAGCACACCAGCTGGGTGTCCTACAATTTAACTCAATTCTGACACTGCTACCAGGGAGTGTTAGATCCCACAGGAAAGTCCTACAATCCACCGCCCCTCAAACCCAACTCTTCAGACACTGTTGCAAGTCCAGGTTATACCACCTGTGCTTCTGCCCGACTGGCTATAGATCAGAGCTTCCCATGACCATCCATGGGTTTGATTAATTTGCTAGAGCAGTTCACAGAACTCAAAGACACATTTTAGTCACTGGATCACAGGTTTATTGTAAATGGATATACTCAGAAAGAGCCAGATGAAAGATATACATAGGGCAAGGTATGGGGAAAGGACAAGAAGGTTCCATGCCCTCTCCAGGTCTGCCACTCTCCCCAGACCTTCATTTGTTCACCCTTTCTTTTGGGATTTGCTGTGACATCATTACACAGGCATGAATGATGAACTAATGGGCTGTTGGTGATGGATCCAGCCTCCAGCCCCTCTCCCTCCCTTGGTTGGCAATCAGTTCTCATCCATAGTTGCTTTCCAATAGTCACTTCATTAACATGACAAATGATACCTTTGTTGGTCTCATTACTTGGGGAAACCCCAAGAGTTTAAGGAGCTCTATACCAGAAATGGGGATGAAGACCACATATGGATTTCTTATTATAAATCACAATATCACATATGTATGCATGTGGGTATATACCTACACATTTGCATGTACTGAGTTATGATATAAAATGTGTTTTGTAATGTGTACCATGGTAAAAATATGGCTGAAAACCTACCCTTTAGATGATAATTTTCTTCTATACTCTATAAGATTCATGTTAAAGGCCTATAATTTTTGGTATGTGTTCATTTTTATGATTGATTAAAAATTCAAATTGAAAAAAAGGAATACTGGCGTGGATGGTATGTCATAGCCTATGGCCTAATTCATCTGAATTGGTAACTTGACAGTGGGAGAGAAGCAAATGAGCTGGAAAAATCTGTGATGTCATTAAGCTCAAGCAAAGAGAAATTCTGCAGTTATTTTAATCTGGTTCAAAGGCAACATACAGAAACACAGCTGACTGCAGGATCTATGCCAAAGCATGCCAAAGACTAATCCTCTAACTACCACCAGACTCTAGAACTAATCAAGTTATTGACCTTCAGTTACAGATGTTGACTGAGAAGTCAAATGAGAAAGCAGAAACTTCCTCATTTCTTCTGCATAAATAAACTTCATCATTTCTCCTTATTTACAACAAGTCTTGTTTTAGTGGCTTCTGGTTATCTTTGTCCCTAATAAGGCAGAATTTCATTGCTTTTCACATATGAAAGGGATTATAAGTACCTCAATGCAGACTATTTCTCTTTTTGGCATAATGTTCTTATTTATATATTGAATTGTTTGGAGTATGTGAAAAAAGAAACCCTTTAATATTATTAAAATAAATAAATATACTGATCCAGGAGTATCCAGAGGTAAATCTTGCCTAACAGATTATATGGGGAAAAAATTGTTAAATTGGGTTATTTTCCCATTGCTTCATTGCTCAAGAGCTCCTGACATTTTAGCTTTGGGCTTGTCTGCCAGCCCTTTATTTTCTTCAAGAAGCTAATGATAAAGGAATTCTGTTATGAATAACCACTCCACAAGCTATTTCATAAAGTTTTCTTTTATTGTGATTGCTGAAAATAATGATGAAACTATATTCAATTATTACATTTGTGGTAAGAACTTCTTGTCTATTGGCCCAAAGCTATACTACAAGTACAAAAGAATATACATAAGAAGATTTGTGAAACGATTTGTTAGAAATTAGTAGGAATAAAGACATTCTGTTTGGAAACATAAATGGGCTATGGATCTTTATAATTTCTTAGGAGTCATGCCTGAACAAGCAATGGCCTGACTAAATTCTGGACAGGTGAAAAAGAGACAGACATAGATTAAAGAGCAGTGAATGCTGAATTTTTTATGATTCTAACATAATCAATTACCCTTGATCAGCACAACTTCTTTTCCTCACAAGTTTCCATGGGAATGACATTAATAAAATGTTTTAACTTCTGAGAATAGCTTGCTCCCTTTCTGAACTATGGGCTGAAAACTGCTGATAAGGGAATAAACCTTTGGAAGGGAGATTGTCTTTTTCCAAAATACAAACACTGTAGTACTCCTGAAACAGGGTGCAGAGCAAGGGATCCCTGAAGTCCCCACAGCCCATGGTTGGGAGATAACGGAAGGCAGAAGGGACCGTACAGTGTTTAAGATACTTTGCATTACAATGGCAAGTGGGCAGCCCTGTCTTTCCCGAAGGGAAGCTGGAGCTACCACCCCAGGCGAAAGGTGACTCTATTAGTATTCAGTGACTCATGACATAGCCAGGGGAGGTGAAAGCCCTCCCTGGAAGCCCCTGTGTCACAGAAACTCTTGCCTTGACTAAAGATGGCAGCTGAGAGAAGGTAGAAGGTATGGGAAACTGGCAAATGTAGCTTATTGTAGGAGGGGCCGGAGATGAGGTCACATGAGAAGCTCCAGGTCATAATTTAAAATAAGGGCGGGCAGAGAGAGAGGAGGGCTGGTCCACCATGAGGGCTGAGAGAGGAAGGGGCAGCCATGTCACTCTGTAGTGAAGTGGGCAGACATGTGAGAGAGATTCAGCCATGCTGCCTATAGTGAGGGAGGAGCTATGTCTGCCTCTCAGAACAGATAGCCATGAGGAAGGAGCCACAAGGCATTTGGCCATGAGGTTAGAAAAAGAAAGCAGCAAGCAGCTATGCAGTTTGTAGTCAGGTTTTCACATGCAGTCTGGTGTAGTAAGGAAGGAGCTGGAGTAGGAAAGAGGAGACCTGTTGGGAAACCTGCCTGGAGAACACGGCGGCACGGTCGATGGTGCTGGGAATTGCAAGCACCTGCCCAACCAAACATGGATTCATGGGAGATGCCTGGAACGCTGAACTGTGGCTGGGAATGCTGAGACTATAGACTTTTGCTTCTCTGAAGGGTGTATAGAGAAGCCACTCTCTTAGGATGTGTGCTTTCCTGGACTTCACCATGATCCAGTGTAAAAAGCCACATGTTTTCCTGAGCCAGTACGTGGAGGCTGACAACAGTGCACCCCAGATCCTGAAGGGGTGAGCGGCTGTGAGAGGATGGAAACTCTGAAACCCACAAGTGTACTTTCCAGAGCGGATGGAGATCTGTTTGTGCCGCCGGCTTAAGAACAGATAAGGATATGGGGGACTATTGGGCTTGTTTTTGGCTTATAGGCTGATGAGGAGCAAGTCCAGTGCTGGCTCTCGTGGGGGAGCAGGGCTCTGAGCTGAAGTGGTTCCAACGCCCCTGAGGTTGGATTTTGTAAATAAAAGCCTGTTTCCCTTAACACTAGTTGTTAGGTCATGAGCCAAGGCTCCAAGTGTACGGGCCCTGCTTTGCTTGGTTACAGTCCCCCTTGTCCACGGTTTCACTGTCTGTGGTTTCAGTTACCTGTGATCAACTCTGGTCTGAAAATATTCAATAGAAAATTTCAGAAATAAACAATTCATAAGCTGTTCTGAGTAGTGTGATTAAATCTCTCACATTTCTGCTGCGTCTCTCCTGGGACGTGAATCATCCCTATGTCCAATGCATCCATGTTGTAGCTAGTCCCTGCCCAGTAGTCACTTAGTTGCCTCCTCAGTTATCAGATTGAATGTTGTACTATCTCAGTGCTTGTGTTCAAGTAACCCTATTCCACTTTAATAATGGCCCCAAAGCCCAAGACTAGAAATGCTGGGGATTCAGATATGCCAAAGAAAAGCCATAAAATGCTTCCTCTAAGTGAAAAGGTATGTATGTATAGGAAAAAGCATAGTTTATACCCAAGGTTTGTTTCTGTCCTTGGTTTCAGGCATCCACTAGGGGTCTTGGAAAGTATCCCCTGAGGATAAGGGTGCTGTATTGCTTATTTTTCACAATCTCTCTCACTCTCCAGCAAGAGTGCACAGCCCTGTTTGAAGAACTCAGCTAGATTAGCACAGCATCACTGTTAAGAGCCTTCTCCAATAGAAGGCTTACTTATGTGCCAGATGCTGGGGAAAATTTTGAATCTGCATATTTCTATTTTGTCTTCACACACAAAAACCTCCGATGAACTGGAGGTTGTTACTTGTTGAACAAGACTAGTTAAACTCTGGATGCTATTTTCTAACTCATGCATTTCTACCCAGCTCCAAAGCCTTGTCACTGCCACATGCTGCTGCGTGACAGCATTTTACTTCTATCTCTTCAGATGCTCTCTGCTACCAGCAAACAATTAAGAAACTTCAAGTAATATAAGATGATATTTATATCCCCAAACCATGAAATGCCTACATTTAATTATGCACTTGTTGGAAGGCCATCTTGTACACATAGCTATTATTTAGAAGCTATACAAATCGATTCAGTGTTTTATATTATTGCTCAAAAATTTAATTAAGCACCTCATCTTCTAAAAATTTGTCATACTGGTGCCCACTCTGGAAAAAAATATTATCAGGTGATTTTTTTTCTGTGCTTAAATTTTGCTTATTTGTCAAGAAATAATTTTAGGAGAGACTAGTGTTTGACAACACCCCAATCATGCCATTACCTATGTATCAATGACATCACCTGAGTTCACCTTTTAAGGTGGAGATGCTGCTTTCTGAAAAGACTGAAGGCAGTGCCAGGACTCCCCACCGCTGAGGACCCAACATAAACAGCACTATGCACTTTGTGCCTTCCAGGCTGGATAATAAAAGCCCTTTATCTCTGAGATTATATGTACTCGAGCAGTGGACTCACTGTGTGAAACAAACTTGATAGAATGTGTTGGGAGAAACTGGAAACCAGTAAGAAAATTAGGGTTTTTTTTTTTAAACCTAGGATTTCAAAATGTTTGCAGATGTAAGATGTTTCTCTATGTTATTATACTAAAGAATTTCTACCCTTTCTGATGAAAAGATTATGAGAAGTAGTCTCAAAGATCTCAGTGCCAAATTTTCACACACACACACACACACACACACCAGAAAACACCATTAGACAGAGCATTAAATGTTTTATTAGGCTAAATGTTGGATTCTCCCAAGATTTTTTTTAAGGCTGGCCACTCAAAGAAATGTTTAAAGTAACATTAGTCATAATAGGATGGTTAAGACACGCTCCTCCCCACCACCCTGCACGCACACACACAATTGACCAGAGTCCTCAATTTAATCAAAATAGTCTGACAATGACATATTTTCAGAGAATGAGGTAGAGGATAAGAACAGGAGGTCAACTTCAGTATTTTGTGAAAAAAATCTCCAAATGTCAGGTGTTTTACTGAAGCCGGTACATACTATTCTCCTATTGCTATGTTTCTAGAGGTTGAAAGTTAGTATAAAGAATGGTGATCATGAGTCCTTATAAAATAATTTATCAGGAAAAAGAAAGATCTGATATCTTTACTATAATGAAATACATTATAACATCCTAAAGTCATTTTTCATACAAGCATTGTTTGAAAGCATTTTTTTTAGATTAACCAAAATTTACTCAGGAAAAAAAGCATCTTTCATTCCCCTAATTGTGAGGACATCTCTTTAACAGGCTATATATTTTTTTGCAGGGAGCACAGTGGGAATGGTAAGGATGGTGGTATTGTTTCAGCACCCCCCCAGATGTGTTTTTAGTTGCATTCCTCTAACATTTAAAAATAGTTGAGTATATCCTCCCAACATATGTAGATGTATTTATTCACTAATTGTATATAGACATTATTATTCTAATAAAGTACACATATACAACTTATATAAATAAACTTAAAAATAAAATATGGAAACAACAGTTCTCAGACTTTTTGGCTGTATCCCAGCAGGTTGTTTTGCGCGATTGCTGGCGTGCCCACATGCCCCCTCCCCACGCTGAGTGCACCGCTGGTGTAAGTGGGACACACACAGGCTGGACCGTCCTTGTGTTCCAACCCATGAGTGCCCTGATTAGTAACTCTCTTATTGAATTTGATTTTGACAAACAAGGTTAAGAAACACTTGAAAAAATATTACCACATTTATTCAGAAACACCATTTCTAGAGAGATTGTGAGCAATGGTAAAAAAGAATTTCCCTGGTGTCTAAGCTATGTCCTATTGTGATGCATTCTGCTTGGAACAGAGTTAAACCTCCATGTGAGAGAAGCCAGTAAGATGGACTTAAGGTTGTACAAGACTTTAGTACAAGTTTAGTAAAAAGAATTTACTGGATAAACATAGGATAATGTGTATAATTCCTCAATTATTTACTTTAAAAGTCATTTTTGTTAGTTATATATAATAGTGAGTTTAAAATGTATATACCTTGGGTTATATAATATCATGACATTTTCATAACATATTCATTTAGATATTTCATAAAATATAAATAACAAAATGGCACATTTACATATAGTCATAAAAACATTTATATTAGCTAAATGTTTAAGCAAAATGGTAAGACATAAATACGTTTAAACTTTGGTTATTTTATTTATACACCAAGAAATAGATTTTTTTCTCCTGATCCTGGCCCAGTTCCACCTTTGTCAGCCCTACCCTTGTTTCAAAATTTCTAATTCCATTTCTTTGTCAAATATTTCAAAATCCAGTCTCACTACAGTCCTAACTTGTCCCTTCTTTCCAATCCACGTGCTGCATGTTGGTGTCACTTTTCTTCATCAGTTTGTAAATGGCAGATCTAACAAGAGCCCAGATCTATCTGAATTCAAGTCCATGCCCCGCTGCCATTCTGCATCTTGTGAGCTGTAATAACTAGACTGGAGTCCCCAAAGGGCTGGCAGGGTATTGCAGCATCTAGTACAAAATGGGAAATTACAAATGTTTGGTGATTTGAATTGATAAATGCAAAACAACTACTTTGAATATGTGTATTCAAATTATATATTAACATAAAATTTAATAAGTAATTTCAAAACCTCTTAAAATTCATATTGCCCTTTAAATATATTTTTAAGGAAAAGAATATGGAAAGGAATATGGGGAGAAAACCAGTGGACTACAATAATGTATTATTCTAAAGAAAAATACTAGAAACAAGACAGTAAAATTTAGGTAGAAATATACTGAAAAGGAAATAAATTCATTAGTCAAGGCTGATTTTACAATCTACATCTAAAACTTTTATTCTTCGACTGTTTCTTATTCACAGTAGATGGTTAAGGATGTACATTAAAAATATAGTAGGATTCCACAAAGGAAATTCACTGCCACCTTGTAGTATTTGCATACCTTTCTCAAGAATTCTAGGATGTCAGAATAGGCCATTGGAAATCCTGTTTGACGTTTCCCAGGAAAAAAACAGTAAGATTCCTATCTCCAGATCCTGAGAATGCTGCCGGAGGGGATTGCAGGACACTACCAGATGCCTGAGAGAGTCAGGCGATCCCTCCTGATGACTTTCCTGAAGAAAGACATCATGGAAGATGAGGTCTGGCCTTGGGAGTCTATCCAGCCTGGTTAGAAAAGGGCCCTCGTGAGAGTGACTCTCCGGGGTGGGGTAGGGGCGGTGGAGGGGGCAGTTCTCAACGTCTTCCAGGGAAGCTCTTGGGAAATTGTTCTCAATTTCCTGTAGAGAAGCTTTTAAATCTGAACAAGTAGGGCTACTATTTGGGGCCCAAAATAGCTGTATTCATCATTTAAAATCAACTCAAGTTTTTTTAAGAGAAATTAAAAAACCAATTCTTTTAACAATTTCTTAAAAGCCACAAAGCTCCACGGGTTAGGGACTAAAATCAAAAAAGGAAGTTCTGGCAATAAAATCATAAATGAATCTGATATAGAAAACTACTCTTGAAATATCACCTGACATATTTTCTTACCTCAACAATTTACCTTTACCCTCTGTAGTCCTTCCGCCAAGAGGAGCTGGTCACGATAGGAGGCACGTGGTCTCTGGGAAAAGAAGACAATAGAACCTTGAAAGAAAAAGTCATTGCTCTGCCCTGAGTCCCAGATTTGGCTCTTAAGAATTCATAAGGAGACAAGAGTCTTGTAAGATCGCTCTTACGAGAGAATAAAGGATTTCTCCCATCATCATTGAAGTTTGGACTTCATTCTAGAACCAAAGTTTGAAGAGTTTATCTTAAAAAGTGAACATACAGCAGAAACAATGAGAATGTGGTACAGAAAATTCCTGCAACACTGAGGGCTGAAAGCAAGAGAGAGTGGCTTTCTCCACCCCATACCTTAGTGGGAAGTGAGTTTCACTACCTAGATTTGAGTTTCTGAGGAGGACAAATAAACAGAAACACCCAGATATGTTTAGGAGAATGCCAGGTCAGAAGGCTGTTGTTGGCTTCCTCAGATACAGGCTGGAAACATTTCTAATGCCTCTCAGAGAAAAAAAGCCATGCTTAATGTAGCACAGACTTTGGGCTGGAGGAGTGGTAGGGTCACAGTCACTGAGGGAGGGGCTTAGATTGGTGGGCCTGAGGGCAGTCTCTCAGGGTCCTGCACAGTCTAGCTTAGTACAGAGAAAGTAAGTAATTGAGAGACCCTGGGCCCACACGAGAGGATAGTGTGGATAAAGAAGGGACAATGATAACAAAATAGGCCTCATTTTTAGACTAGGGACTCCGGAATAGGAGTCAGGGGAAAGGTCATGGTTATCAGCAATGGGTTCCAGCATGAGGACCCAAAGCTGCAGGTAAGACCAACTGAACCTCAGTAAACACTAACAAAGACACCCAGAAATGAGAAGACTAAACTGTACCACAGTGAATGCAATGAGATTGAACACCAAGGCCCAGAGTCCAAGTGGTTTAAGAAATTTCAATTGATGTCAACCATAGGCTATAGAAGACCAGATACTCCTTCCTAATAATGTATATGAAAAGTTTTCTGCTTGGCCAGAGGCCATTTTGGGAAGCTGGAGAAGACAGAAGAGAGAAAATCCCGGAGGGAATAAACAATTATCCAGAAGGTACCATTATAAACCTTGAAAAGGCTGAGATGACATCATTTGCAAGGTAAACTGTTTTCTGTCTCTGTATTAGTTTCCTAGGGATGCTGTAACAAAGCACAACAAACCACATGGCTCAGAACAACATTCTCCCGCAGTTCTGGAGGCTACAAGTCTGACATCGAGGTGTCAGTAGTACCATGCTCTCTCTGCAGGCTCTGCAGGAAAATCTGTTCTATGCCTTGCTCTTAGCTCCTGGGGTTACCAGTTATCCTTGGAATTTCCTGAGAAGAGTACGCAAATACTGCGTGGCAGTGAATTTCCTCTGTAGGATTCTTCTGTTTCATTAACCTGCTTCTGCTTCATTAATCTACTGTGAATTGGAGAAAGTCAAAGAAGAGCAAAAATTTTAGATGTAGAATATAAAATAAGCTTATTTTTGTCAAGTAATAAAGTTATTTCCTTTTCAGTATTTTCCACTGAAATTGTATTCTATTGTGTTTTGATATTTTTCTTTAGAATGGGACATTATTGTAGCCTACTGGTTTTCTCCCCCTATTCTTTTCCATAAAGAAATAACAAAAATATATTTAAAGAACAATATAAATTTGACAGCCAATGAAATGACATTAAATTCTATGAGTATATATAATTTGAGTACAAATAGTCAAAGTAACTGTTTTTCATTTGTCAATCCAAATTAGCAATCTTTTTGATTCCATATTTTGTTCAAGGTGCTAAGCTAGATGTGACAATACCATGCCAGTCCTTTGGGGACCCCAATATAGCCATTATATTTCCTAAGTACCAGACATTAGTGCTTAATATTTGTTGAGGGGACATAATTCAACCCACAACAGTTCCCAATGAAAATGTGGGTTTAACAGCTAGTTCAGTTCATTTACATCATAATTTTTATTACCATCATTTTTTTTCCTACTGATTATAGTGTGTAGTGTACATTCTGACCCCTCTCTGGTAGGGCTGACAAACCGCAGACTACATGTGAATCCCATCCAACCATCTTTGTGGTTTACCAAGGCACATGCATCAGCTATAAATGATTTTTTTTACATTTTTAAATAGTCTTGAAAGAGTCAAATAAGAATAATATTTTATAACATGTAAAGTGTACGTAACCCCCCAAACAGGTATCCACCCATACAGTCTGTCAGAACACAGTCACACTCATTTGTGTGTGTGTTTCTATGGCTGCGTTTGTGCTACAGCGGCAGAGCTGAGTAAGTACAATGGAGACTGCAGGCCTACAAGGCCTGAAATTTTTACCATCTGTCTCTTTACAGAATCAGTTTGCCAATCTCTGAGCTATGGTGATGAGGGCAAAAGGATGAGAAATATAAAGTGATAAATATGAATGAATGGATAAATCTTCAGAGAGTTCACCTTTAAAAGACTTGAAAAAAATGAGGACAGAGATATGAGGGGAAAGCTTGGGAAGAAGGAGGAGAAAGAGGAGGAGAAGAAGAAATATTTGGCAAGTAGCAAGAGTTACATAGAAGTGATGTCAGCAAGGCTAAAAGTTCAGAAGATTCTGAGGTTTGTGAAAAATTACTAATAACGAGAATATCTTATTTGTGAGTAAGGAAACATGAATGGTATGTGAGGCCACCATTTGGGATGAATGGCACAATGCTGCTGAACAGAAAACATTAGTTTGAAGTACTTAACTTTCTTTAACATTACTAAATCTTTAACTATATTTCCTTCCACCTTTTCTGTGAAGATTTATCATTATTTGGAATGAACAAAATGAATAGTAATAAGAAGAAAAGAAGATCAAGAGAGTAAAATAGTAAAAACATGTATATCTGCCCTAGTTCATTTCTAGACCTGGGTGAACAATAATACCTCAGGACACCAAAAGGATACCATCACCTCAATCTATCAAAAAGCTGTTGACTATTAGTTACTAAGTGGCTGCTGATAATCTTCAGAAGTTTGGAGGGAACTGAAAAGGTGCTTGAAATACAAAGTTAGTAAAATAAAGCTTCAAATAAAAAAAGAAAACGATACTGCAAACTACAGAACTGAGAGCTTGCTATGACTACCAGTAAGGCTCTGGAATGAATTGTTGAGTCCTTAAGAACTGGGAAAGGAAACGTGTGATCCGGTTTACTAAAAAAGTCATGCCACGTAAACCTCATAATATTTTGATAGGATTATAACATATCTTGATTTTAGAAACTCCTTTGACAGGTTCTCTCGTAATAGTCTTTATAGAAGATTTAAAAGAAATGATGTTTGCAGATTCAGAAGTATAATCAGTGCAGTTATGTGGATTTGTAATTGGAGTACTTGATTAATGATACTCTCCAAAGTTCTCATTAATGAATTAAAACCAAGTCATGAAGAATTTTCTAGGGGTATATTACTGTCTTATTCCCTCTCTTTTTTTATACAAATAATTTAGTTAAGAATATTGCTGACACGATGCCTAAATTTGCAGAAACTCAGTAACAGTAAGGGATAGCTAGCATGTGTCACGGGAAAATCAAGATTCAAAAATATCTTCAGACACTGAAGCAAAATTCTGCAAATAGATGCCCCCTTGAAAAGAAAAGCAAAACATGACCAACAAAACCTAAAGCAACAACAACAAAAAGATGAAAATAGAACAAAACAAAATGTGGTTCTCAATGCTAGTTGCACAGTCGAATTACCTGGGGAGATTTTTATTTAATTGTTCTGGGTGCAGCCTGAGCATCAATACTTTTTAGAGGCATCCCAGTGGATTCTAAGCTCAGCTGGAGCTGAAAATCACTTGCAGTGCACTAACAATGAACTTGGAGGAGGGGATGGTAAGTGGAATAACCGAGCCCAGTGTAATAATGGAAATGTTTGAAGATTCTGTGGACCAAAAGATCAATGAAGCAACAGTGAGGTGTGACAGCTGCAAAAGCTAAAATGATCTTAAATTGTAAATATTGAACAGATAATTAGGAAATGGTAAAAGTAACTCCCATTTGTCAGGCAATTACTCTTGTATCAGGCACAGTAAAAAGGATTTTTCATGCATTATACAGTTTAATCCTCACATTAGGTCTATGAGATAGATATTATTATCCCAAAATTGTGGTGGAGAATACTGAGGCTTAGTAAGGTTAACTAATTTCCCTAAATGGCTTAGCTAGGATATGGTGGGGCTAGAGTTTACTGAATTACTCTATGAGTAATGAATTGAAGAGGGCCTAGAGAGACTAATTGTATTGGGACTGTATTAGAAAGGAACAATGTAAGTGATATTTTAATAAAGAATTGTGTTGAAGTGAATTTAGATAATGAAGGAAATGCAAAATTCAAGTATTTTCTCAAGATTTTTAGTCTAGGAGACTGGAATATTTGTGGGACCTATGAAAAGAAATGCAATAGGGAAGAAGATTAAGTTTTTGGAGAAAAATAATTTTGGTTTTTAATAATAATAGATAACATTTTTAAAATACCTTGTACTGAGTATTTTATATTCATCTCACTTAAGCCTCATTTAATCCGAGGAATTATTAGTATCATTCTTATTTTAGAGAAGTTGCCCAAGAATACAGAATGAGTGGTCTAGCCGGGATCTGAACCCAGCTCTCTGTGAGTTAGGGCCTGCACTCTGAATCACTGGGCTGCACACTATCACATCCTGAGTTTAAGGTGACGGTGCATTATCTAAGCAGAAACGTGCCAGCACAGTTGGAAATATGGGAGTACAGCACAAGCAAAGTGATTTTATTATATGTTCAGTAATTATTTATAACTATGCCTACCAACTAATTTTACATGGAGCATTAACACATGAACATTTTTATGTGTTCTAAATATAATATCACTAGCTCCTAAAAACTGTATCAAGACTGTAGACATATATGGGAAATATATACTCTGTTTTACAAAATTCTGGGTTCCTCCTTTCTAGCTACTATCTCTTGCTTTCCAATAGTGAAAGTTCTGAGTCATTCTTTTTATTCCTTAAATCAAGTCCTCTCTTTTGGGGAAAATCCATGAAAGAAAACTAAAAGTCACTTTGACTCTTGTATTCTAACTAAATGTATTTGTTTTTGACTAATTGTAGTCTTATTATTATTATCTTGGCATCTTTACTGAGGTGTAACTGATACTTGATAAACAGCACATTTAAAGTGTACACAGTGATAGATTGTGACATATGTATACACCTGTGAAACCATTACCCCAATTAAAATTATGACTATTTCTATCAATTCCAAAACTGTCTGGGGGCCCTTCATAACCTGTCCCTCTCTCCACCCTCATGCTTCTGTAACCACTGATCTGCTTTGGGTCTCTACAGATTAATTGGCAATTTCTAAAATTATATATCAATAGACTTACAGATTTTGTAGTTTTTGCCTTTTTTCCCACTTATATAATGATCTTTACATTCATTCATGCTGGGGTGTGTATCCATGGTTCTATCCTTTTTATTCTAGGAAGTATTCCATTGTATGGATACATCACAATTTGTTTAACTGCTCACCTGTTAATGGACTCTTGGGTTATTTCCAATTTGGCACTACTACAGATAAATCTGATATGAACATTTATGATCTTTGCCTTTGCATAAACATGTGCTTTCATTTTTCGGGGTAGATACCTAGAACTGGAATGGCTGGGATATATGGTAGATGTCTGTTCAGCTTTTTTAGACTGTTTTCCACCAGCAATGTAAGAGAGTTCCAGTTGTTCCACACCCTCACCAACACTCACTGTGACCAGCCCTTCCGGTTTTAATTCTTCCAGTAAGTCTGTAGTGTTGTCTCCTTGTGTTTTAGTTTGTCCTTCCCTGATACCGATGATACTGAACACCTTTTCATGTGTTGGCCGTCCTGTAGCTTCTTTGGTAAAATGTTTGGTAAAATCTTCTACCCATTTTAAAATAAGAAATTCTGTCTTATTATTTAGTTTTATGAGTTCTGAATACAATTTCTTTGTCAAATACATGTTCTGCAAGTATTTTCTCCTGTTTTAAGCCTTGGTTGTACCGTTAAAAGTTATAGTTTGCTCCAATCAGTAAATATTTTCTGCTAAACCAATTCTAGGTTATGACACATCTTAATTGTTAATAACTACATCTATTATAATAAAGTGTTCACAATTGTTAAGAATTAATGCAAAATTTTTATTGTATAAACCATAAAATAAAAAGAAAGTTTACTTATTTTTTTTACTTAGATTATATAGAAATGTTTGTATTATTTAAAGTTATATAAGTACAGTACAAACATATTTCATATAATGAGCAATTTTTTCAGAATGTTTTTACTGCTTCACCTATTAGTATAAGTAACAACGATGGACTGATTTCATGGCATGAATATCCATTGCTGAAAGAGTGGATATCACAGCACCACTTTATTAAATTTATTTTCACTAAAATTACTATCTGTCCTGCCTTATTTTACTGTAATTCTTTTTTTTAAAAATCCCTGATCGCGAAAAAAAAAAATCCCTGATTCAATGGGCTCAAGTCTTTAATTACACTTTCACACCTTTTCTCACAAATGAAAACTTGCACCTGGTAGCTAGCAGATACCCTTTTAAGCGATGGGACAAGATATCATCAGCATAACATGTGTATTTAAAGCAAAATGCAGCATTTGCTGAATGCTGGTACTTTCTTCCTCCTCCTTCTGCCCAAACTGATAACCAGCTTTTATACTTATAAAGTTATATTTTTAGTTGCCTGAAAATCCTGGACAGTGATCTTATAAATTTATATCAGAAAATGTTATGATTTTTAAATGCCAGGTGATGGTTAATATTTAATATTTAAAATATTAAATGCCAAATATTTGTCATTTGTCAAAAGCAAGAATGAAATGGTAGATATTCTAAAGGCAATATCTTGTGACATAAATAATCTTTGCAATTTTCTCTAATATGCTGCAAATGTGTTTCTAACTCTAAAAGAAAAATACCTTTATAGAATAACAATAAAGTTTGATTTAGAGTGCCACTAAAAATTAACAAGCAGCTTCTAGCAGTTGTTTAGAAGAGAGTAGATCATAGGAAAAACTCTAGCTGTTGCATTGTTTCCAATCAATCGGAAACAAATCTTAAGATTAGTCACATGTAGCATTTACTTCCTTTTGCATCTAAGTTGAATTCAGTATTGACAAATGATCTGTAATAGGAAGCATTTTTGTGTCTGTTTATTTGCACGCAAAGCTGTCTACTGAGACACAAATCACAACTTCCCTTTTCCTCCTCTATTAACATATCAACTTTGACATTCAACAAAGAATTATATTTCAGAAATTAATGAGAACTACTTGAATTAATAGTTCTATTTTCTTTAACTTGATTTACAACAAATGTATGAATTAAGCACAGTCCATATTTACCTGGCAGAAAGCTGTTTAAAAAAAATTGTCAAATAAACTCATTTTCTATCAAGTCTACTTCTTCCCACCACCCACTGAAAATTCAATTCAGAAAAAAAATTACCAATGGAATAATATCCAAATTATGTTTCATGGCATTGTACTGTGATATCTTGAGATGGTAGTAGAAATTTAGAAAGTTTCAAATGTGTCAAGTAGCTGCACAGGAACGGAGATGGAAACAAAACAAAATTCAGTTCTTAGGCATTCTGTATGTTCTTCTTCAGGATTCACAAGACATTATTAGCATAGGAAATGTTCTGAAGGTTCTGCAGTTGAGAACAACTGTTTTGCCCTGGCAGGGTAGCTCAGCTGGTTAGAGCATTGTCCTGAAACACCAAGGTGGCAGGTTCCATCTACAGTCAGGGCACATGCAATGACCAAGCAATGAATGCAGGATGGGTGGAACAACAACTTTGTGTTTCTCTCTCTCTCCTTTCCTCTCTCTCTCTAAAGTCAATAGACAATTAAAAAAATACACTGTCTTCTAAACTCTTTTTCTTAACCACAACTCCACGGTCCATCATTCCCCCTATCCCGCTAGAGTATCAGCTTCTATTGACATCTTATGGAACCAGTGTTCGGGACCAGCACACGGTTTGGGAAATGCCGCAGTGGAGCCCCCTTGTAAAGAGAGTTGAGAAAGATGTGGAGGAAAGATGTGGAGGAAATTGATACACAGTCCTCAAGCATCTTTTGGGAAAATAACTTGGACTCAATAATATTTCTCTCAAATCACTAGGGAATTGTATGTTACAAGTTATGCTTCAACAACCATAAATCCACAAAGAAAATTTTGTTCTTTGTCTTATCACTCCAGACCTTTTCCTCTCTGCACAAGAATCATTGTCATTCTAAACTTGTCCGTTTATTGCCCTTCCACATTCTTAGAGGCCTCTTTCCTCACATTCCCTCTATATATGTATAAAATGAGGCATTTCCTATTGTCTTAGAAGTTCCCAATATGAAAAGGTTAGGCATAAAATATCCTATTTTTAAAGAGACTTTCCAAAGGGGGCCAGTCTCACCTTCCAGGAGTGACTTTGTTACCATCATCCTACTAACACCCTCCAGTTTGTAAGATGACTACCATGGGAAGAAAGGATTTACGAGCAATGTGACAATTATTAGTTGACAGAGTGTTGGGTCTTTCCCTCCTTTCCCATGCCCAAAACTCCCAAACCAATCAAACAAACAAAGAAAAACAACCACAAAACACCACCACTCAGAGGAAATGAGAATCCTTGCAGGAAGGGAATGGTTTGGTAAGCTTTGAGGTCTGCCCAAGGTGTTATTAAGGGTGAAGGAAACTTTGACAGAGTGTGTTTGAGAGCAGTGATTGGAAAAACAAAGCAATAAACACTTCGCATTCGTACCCTCAAAACTTCAGATGATTTATCCTGTGGTTGGCCACCTACGAATCTTGGTGTAGACTTGAGGAGGGTGGAAGAGAAATGGGGAGAAGTGGCAGGACAGAGGATTGCAGTGCAGAAGCCTGCACACCCTTCATTTAGTGTGGCAGAGGTGTGTGACTTTCCAGCTGGCCAACAAAACACTCCCTCTGAAATAAAATGGGCTTGAGGCTTTTTGAGGTACCTCATCTACGAGTACTACTTGCCACCTAGAGGGCTAAGGAGCGCTCAGACATGCTAGGTCATGGAAGTGTGCAGAGGAAAGGCCTCTGAAGGACATCTTAAATAAGTCACAACCTTGACCCTCACAAGAGAATATATGGGTGTCTGCTAGATACCACCTTACAGTCAAGAGAGAAGTATAACAGTAACAACTGAATAAAGAATACTTGCTTCTAAACTCTGGTTTCTCTTCAGATAGTATAAATCTTTCATCTTTCAAGAAGGAAAATTTGCTTTTTTCCCCTCAGCTTCTCTTTTGCCATCCTCCTTAACTGTATGAGATCCAGTACTAGAAGTGGGTATCAGGATGGACACTGGACTAAACTGGATTGGACTTTTAAGTCTTCAAAGGGAAAGCTGTGGGGGTCTGTACAACATGTCATTAAGGGTCATGGAAGATGTCTGACAGAGTATCTTTGAAAAACAAAACAAAGTAACATTTTATGCTGGTACCCCAATAACTTTGTATGATTCAATAAATCAGTGATGCAATGTTTCATTGTTCCCCCTTGATTGATATTTACCTCTAAATATCAAATACTTAATTCACCTCAGCCTTCCTATATCGAAACATTTTAAAGACAATGTCAGGATCAATTTCTCATTACAAAGATAGAATATAAATATAAATTTGTTTTAATTCTATACTTATGGTAAGCAATTTTCTCAATTTTGCCTAAAATACAAAAAAATTAATATAAAATTTAAGATTTGGTCAACATGAATATTCCTCAAGATTAAGGAACATATCTTGCTTATCTTTGCATCCCCAGTATGTTGTACCTGGCACTGTATAGACACAAAATAAATATTTGTGAATTAAGCTAAAGTATTGGTTGATATTTAAAGAAACTTCCAACAGCTTGAAGGACTACATTTTTTTCTTTGTCTCTCAAATTCCTTGTCTCAGTTTTCCATTATGACCATTGACTAGAAAGAAACCTTTTAAAGGATAGTCTTTTCTAGGCTTATTTCCGTTTGCACTTAGATTAATTCAGCATTTACAGATCCTAAAAGGAAAGCATTTTCCCACTATTTAGTAACAAGCTAAATTTAGTGATACACAAATCAAATTGCTAAGTGGTCAAGAAGACAAAATATAATTAAGTATATTGTGCCTCTTCGTAAGAGGCACATTGAGTGTGCCTCTTATGAATTTAGACCGGGCTAATTGAAAGAAGCATAAGTGGTTTAAAGTTGGTGATATATGCTCTTAAGGAATTTATACTCTTATTGGAGGCTAGCGTATGAACACTATGATTGGTTCAACATCCTTGAAGGGGAGGTGGGGGATGGGAAAGGCATCCCAGGCAGGGACAAGCATTCCAGTGAGGTTTGGAATATAGGTTCTGAAGCTACTGGCTTAACCTCTCTGTGCCTCTCATACTTAAAATGTGGGTTAAATGAGTTAATGTAGCTCCTGACCTTTAAGTAAGTGCTTATGATGGTGATGATGTACAAAAACTTGGAGTTAGGTTTTTGAGGGACTCAACAATGAAATTGAAGGGAGCGATTCCTGTATTAGAATAGTGGGGAAGGTCATAAAGAAAGGGATAGTGACAGATGGAACCCACTGATGTCCAAAACACTTGGATTTTGTTTGGTAATAGTCACTGAACTTTTAAAATTGGTGAGTAACACTATAAAAACAATGTTTTGGAAAACTGGCTATGTAGAATTGTTTTTCCTGAAAGTTTGGGCCAAAAATGTGGGTGCACATTATACACAGCAGAATACGGTATTTTATATGCAATATCTGTTGCGAACTGAATTAGGTTCCCCCAAATTCATAAGCTGAAGCCCTAACTTCCAATGTGAAAGTATTTGAAGATAGGGCCTTTAAAGTGGTAATTGAGGTTAAATGAGAACACAAGTTTAAATGAGGTTAAAGTGGGGAGGGGGGTGGCTAATCCAATAGGACTGGTTTCCTTATACAAAGTGAAAGATACCAGAGGTGAGAGCATACAGAGTAAATGCTGTGTGAGGACACAATGAGAAGGTTGTCACCTGCAAGCCAAGGCCTTAGGAGAAATCAGCTTTGCAGGCATATTGATCTTGGACTTCCAGCATCCAGAACTGTGAGAAAATACATGCTGTTATTTAAGCCACTCACTCCATTCATGGTATTTTGTTATGGTGGGCTAGGCAGACCAAGCTTATTTGACTCTTATTTTTTAGAGATAGAGGAAAGTGGGGAGGGAGAGGAAGAGAAACAATGATGCTAGGGGGAAACACTGATTGGTTGCCTCGAGTATGCACTCGTACCAGGATCAAATCTGCCACCTTTTGGTGTACAGGATGGTGCTCCAAACCACTGAGCAACTTGGCCAGGGCAGCTCATTTGACCCTTAAAACAGCCTCATGGGGTGATACTCTGATTGTCATCTGTTATCCACGAAGAAACTCAGGCTCGGGGAGCTAAACATGAATTGCCTAAGACAGCTAGTAAGAGGCAGTAAACAAGATTTATACTTAAGCTGTCTGACTACAAATATTATAGTTCAGTTGGAAACTGATAGATGGAAGGATTTACACAGTTTGGATTCAGGCTAAAAGAAAGGGTTATCACCAGGTGGCAGATTTTAAGCCTTGGGGTCCACACAATAGAAATGACTGGATTATTTGTATGTGATGTGTCTGTGTATAGTTTATATTAACTATTGAGGAAAGGTTCAGAGCAAAAAGGAATTTATTGTGGCTGAAGGTCTCAGAAAACCTCATGATGGATGATAGGTAAAACGAGGGCAGAGATGTGGCACTACTGGGGAGAGAAACAGTATTAAAGTAAAAGGATATACGGGGGTACACAAGAGTAATGAGGGAAATTTTGGTTATGGATTAAGAGGTCAGATCCCAGTCATCTGTTTTAACTGGTATTGCCTATAACGACGCCTTGCTTTTAGAAGACATTGAACAACTTTTGATGGCTAAAGGAGAGTAAAGTCAAATTTAATACTTGAGAGAAAGTAGTTAAAAGTAGTTTTTTTTTTTTTTTTATAATAGCAGTAATAGATTAAGATTGAATTTTCCTTTTGTCTTGACTGGGACTTTTTTTCTTTTAGAAACGCCCGAAGCTAGCTCCAACTAAGCAGATAAAAAAAACATGGATACTAAAACAAGTAATTTAATATCTAAACGATGATTGCTGTATGTATGTTTCTCTGGCCACAATAAAACACACACACAGCCATAGGACTATGAAGTCCACAAAAACTGATGACAAAGGGTACTCATTTAGCTATTTTGAATAAAACGAACAGGCCCTGAATATAATCATCAGTAGTTGGCCCATTAATCTTATCATGATCCTTTTTTTTTTTTTTTGAGGAACTGGCTCTTCAACGTGCGGAGGGAGTGTACCCAGCAAAGGAACAGCTACCTTTAGAGCGGGCACTACCATCACTATCAAGGATTACTGTTAGAAAGTCGCTACTAAGGCTTTGCCAAGGACACCAACTGATGCGCAATGCGCCTGCCCAAACCGCAGCAGCCTAGCTCCGCAGGCATCCCATACAACAAAAGCCGAGAAACTCCCTATCCGCTCCAGAAAACCAGCGCGCTGTGATCTAAAGCTTCTTTCCACCATAGCTACCTTGCCAGATTGCAAATCCCAGCATTCATTCCTTCCAAGGGAGCCAATAAAAGTTAGTTCTTTCGGCCAATCAAACCCTAACCCACTGTAATCACTCCCCCCAACTGAATTCTGGGATTTGTAGTTTTCACGTGGCAACCATATACCATCGTGGTTAAGGCAATGTAGGCCACCATATCCTTTGAAACGAAAGATCCTTTTTAGTAATTCTCCTGTTGGTCTCCAGGCTAACCCCTTATTTAGCACTGCTCCCAGTCCTTATATTCCTTAAAAATTGTAAACGATTTCTCCGTCATACAGAAAAAAATAACATTACTTTTAGGTTAGGCACACTTTCCCCACTCGCTCCCCCGTGCTTTAACCGTCGCTTTTAAGTCTCGCGAGAATAGCCCTTTTTGGTCGTGGTCTTGCCTCCTGAAAGGCGGTACTCGTGAAGACTGACACAAGCCTCAGCCAACAGGATTACCCTTTAAGTAGCGTCTCTGCAGCGTGCACGAGAGACCTCCGTGAACTCTGACCTCAGCTTTCCGCGGCGTCCCGCGTACACCGCCTCCTCCCCAGTAGCGAAGGAGGCGGGCTTTGGCCTCTAGCCCTAGAGAGAGAGTGCAGAGGGAGTGGGGGCGAGACGAGCCGGGCTGGAAGTGTCTGGCTCCCGGGAGAGGCCTTGCTGTACTGCTTGCTTCCCATGAGCTCGTTCTCCGGCGAGCAGCGCCGTCGTTAGGCCGGCCTCGTAGCCTCTGTTTTCCCCGAGCCAGGCCCACGCTTCGCCGGGGAGGGGGCAACCCGTCGAGGCGCCTCCGTAGTCGGCGTCTGCGTCGTGCTGCGACCCTGGAAGCGGCACCGCCGCAAGTAAGAGGAACAGCAGCGGCGGCGGCAGCGGGCAACAGCATCGGCAGCGCCGGCGGGCGGGATCGAGGCCGTCAACATGGCGAGCGCCTCGTACCACATTTCCAATCTGCTGGAAAAGATGACATCCAGTGACAAGGACTTCAGGTAAGGCCGAAATCCGAACCTAAACCCACCTCAGGTCCCTTATCCGCGGCCCTGGCTCTCACACAGGCCTTGCCCCACCCCTTTCTCCGTAGCCGGTTCCTCCGCTTCCCGAAGTCCCCAGCCCACCACTGCGATCCCAGATCCCGGCAGTCCCCTTTCCTCTCCCACCTTGTAACTCCTTCACCCGTTCCTTTCGCTAGGCTGTTGCCCGCCGGAGGTCCTAGGCCCCTTCTGTGTCTCCCCTACATTCTCTGCTACCTTTCCTCTCACTCCCCGACGTAATTTTCGAGCCCCGGGTAGGGAAAACGGGCGAAACCACCCACCGTTGTGGGGAAGGAGTTGCTGTAGTCTTGGAGATCGCGAGGCCAGGCCTACCCGCCGGCCCGCCGGGGGCGCTAGGCCGCCCTGCTCTCTGGCCGGGCTCACCCGGGGACCTAGCCTTCTCCTCCTTTCGCTCAGTTGTGAGGGGGCCTAGGTACATTCATCATGAACTATTTGCTTTTTTTGAGCTCTTCTCGGGTTAGATTATAAACTTTTTCTTAGGGTTATTTCATTCATGTAAGTGGGAAGAAGGGAGGGCAGCCGGGATGGAGGAAACTTGACTCGTAGGGTTTTCCCGCCAGCATCTCTGTCCTTTTCCCTTGTCAGGTAAAAACCCAAGTAGGAACTCGAGGTTTTAGTTTCATATTTTTATATCCAAAACTTACTGTCAGAAAGGTGAATTGTTGAACCTTAAAAAGAAAAGTAAACCAAGCATTGGATCTTATCGGAAGGAGTTTTTTTCTAATATGGGGATGGTAAATATGAACACTTTTATTCCAGGAGACTTGTATTGTCAGTTCCAAACCCTGGTAACATGCATAGTGAATAATTTCACAGATTATCTTGGTTTCTGTCTTTCTCTCTTTTTTTTTTTTTTTTGCACTATGGTTACTTACATTTTTTTCTGCCCGCCTCCTATCCAAAGCTCTTGCTCTTAGTGGTTGTTTTATGTGTATTTTAAAAGAAAGACCATACAGTCTTCTATTAAGATTGTGACTGGAAAGCTTTTTATTTATTTACTTTATGTACAGTACGATTTAACACCTGAGAACTTGTCCAAACCTTATCTACCAAGACGAAATTTCCCGATTTGTGAAGCAAGAACCATGAAAAATGTAGAGATCGTGTTCCTACTTAAAGTGATGTGTTGGCATATTAAAATGGCTAATGAAATAGTCTTAGTTCTGTGACTTCAAAGTGATTTGAAGTGATTCAAAGTGATTTTTGCCAAGTTTGCTACCTGGGGAATTTTTTAATAGTGCATTTGAAACTTTCCTGGTACTAAGGGTTTTAGTGTTGTGACTTTCTGGAGGGGACATGTCTGTTTTGGGTATTTTGGTATTTTAGATTTGTGTAGTTCTAGGGCCAAAATTATTGGGGGAAATAAAAGTTTTTGGTGTTTTTTTTAAAGAATTAGAATGTTCTTTACTTGTATTTGGACTTTTGCTTGCTCCCAACACAAGCCTTTGAAGTTTAAATACATACATATGACTAACTTTAACTAGTAGAGTGTCTGGTGTGATTTCTCCCTGTTCCCATTTCTGTCAGTTTGGCTCATGCTGTAAAAGTACTGAATTTCGTTTTGATTGTGTGATCAATTTCAGTCTAAAGATAGCCCTTTCCATATAATAAATAGTACAACTCTGTTCACTTAGACTTGTGTATGGGTAATATGTTTAGAATAAAGAAATCAAATCTTGTGATAATATGTGATTATTGACTGAAGCTTGGCAAAAATATACACATGGTTGAGTTTTTGTCTTTTAAACTTTACGAGTATGCAAGAAATAGTGCTGATGTGAGTTGTGGTCAGTGTTGGACTTAATCATCTATCAGTTGGGGCTGGAATAAATCAAAACATGGCTTGGAAGATTATTCTGAAAGTATAATATTGAAATATTTCTTATAGTTGGTGGGTATTACAGAAGATACTTTTGGGTAGAAGGTATGTTTAGGAACAATAGATGACTTCCCAGTAACTTAGCATCATTAAGAATTTTTATTTACTCTATTTCAAAGGCTTGTGATATGCTCAAACCATCCAGTTAACAGACAACTCTTCAGAACTAAAGCACTGTGTGTATTAAATTAGACATTTAGAGATTAATTAAAATAATGAGCATTTGAAGTCAAGTATTTTGAAGATTTTTCTGTATATTTGTAGTACAGGCATTTACTTGAATACATGTCTTCTATTTTAAAGTGATGCTTTCTAATTTCTCATTAGAAATTTACTTGTTTATGTATTTTGATGTAAATACTGTTGTTTTTTTCTGCTACATGTTTTAAAATACCTAGTGCCAGAAGGATGTTGAGGACAAAGCTAATTAACATATAGCGTCTAACATGCAAACCACTCTACCTTATGCTAACGGAAAAAAAATACATCTAAAAGTAAGAAAAAAAATGTATTCTCATGGTAGACTCTAAACAGGAAATCTACTAGTCTCAAGTTACGGGTTCTAGTCATGTAGGATTTTTTGTTGTGAAATATCTGTGAGATCTTGGGCAGGCTGTTTGATTTGGGGTTAAATTTTTGCTGGAGAGACTTAAACATGGATGATTACAAAAGGTCCCTTACTCGCCCGAAATTTCAGGTCTCTGGATGATTCCATTGTCCATTAGTGTAGAGAAGGTAAAGAAATGGGTGAATGTTTCAAAGTTTTGAAAAGTCAGCGTTTTAAAAGAATTGTTTTGTAGGATTTAAACCACAGACTCAATTTATTGGAGGGGGGGACGAATGCTCTTTTTCTATCATGTTTAATATTCTGTATTCTTTGAAGGTGGGATATATTCAATTTAGTGCCAACAGGTAGATGATTCTCTAGATACCAGATTGAAAACTTCAGTGTGTGTGAATCATGTGAATGCTCCACTCTCCACTTCTGAATAATAATATTGAAGACTCAATGGGTTGTGGTAACAAAGTTCTGCTTTTACTTTTTATACCTCATCACCAACTGAAATATTCCAAGGAATCGAGAGTTAACGAGAAAAAAATTACCATTCTTTTATTTCTCTGTACATAATAGTTAATGGTTAGTGTGGACTTTAAAAACTTGATCCTATTTATATTTAAGTGGTTACTACCAATCTCCAGTACTGCTGAGGAAACTGAAATGGTAATGTTAAGTATTGAATACTGCCCTAAGGTCAGTCTGACTGGATGTCTGGCCTTTCCAGATCCCCTCAGAACATGAACTCTTTAACTACCACAGTATGCTACTTCTCCAGGGTTTTGACTAGGGGACATTAAAAGTAAGATCTTAATTTCAGTTTATTCGACTTATTTGTGCTGGAAGATGCATTTAATTCCCTAAGAGGGACCACAAAAAGTTGAAGATGTAGTTCTTGCCCTTAGCAATGTCTACATGCTTGTTAAATGGTTAAGACACTACTGTAAAAAGATAAGCAACCCATGGCAATACATAGTTGTCTGCCTGAAGTGGCAGAGAAGATGAAAGCAAGGAGATTCATGTTTGTGGAGTATCTGAGCTAGGTTCTTTAAATTCTAGGTAGAGAAGCAGTGTGAAAACACACTGTACAAAATTTCATTGGGGGAGAGGCAGTAGATAATCTTGATTGTAGCTGGGCGTGAGTATTGTTCTGGAAACTCTTTGAAGGTAGGAAGCTTGTCTTATTGAACTGAATCCTTCACTCTGTCTAGTGCCTTGAACATACGGGATCTCAATGGATGCTTGTTTTAGTTGAATTGGATTTTAGTTCCAAAGTTAAGAAAAAAAGCATCTAAAGATTTGGGAAGTTTCTTCCATAAGCCAAAAATAAATCTGCCAATCTATTTTTAAAAAACACCATTTGATACAAACTAAAATAATTCACTGCATTATAGAATTTCCTCATTTGATACTGGTTTGTGTTACCCAACTTATGTATTTTGGATATTGGAAGTCATTTTCTCTTGAAAGCTGCTTAAAATGCTAATAAAAATCTCAGTCCTGTTAAATGGAATAATGGGTTTTCAGAGCTGGAATGGACATTAACAGAGCCTCTGTCCTAGAACAGAGCTGAAACCATTGTGGGGCCATTTACAGTAATGTAACAGTAAATACCAAGTGAAGTTATCTGGTCTGCTTGTGCTTGGAAAAAACTAGGTTTAATCAAAAGAAGTATATTTGTAGAGATTAAGAAGGTGATTTTTGGACATTTTAAAGTACTTTGCAGGTTAATGAAAGTAAGTTACTTAGTTTCATTTAAGTGATTTCTCTTGATTCAGGTATACTGGCAACATTGATTATCATCAATGATTACAGTTCACCACTGAAAATGAGGAGAAAGGGAACCTCATTGAGGAAACTGGAAAGAAGAAAGATGACTAAAAATTAGTTTTGTGTACATGAACAATAGTAAGACTATCCCAAGTTAATTTCATAACTCTAAGGGAATAAATGAGAAAAAGTGAGATAACTATGGTTTGTATACAAGATCTTTAAAAGATAATTCATTCACTGGGTGATGTAGTTGGCCCATATCATTTAGAAACAAGGGTAAAATTGTGTTTATGTATGACGGGAAGGGTGGTGAGAGTTACTCATTGTGGAGGATAGTATATTTATTTCTACCATTATTTATGCTTCTTTACATTGGATTTACTAAAGGTGAATAAGTTTTCCCCTTAAGGAAGTTTCAGTCCTGTAGAATAAGCCAGGTGTGTAAGTTATACACTATGACCGTCTTGTTCATAACTGTGTTTGCAGACTCTGGCACAGCTCCTAATAATAGTACCCCAAAATATTTGTTCAACTAAAGAATGAGTGGCACTGCCTCTAAGTTACATCCATGTGGGACTCCTGTAGGATTCTGAAAGTTAACACCTTACGTTCCCTCTCTTCTACCTTAAATTAAGCCTTTTTAAATTCTTACTTTGTTACATTACCATCCACCAAATGTCCCAGTTGGAACACCTTGATGTCACCCTTTTACTTACCTTTCTTCTCTTCTTTGGTCCCATAAGTATTTTTCAAATTAGTCTCACCATCTCAGGCCTCTTTTTAATCCAATCTGTTCGTAACTCTTCCGTTAGAATTTTCTTCCTCAGTGTCACCATTGAGCCTTACCTTCCCCATTAATTCCTGTTGACTACAAGAGAAACTCTAAACTTCTTAGCTGTTGCCCTCCTAAACTCACTGAAATTACTATCCCCCAAATCCCTAACAATCTTCATGTAACTAATTTAGAGAGTGTTTGTCTCTTTGATATGTAAGCAGCTTTACCACTTTTTCCTACTTGAAATTCTCTTATAAGGTATTCCTGACCCAGCTTGTGTTTATTACTATTATAGTGAGGTAGAACACACGATGTGAGATGTCTCAGCAAGAGGGTTGGGAGCTTTTTGTTTGGGTAATTTTGGGAAAAGTCTAAGGAAGTGGTGATTTGGATGTTGTCTGAAATGGGGTTGGGGGGAAATTCTGTCACTTGACATCTTAATGTACAGATAGGGTAAACTGCAGAGAGGAAGAGCTGAAAGTGGTGAAGTAACAGTCACTCAGGGAGGGAGGAAGCTTGGTATTTTATGTTGTTAAGTGAACTTGGCTGATACGGTTGTTCTGTGTGGTTGTTTATGTCTAGGAAACAATATGCTTTAGTTGTAAGCATCAGATCAGTTTGGAATAATATTGTGGTTTAGCTATGAGCCTCAAATCAGCTCCTGGACTTCAGGGACTGCTGTTTTTTCTTTCTCAGTGTTCACTTTTGGCCAAAGGCAGATGAATTTCTGCTGCAGGACATTAATTCATGATGTTCAGATCTTCACTATTGCTGGTATTTTGTTGTTTAAGGTCAGAGGAGTGGCCATTCAATGTACTTTGTAGTTGAACATGCTTATTAATCTTTTCTCCTTTTGTAAGATAAGTGGTTGGACTGTCTAATGTCAGAGTGGTTGTTCAATAACATTAAGACTGGACAGGATACATACTCATCTCTAACATCTGAGTCCTGTGGTTTTCCTCCTACTTCTTTGTCCATTTGCTAACTCATCTCTTACCATCCCCATATCTAATCCATTTCAAAGACCTATTCATTTTACCTTGTAAATCTCTGAGATGGTTCTCAAAGTTGCCAAGAATATTCAGTTAGTGATGCTGAACCATTAGGGTTAGGTTCCTATACGCAAGTTACAGAGTTTTCATCAGTTACTCAGATTGTAAATTTGTTTTATGTGTTTTTCTGTTTAAAACCACCTATCTAATACATGTTTATTCATTAGCTTTGAACTGAAGGCCAATAGCAGTGTAACTCATATCTGAAAAAATATTATCTAAAGCATGTATTTTTTTTTTTGGAAGATGCATCACAGTTTTCTTATACTTAGGAACACTAGACAGCACATTTACACTATGCTTAGGGTCATTTTAAATAGCAAAATTACGACAAAAAGCACACATATATAAAATGTGGCACTAAGTAGACTGAGGAGAGGATGTAGTGGTGCTTCTTTATCCATGGTTTTGCTTTCTGTTCTTTCACTTACCCATAGTCATCTATGGTCCAGAAATGTTAAATGGAAAATTTCAGAAATAAGTAGTTAATAAGTTTTAAATTGAGCACTGTGTTGAACTCTCTCGCCATCCCATCTGTCCCACCTGGGACACGAATCATCTCTGTTCAGTATACCCATGCTTCGACTTGCCACTGAACTGCTCCTTAGCCTTTTACTCTGAGGTACTATAACCCTCACCACCACCACCCACACAAAAATAAACAATTAAAAATTCCAAACCAGTTTTCCCAATTCAAACCCCTGTTAATCCCTTGAGACCCAAGCTAAGCAGCAGTTCTTTGATGTGATCATTGCCGAATACCCTTGAGTATTGTTTTTAAAAATTTGTAAGATTGAGGTTTGTCCATTTACCTGTCTGTCTCCCATAGTAGATGAAAAAGTTAAAGGGACTGAGTCTGTGTTTATCATCTCAGCCATTATGCACCATACCTAAAGAGTAAATGCACAAGGGACAGTTTACCAGTTTTTTGAATCTGCCATGGACAGCACTCAAAATTGTCAATTTCCTTATAAGAAGATTTATGGTGCAATTTTTTTTTATAAAGAATTAACAGAAGGAGGAATTCTCAGACTTTTAGGATTATTTGGATAATAAAAAAAGTCTCTGGTTTTTAGGATTATTAGAAAGTAACATTTAATTTAATTTTTTAATGTTTATTGTATTTTTTTATATTACTATGTAGTCCCCTTAAATCCCTCTGTCCTCATACTATATCAGTCTAGTTTTTCTGGATTGCTAATCTTGCTGGTGCTGATTTCAGTTAAAAAAACATTTTTAACCATTAATTGATTTTTAAAAATCAGTACACTTACTAGAAAAATAAGTTCTCTGAGGTCAGGAACCAAAGTTTATCTTTTATCTATCTTTTGCCCATAGGCATATGATCATAATAGTGAGTGAGTGAATGAATGAATCTGTGTGTGCTAGTACTATAGAATCACTTCAGAACCATAAAACAATTTTTTACATTGGGATTATCTGCTTTTTTTTTTTTTTTTTTTTACTGAAATTCATGTTTTTCTTTACAAGATGATTAGCATTTCAGGGATTCTTAGAGATGTTAACTACTATGGTTATTGAATTTTTCTAAGTAAAATGGTTTAATGTTTTATGTGTAGAAGTGCCTACATTCATGTGCTAACTTAGCTTTATTTTACTTTCCAGAATATTGTGGGGGTTTTTGTTTTGTTTTTATTTTTTATTTTAATTGCTCAATTTGTGTGGTTTTAATTTACTTTTGTCATGTAAAATGGGGAGGCCTTCTGATTAGGAGAACCATGTCATTTTTAAAAAGTACATGCTTAATTTACCTTGTATTATCCCAATTTGAACATAAGTTTTTCTTTATAAGCAGTTTTACAAAATTTGGTAAGAATTTTGTTTGCATGTAGTTTAACACTTCTATGAAATTGGTATTAAGTAGACCTGCTAAACACTGGAATTCTTAAAATAAGCTTATAAGTAATGAGTTGCTAATTAATAAGTTATTTGCCAAATCCTTGCCACATAGTTTATGGCCTGCATTGCCAGACTGTCTGTATAGCTGTTAATCATTTCAGCCCTAATAGTTGTATTTTAATTGATTTAAACATGGATGTTGACATTATTGCATGTAACTTAAAATACTAAATTTTTGCTCAAATTGGACCTGGTTCAAATAAAAGAAAAAGGCATTACTGTTACTTTGCTGTGTATAATGCACACCCATGTTTTGGGCTCAAACTTTCAGGGAAAAAATCTTTTAATTTTTAATTCAATTTTTTTATTTACTTATATTTAGAAACAAAACTGATTGTCATATGCCAGGGTATTGTTTTGCATACAAATATCATTATTGCTTTCTACAGTTACACTTTTAACACATAAGCATAAATAAAAGAATTAAAAACATTTATATAGATACAGAATTAGTACTGCCTACAAATAGTGCACATCCTTATTTTTCCCTCAAAAATCTTGGCAAAAAATGTACATAATACAGTGTAAAATATGCTAAGTAGCTATTTCAGTTAGGTTAAGAGGGTAGCCAGGAATGATGGGAAAATTTTATTTGGCTTTTAAACAGATTTGGGGGCTTTATTTCAGTGTGACTATCTAGTATTCTGAGAAATTACTTTTAAAACAACAAATTGGTGAGGTATAAAGAAAATTCTGCAAGTCTATTTACCTTTTTTTTTAATCTTCTGTTCAAGCTTTTATTTAAAATTGAGGTTAAAGAGTTAATCACTCTGGGTTTTTTGTCAGACTGTTTCAGTATTAAACCTTCATTTGGCAGTGATTCTTAAGGGGAAGGGTTTGAATGTCACATGGAATAACTTTCTAGAATCACTTCATTGTCATTTTGAGAAGACACCTGATACACCTTGTGGTGGGAGTTTGGATGGAGGTGAGAACTTGTAATTTGGAAATTTCCTGGTAATTTATAATATGTGACCTCAGTCCAACACAGTATTACTTAAGAAGGTATTCATAATGTTTTTAGTTAAGGGTGTCTTAGGTAAAATTCAAAGAAAAAGTTAAGAGGAGCTTTTCATCCCCTAAGTGATGTGATGCAGTTAATTAGAATGAAAGATCAGACATGCAGTAGGTCCTGTCATTAAATTTGAAATCAAGACGAACCTAGGGAAGGTAATTTTGGGTAATACCTTATTTAAATTATTAACACATTTCAATTTTTGATAGGTTTATGGCTACAAATGATTTGATGACAGAACTGCAGAAAGACTCCATCAAGTTGGATGATGATAGTGAAAGGAAAGTAGTGAAAATGATTTTGAAATTACTGGAAGATAAAAATGGAGAGGTACAGAATTTAGCTGTCAAATGGTAAGTTATTGTTTTTTGGGCTTTTTTTTTTCTTCTTCTTCTTTACTACACTCTCCACCACATTTTTAAAATACTGTAATAATTGGTAAGTTATCTTAGTCTTGTACTGTGTCTTTCTGGAGTAGGTGAAAGTTTAGTGTTTTTACTTGGTACATATATTTCTTTATAGTTGCTATATTGACTAAATGTAGCTTTTTATGTATTTTACTTCTTAAGAAGTACTTATAGGAAACTCCAGAAAGAGTGGTTCTTTCACTTTTTTGACCTCATATTTTAGGTTATTTAAAAGGCCTACATGGCTTATCAATTCCTGTATTCCACTGTGGGGGAAATTTAAGAACCAGTGATCAAGGGAAGTAAAAAACAAAAATAATAAGACTTAAAGAAATACCAGCAGTTAAAACCATACTTAACATGAATCAACACTGATGATAAAATACTTGCAAAGAACCTTTCTTAAAAATTGTGGGGGCATGATGGAAGCCTCAGGGAAAAAACAGTGTGGTTATTCCAGTTGTCTGTGTGTATGGTCAGTAGGAGCATCTTGTTAGGCAGGATACTAACTAACAAGAAGACTTGAAAGTTGGACTTACTCTGTTAATGCATCTATTTAATTTATACTTACCAAATACTGGAATTCCTTAACAATTTACACAGTAAGTTATTAATAAGTATAATTAGTTTCGTATAAAAATTAAATGATGGAATTTTATGTCAATTTGTATGTCATATTTGATACAGTTTAAATAAAGCATTGCCTCGTTACTCCTTTATTGAATTTTCTTATAAAGGTTTTACATTTGTTTTGAGCTAAGCCTTTACATACTTGCTGTAAGAGCAGACAAAAATGTGAGAAATCATTGATCAGTGAAGACTTTCCAGCTATGCAGCACAGCTTTATTTTATATTGATACATGTTTAACTTGGGACATTTGCAAGGTTAAAATAAACTGGGTCTTTAAAAATGATGAGTTGCAGAATAATACAGATGAGCTTGTAATTTTACTTTGCTATTTTTCATCTTTTAATTATTTTGCCATGCGCTTAATAAAGTTTTGTTCAAAATATATGCTGGACATTTACTTATCAGCCTTTAAGTACAATGAGGAAAAAGTAGTCTTTGTTCCAGATTGAGAGTTGAGAGGTATGTAGGTCTCAATCACATGAGTATGAATCTTAACTCATAGGAACCTGAGCTTTTGATCTTTTGATGATCTTTCATACTTAAAATTAATGGGTTGGGGGAAAATGACATGTTCAAGGAAATAAAAGAATTTAGATATAAACAAAAGTAATAAATTAGGAGATGAAACTCAAGAGGAGAGAAGATCCCAATAGAGAGTTTAAAAGTAGCCTTATCAAGAAATTGGGGAAATTGTCAGAGAACTGGTCATCCAAAAGAAACTTGGGCCCAGAAATCTCTCACATGCACTTTGAAACCTCAATATATAATTCCAGTATGCATAGTTCTTCTAGTAGTATTCCAGAACATGAAGTATGAGAACTTTCCAGTCTTTTATTTAAACTAAGTACTGATAACAAATTCTTACTAAAGATAACACTGTAAAAGAAAATTACAGACCAGTTTCATTTAAAGTTCAAAATAAAATTTAGAAATATGTTAAGTATAACATGCCATGATCAAGTGATGTTCTTCCCAAGAAAATAGGGCAGTTCAATATTATGTGCTGTATTAGTACACTTATTTCATCGTGTTAATAGGTCAGAGGAAGGAAAAAACTGTCTGGTTAGTTAATAAGGCACTGTAAGATTCTATCTTGATTGATTAAGCAAACAAACTAAAAAACCCAACACTTAGGCTGCTTTGGATAATTAGAGGAATGAAGGAAGCACCTTCCAAAGACCAGAATCATATTTAACGTGTCATGGCGGGGAAGAACAGGTCAGGGATGCTTTATCTCACTACAGAGAATTGATTGCTGGTTTGAAGTAAAACATTTAATAACATGGAATGGATAGTACCTTTTTAACATTGAAGTTCGTAACCGCATATATTCATACCACAACTCAAATATCAGTAAATTACAAGATACCTTCACACAAAAGTCAGGAACAAGGCAAGGATGTGTCTCTGTCCCGGCTACATTTAAGACAAGGGCGGAAAATTAGACACAAAAGAATTGGTAAAGGTACATGGGAAAAATTAATCAGGAAAAATTTAAACAATAAGAATTCAGTGAGGTGACAGGATGTAAAATTAATGAAGAAAAAACAGCTTTCATATAAGCAAATAATAACCAGTTGGGAGATGTAAAAAAATGTCCATTTTTTACACCAATAGGAAGACAAAATGCCTGGGGATAAATTTAACAGAAAATATTACAGTGGTGACCTTGAATGAGGGTATTATATGATACAAGAGAAACTTACAATTTTATTTTTTCAAAATTTATATGAAGGAAAGCTTAAAAATAACCTAAGGGATAACAAAAATATGCTTAGAACAAATGGAGAGACATGCCATGTTCTTGGATTAGGATATAACTCAAGATCTCCAGGTTAATTTAATGCTGACCTAATTGCACAATTCAGGAATATTTTCCCACAAGCTTAAGTAATTTTGGTGGGAAGGAGAAGGGGGTGGTAGGGTGTTTCAAAGTATAACAGTTTGTCCTGTGCACTTTAAAGGTTGATGCAGTGCCTTAAGAGGCCAGCACAGAAGGGAAGAGTAAGTCTCCATAAAACTCAGAGAAGAGATAGTAAAACCCCTTCTTTGGATGCTGTCTGGAGTCACAGCTGAAAGAAAAAAGTATAGCAGTTGGGGTGAGAGTAGGGGTGTTGATTAGCCTTACTAGATAGGAAAACATACTCTTTGTGTCTGTAATCAAAACAGTGAGATAGTGAGGCATTAATAGACTAGTGAAGTAAAATATAATGGAAAGTATATGATGAAGGTGGCATCACTGGTGAAAAGTTGTACCTTTTTTCCAAAGACTGGATAACCATTTAAAAAGGATAAAATTGTATTTTTACCTCACATGCATTATCCCTAACTTGAGGTTACCGTTGTTTTGTTTATCTTAAATTCGTTTTGCCTGTTACAGAACTTCATTTAAATGGAGTCATATAGTATATGCACATTTGTGTCTGGCTTTTTCACTCTCATAACATCTGTGAGATTTATCTGCGTTGGGGATATTAGTGTATCATGAGTCTATTACTCATTAATAGTTCTTCGATAACATAGTCTGTTATATACTTGGTTTCTTGCTAGGGTTTGGCTATTGTTAATGAAGATGAAATGAACATTATTGTCTGAATCTTCTTTAATTAGTATGTGTGTCTTTATTTCTTATGGATAAATACTAAATGAAATTGCTGTTGTCCGTTTAGATTTATTAAGAGACTGCCACATTGTTTCCCAAAATATTGGTACCATTTTACATGAAAATACCAGTTGCTTCACATTTTCATCAGTACTTGGTTGTGTGTCACTCTTTAATTTTAGCCATTTTAGTAGGTATGCAGTTGTTTTAATTTATATTTGCCTGATAATTAATGATGTCCAGTACTAGTTTGTGTTACTGGCCATTTTTTTTATTTTTTGTGGACTCTTCCCTAATTTTAAACATGAGATTGTCTTTATTATCAAATTGTAAGTATTTTTTGCCCTGGCTGGTGTGTCTCTGGATTGAGTGTCGGCCCATGCACCAGAGGCACCTGGTTCAATTCCTAGTCAGGGCACATGCCTGGGCTGCAGGCCAGGTCCCCAGTTGGAGGCGCACAAGAGGCAACCACAGACTGATGTTTCTTTCCCTCTCTTTCTCTCTCCCTTCCCTTCTGTCTAAAAATAAAATCTTTTTAAAAAATTGTAAGTATTTTTCATATATTCTGGGTATAAGTCCTTTGATACTTCTGTTTTGTAAATATTTTCTCCCAGTTTGATGAGCTTAAGGTTTTAACATTAGTTTTAAATTTAGTTTAAGATTACTTTCAACTTTTTTTTTTTTTAAGATTTTTGTTTTTAGAGAGGGGAAAGGAGGCAGAGAGAGAGAGAAACATCAATGGGTGGTTGCCTCTTGTGTGCCCCCTACTGGGGGCCCGGCCCACAGCTCAGGCATGTGCCCTAGACTGGGAATCGAACCAGCAACCCTTTGGTTTACAAGCCGCGCTCAATCCACTGAGCTACACCAGCCAGGGCCGTTTTCACCTTTCTTAATACACCAAAAATGTTGGGTAACTTCTTCCATCTTCAATATTAAAATGTCTGCGCAAAAAAACCTTCAGTTTTGTTAATTTTTTTAATGCACACTGATATGACAGCTGTCATGATACAGTCTTAACAAGATTATTTCAAATGAAGTTAAAGATAGCTGAGCACTAGTAGAGCCATTTATAAAAAAACAATGTGCTTTTTGGCTAGCCCAATATTTCTAGACTCTATTCTGTTCCATTGATCTATTTGTTTATTCTAATGCCAGTTCAACACAGTTTTATTAGTGTAGCTGAGGCTTTTTCATTTTTCAGCCTTTAGCCTATTGACTTTTGGGCCAGATAATTCTTTGTTGTTAGGAATTATCTTGTATATTCTGTATATTTTAGGATGGTTAGCACACTTTGGCCATTAACCCACTATTTGCCGTCAGCATTCCTTCTTCCCTCAGTAGTTAGTGATGACAACCAAAATTGTCTCTAGTCCTGGCCAGTGTGGCTCTGTCGGTTTGAGTGTCATCCCATAAACCAAAAGGTCGCACTGGTTTGGTTACTGGTCAGGGTACATGCCTGGGTTGCAGGTTCAATTCCTGGTTGGGGTGTGTACAGGAGGCAATTTATCATTGTTTCTCTCAACTCCCTTCTTCTCTCTCTGGAATCAAAAAAAATAATAAGAATAAATGTCTCTAGACATTACCAGATATCTTCTGGAGGGTAAAAATTGCTCTTGGTTGAGAAAGGTTGGAGTAGATCTATAGAGAAGTAAGGTAGCACACGTTTCCTAGCTTCATTCTTTCTTTTCCAAGAATATTTTTATTTTTTAGGTTCTTTGTATTTCCATGTAGATTGTAGAACCAATTTGTCAATTTCTATTTTTTTATAAATAAGCTTGCTCAAATTTTGATTGGGACTGTGTTAAAGCTATGGAAATACTTGAAGATAATCACCATCTTAACAAGAATGAGTCCTTTAATGCAGTATCTCATACTTTTTTGTTGAGTTTTCAGGATTGTGTACCTAAATAATTATCATCAGTGAATATCCCCCTCTTTTAATCCTGATTTTGGTAATTGGTGTTTTCTCTTTTTCTCCTTTAATTCTGCTAAGTAGGGATTTATGAACTTTACTACTCTTATCAAAGAATCGATTTTATGGTTTGTTAATTTTCTCTATTATTTTTTGCTTATTTTGTTGATTTCTCCTTATTACTTCTCTTCTACTCACCTTTTTTAAATCTCAACTTGAGACATATTTTTTCTCTAAGTAATTCTTGAGGAATTTTCATTATCATTCAATTTGAAATGTGTTTATCTCCATTATGATTTTTCTTTGATCCATGGATTATTTAGAAGCAATTTTTAAATGTTTGAGGTTATCTACTTTTATTTACTGGTTTACTTTTATTTTTATTGGTTTCTAGTTTAATTCCATTATGGACAGAGAACAATACTCTTTCAGATTTCAAGGTGGTCTTGTGTGTTTGTTTGTTTTTTGGCTTTGTTTTGTCTGCTTACTGAGATTTGTTTTGTGGTTCACCATATGGTAGGTCTTGGTCAATGTTCTGTGTACACTGGGGAAAAAAGTGTAGCCTGCAGTAGTTGAGTACAGTGTTTTAGAAATGTCTGTTACCTGTATTTTTCGGACCATAAGATGCACCTAGTTTTTAGAGGAGGAAAATAGGAAAAAAATTTTTGAAGCAAAAAATGTGGTAAAATATTTAATAACATAAATAACATAATATTTCACCAATATAAATGTAGACAGAACTCAGCAGCAGCATTAACAACCATTATTCCTCCCAAATTGGGGGGTGGGGTAGGGGTGTGTCTTACAGTCTGAAAAAATACAGTATGTCAAGGTATTTGATAGTGTTCTTCAGATTTATATCCTTAGTGATTTTTTCTTTTGTTGATATTAAATACCAAAAGGAGTGTTAAAATTTCTAGCTATAATTTTCAATTTATCTATTTTTCTCTTTAATATTGATTTTGTTCATGTACTTTTAAAGTTGTATAACTGGGTGTGTACACATTTATAATTATCTTTTTTTTTTTTAAGATTTTATTTATTTATTTATTTATTTATTTATTTATTTATTTATTTATTTTTAGAGAGGGGGGAAGGGAGGGAGAAAGAGAGGGAGAGAAACATCGATCAGTTGCCAGTTCCATGCCACCAACTCCAGCTGAGGACCTGGCCCTCAACCCAGGCATGTGCCCCAACTGGGAATCGAACTGTGACCTTTTGGTTTGCAGGACAATACCCAATCCACTGAGCCACACCAGTGAGGGCTGTAATTAATGTCTTTCTGATGTTTGACCTTTTTGTGAGTATAAAATATTGTGAGTAAAAAATATTTGTGAGTATCTTTAAATACACCGTACCTTGAAATATATTTTCGCTTGTGTTAATATAGCCTCTTCAACATTTTTAAGATTAGTGTTTGTGTAGTGTATCTCTTTATATTACTTAAATTTTTAGTGTTTTTATTTTAAATATTTTATTTTTATTTATTTATTTTTTTTTAGAGATGGGAAGTGAGGGAAAAAGACAAGGGGAAAACATTGATGTGAGAGAGAAACATTTGTCAGTTCTCTCTCATACTTGCCCTGACCTGGAACTGAACCCACAGCGTAGGCATGTGCCCAGACCTGGTGTGGAACTTTGACTTTTCAATTTACAGGACGACACCCAACCAACTGAGCCACACCGGTCAGGGTTATATGTTATTTTGTTTTGTTTTTTTAAGTTTTTATATTTTCATGTTTACTTTTATTTTTTATTTTTATTTACTTTAGTTGATTTTAGAGAGAAAGGGGAAGAGTGGGAGAGAAAGAGACATTGATTTGTTTTCCCACGTATACATTCATTGGTTCGTTCTTGTAGTGCCCTGGCAGGGGAACCAACACACAACCTTGGCATATCACGACGATACTAACTGATTGAGCTACCTGGCCAGGGCTGTTTTTATTTTTAAGTTATGCGTCTTATGGACAGCAGATAGTTTAGTCCATTGACATTTATTGTAAATATTGATATAGTTAGATTAAGTGTGCCATTTTGCTTCTTGTTTTCTTTTTTTTTAATTGTTGTTCCTTAGGTTTTTTGGTTGTTGGTTTCTTTCCTCTGCCTTCTTTGGGTTAATCAAACATATTATAGCAAGAATTCTGAAACTTTGATTTGGGGATGCCTAGAATATCACATGATCCTGAAAGTGTCAAAAGTATTACGTGAATAATACAAGGGTTTTATTTTCCCTTTGACTCTCCTTTTCTCCTAAGTACACAGTATAATTTTCCAGAGGCCACGTGATATGTGCTATTATAATAGATAGAATTCTATTGTTTTATTTTAAGCCCATAAGTTAATTTGTAAAAATGTAAAATTTTATTTTTAGAGAATATAGTTATTTTTCTTAAAAATGTGATTTATTTTAACATGTAATGGGTTTATTATTGTTACTTTTAATTTTTAGTATGGTAAATATTGACAAATACAACCCACATAAAGAAAAAGTTCTTCAGGGTCTTCATTGATTTGGGAAATTGTTTTTATTTTTTTATTTTTATTTTTATTGTTGTACAAGTACAGTTGTCTCCATTTTTCCCCCCATCACTCCCCCCCACCCCAGATCCCATCCCCACCTCCCACCCCAGATACCACCCACCTTGGTTTTGTCCATGTGTCCTTTATAGATGTTCCTGAAAACCCTTCCTCCTTTCCCCCCAATATCCCTTCCCACCTCCCCTCTGGTTACTGTCAGTTCTTAATTTTAATGTCTCTGGTTATATTTTGCTTGCTTGTTTGTTTTGTTGATTAGGTTTGATTTTGGAAGTTTTAAAAGGGTTTCTGAAACCCAAAATGTTGGGAATCGCTGTATTATAATATTTAATTTTTATTTCCTATGTTGACTTTTTAGATATATTTGATTACATTACTTTTCAAATTGTCATTCTAGGTTAGGGGTTATAAATTGCATCTTATATTTGTCACAGTTTATTAGAATTTAATGTACCATGTGATATAAATTATGTAAATCTTGTAACATTTTTTCATTTTCTTTCTCCTTTGTGCAATTGTTTTTTTACAATATATTTGGGTGCATTTATGTTCATAATTGCAAAATATGTAATTTTTAAAATGCAACCTTTTATATATGTGTGTATACACACATACACATTTACTGTTTCTGGAGATCTATCTTCCTTTCTGTAAATCCAAGTTACTATCTGGTTTAATTTTCCTTTAGCCCAGAGAACTTTAGCAATTCTTGTTGTATAGGTCTGGTGGCAATATTTATTCTCAGCTTTTTACTGAAATTGACTTAATTTATCTTTATTTTTAAAAGGTAATTTTACTGGATATGAAATCTAGGTAGTTTTCCTCTGGTTTTAGTTTCATCATTATCTGCCATTTAAATTGTTGCTTTCTAAAATAATAGTTTTAGAGGTCTTACAGTTGTCTGTAGGAGGGTTAGTCCAACAAAGCTATTTTGTCATTAATGGAAGCTAGAACTCTTTAAATTTATTTTTGAATTCCTTTCATTTTCAATCCCAATTTTCATTGTTTCACATTAGGTCTCACTACATATATGCCATGTTTTTGTTGTCACTGCTATCATTTTGGATTAGACTATTCTTGGGTTTCTTTATCCATTTTGTTTATTTTTCTTCCTTTCTCTTCTTATTTCCTCAGATTTCTCTCCCTACTACTTCTGTAGTCAAGCAATCAGCAGCAGTTATTGAGAATATATATGTGCAATATTGATCTAATCATTTACCAAGTTAAACTATTTTTATTGTCACTTATGCTTGAGAGAATTTCATTGGCTCCAAATTTTACCACATCACATTGAAATTCATTGGTCTAACTTTAAAGGTTCTCCGTACTGTCCCAGGGGCCTAAGTTTCCTATTATATTTTTTATCTGCCTTTTGTATCCGTTTTCTTTCCTCATTTCTTTCAATAATGCATTCCACTTATTCTAGTCTCTGATCTTTTTATATAATGTGCCTTTCTTTTTTAACTATCCCATCAAAACCCGGTACCTAAAAATCTCTTAGGTGCAATCTCCTATAAATATTAACATTGAATTTAATTTTTTTTTTTAAACAAAAACTGCAGAATAGTGAATGTCGTTAATTCATTGATAAAGTAGTTAGGTGAATTCCTTACCTCACCAACCTGATGGTAAATTTTTCGTGAAAAGGGCTTTCTTTGGTCAGTACAGTCCTGAATATAATGGCTCCTCCTGGGTGAGTATTCATGCACTTAGCATTACCTACTGTGTGTTCAATTCTATGGGAAGGACACAAAAGAATGACTTTTCTCTCTCAACCAGTGGACCTACATGCAGACCTTTAGTTGTATAAAATCCTAATATGAAAAGCATGTTAATACAAGATGCTTTGAGAGCACAAACTAGTACTATCTTAAGTTTCTTTATACTACAATGGAAATCAGTGGGAAAGTAATTGGAAACCAACTTCAAGGAGCTTATGAATCAAGAATTTCTTTTATACCTTTATTTGAACATTATTTATGATACAGGCATAGTGTGTTTACTTGGTGTTGACAGGTGGTAGGCAGGAAAGTTAATGTTTCTGTTTGTTTATTTTTCTGTTTTTGTATTTATCTAGGTGTGAAATTTCGTTTTTCTTTATATTACAGCCTTGGCCCTTTAGTGAGTAAAGTGAAAGAATACCAAGTAGAAACAATTGTAGATACCCTCTGCACGAACATGCTTTCCGATAAAGAACAGCTTCGAGATATTTCAAGCATTGGCCTTAAAACAGTAATTGGAGAACTTCCTCCAGCTTCCAGTGGTAAGTAGGAAAGATAACATATTTTTCTTCCTGTTTCCCTTTGGAGGTATTTCTCTACTCTTCTTTTTTCTTTCCCTCACTTCTGGCCAAGGAGGGGGAGAGGCATTTATCCTAAAAGATCTTTGGTAAGCATCCCTTTAAATAACTAAGAAAAAAAGAGTCTGCAGTCTTATTTTTGCTTAAAAATAAATTCAGTTTTAAGTGAGTATTTTGATTGAATTTAAGTATCTCATTAGGAATACCAATTCTGAAGAATTCTTAATGTTGGAACAAAGTTTAACATTATTGTATGTACTGTGACTCTATAACTCAATAGAATGGAGTTATGCCATTCTATACAATGAGGGAAAAGATAACCAAAATTATGAATTATTTCTGTTAGCTCTTTATTCTCAATATTAATTTTGCTTTGCATTAGATTTGTGGTATAAAACTTAACACTGTTAAGACAGCTGTGAAATAGTTCTGTTTTCTAATAATATCTTCAAGGTTGAGTGTCTTACAGCTACTTGGCAATTTTTTTAAAAATTAAAAACAATGAATTTGTCAATTAATTTAGCTTGACCTCTGACAGAAATGTTTAGAAAATGTTTTAGAATTGGTCTTTAACTGCTGTCCTACTGGTTAAAGTTAGCAGGCTAAAGGTTTTTGTCTCATCTGCAAATGGAGTGAGATTATCTCCTTATTTGGTAGAAAGATGTAGATTAGTAGTAATATAGTCCGGGTAGTAGTTTTTACTCATCTACTTAAAACATTTATTAGCCATTCATTATGCTAGCTATCATGTTGGGAGGTGCATGTATATTATTTCACTTAGTCTAAATATCAGCCATATGGAAGGCCTTAATATTCCTACTTTGTGGATGAAGGAACTGAAATTCAGGGAGATGATGTTAATTCTTCCAAAGTTTTTTATTACCTAGTTGGGTGAAGATTCAAATCCACTATCTTTTAATCCAGAACTGATGCTTTTTCTAAAATATCATACCAATGTTACTTTAACCTTAATTTCAGTAAAATATTTCACTAACGCTAAGGTATATTATTTGTAATTGTATTAGCTATATTGATATTTTCCTCTCATTTAAACATTCGTTTTTAGCTAGTTTCTAGTTGTTAACCATTCATATTCTTCCTTTAAAAACTTTTTTTGCTCAATTTTTATGAACACAAATCTACTTTAAAATAGTAACCTTCATTTATGAGTTCTCTGAAGCAACATTCTTATTTTGTGATGAAGTTATGGAAATCTTTGGACTGGATTGGATTTTATTAGATGTTACAGTTATGTTTCTTTCTTTCTTTTTTAAAGAAACCTTGTTAATTGTTGGTTTTTAAGTCACTGAAATTTAAAAGCCTAGGTACTGGTAAAGAGGGACTCCCTTGCTTCTTTCCAAGAACTTAATAGCTGCTACTGACTCCATAGTTGGCATTCATGCCATGCCAGGAAATAGTTGTCCACTAGAGCCTGTCTGAATCGATACTGTTTTTCCTAGGTCATATACTCCTTCTGCAGTTAAGTCTAATCAGTTATTTTATCGAGAAACAACCCATTTTGAAATACATGTTTTTGTGACATGGATCTCCTGAGCCTGTCATAATCAAGTTTACAGTTGTTGAATTACTTGGCATCTTCCATGAATATAAAGTGGAATTCAGTATACTTGTCTTATTACTGGTTTTTATTCATGCAGGTTCCGCATTAGCTGCTAATGTATGCAAAAAGATTACTGGACGTCTTACCAGTGCAATAGCAAAGCAGGAAGATGTCTCTGTTCAACTAGAAGCCTTGGATATTATGGCTGATATGTTGAGCAGGTAAACATGCCTATAATTTGTAGTACTTGTAATATAAATATTATGTATATTTGTTAAAACCCCCTTTTGATAAATATAATAAAACTTGGTCTAAAATTATTCATGTTTAAATTGTGGCTATTTATAAGTGCATAGTTAGGAGTGAGGGGAGAAATAAGCTAATTATATTTATCATGTAATATTGCATAGCAAGCATGTTTTATATGGTTTTGAGAAATAATAAAATTTGTGATTTAAATATTTCAGCAAAGTTTTTTTTTTTTGTTTTACTCTTTTATATTCTTGAATACAATGATCTACTTGGGTAAGAGGTGCCTGTAGGCATGACAGATGTTCCAGTTAATATAAGGCCGTTTGTAAACTTCAGCAAACATGCTTTATAGTGCATGTTTTTGAAGAGGAAGGAACTTGTCTTTTTATGTCTTACTTTTCTATTTTCCTCTGGAAGTCAGACTTGGGAAGATACAAAGATCTAAACAACTCCTAAAGGAAAACACCTCAGATACCTGTCAATTTCAGTTTATCCTTGATTTTCATAATCATTATACATTATCATTATTTGTGGCTAATGTATCAAGTGCCTTCATATGGTACATAATGGACAACATATTCTTTACTGTAGGACTACAGATTAGAACACAAATGGCCATAAGGCAAAATGAGAATAAATACTAACAGCAAGTATGTGGTTTAGGATTTAAAATGGAAGGATCCAAGAAAGTTTGTATGGAAAGAGTAGGATTCGAATTTAGTTTTGAAGAATGGATGGAGCACAGGTGTATAGGCCCACATACAGAATATATCAACAATTGTAATGGAGTTAGGGAAAATTGTGTCCTAGTTTTCCAGAATATAGAATGAATAGTAGGAAGTCATTTGATAGATTATAGCCATGTGAGAAGGGTGAGGAATTTATACATAATTTGGTTAAGTATTGAGAAGTCAGTGAGACTTTCTGCTCTCTCTCTTAATTGTTAGCATTGTTTTGGCAGATAGATATTTGTTTGCGGTTGACTTACTGAACTACACATGTGAAATGAGTTGGAAGAGAGGGTTAGACCAACACGTTAAGGGAAATTTTGTACATAAATGTGTAGAGGAACGACAGTAAGGAGATGGGGTAGTCAAGAGATGTTGGTATTTTAAGTTGTGAACCGTGAAAGAACTGTAATGGAGGAAAAACTATCTAATAGAGAAAATCGTGTGCTCCCAAGAGTGTTGGTTGGGTATCCTATAAATGAGAATATAAATCAAGATTCTAGAAGATAATTTAGGGCTACAAATGTCAAAACTGCATTCACTTAGTTGATGTTTTCAGTTGAGTTGGTATGTATAGTAAGAATTTAGTTTTTCTTTCATTCTGATTTTGGATTATGTCCTAATAGATTTTTACTCTTCGAATACAATGAGTTCAGAGTCCAGACATTTCAGTAATGCTCAAACATCCTGAATTTATTTGTCATTTCTTTTTTTATCTTATTTTAAGGCAAGGAGGACTTCTTGTTAATTTCCATCCTTCAATTCTGACCTGTCTACTCCCCCAGTTGACCAGCCCCAGACTTGCAGTAAGGAAAAGAACCATTATTGCTCTTGGCCATCTGGTTATGAGCTGTGGAAATATAGTTTTTGTAGATCTTATTGAACACCTTTTGTCAGAGTTGTCCAAAAATGATTCCATGTCAACAACAAGAACCTACATACAATGTATTGCTGCTATTAGTAGGCAAGCTGGTCATAGAATAGGTAAGAAATATTTAAATATTTTCAAGTTTTCTTTAATTAAAGTATTAATGAATGTTTTTAAGAACCAATATGCTCTTCTTAGGCGAATACCTTGAGAAGATAATTCCTTTGGTGGTAAAATTTTGTAATGTAGATGATGATGAGTTAAGAGAATACTGCATTCAAGCCTTTGAATCATTTGTGAGAAGGTAAGTTTTTAAGATACCTATTTGTAAATAAAAATTTTTCTTTTTTAAAGATTTTTTTATTATTTTAATTTTCTTTTTAAATATATGTTATTGATTATGCTATTACGGTTGTCCCCTTTTTTCCCTTTTATTCTCTTCCGCTCTGCACCACCCTTCCCACCTTCATTCCCCACCCCTACCCCTTAGTTCATGTCTGTGGGTTGTACATATAAGTTCTTTGGCTTCTTTAACCTCCCTCAGTCTATTTTGTACCTACCATTTAACTTCTTATTCCCTGTACTTCCCCGCCCCCCATTTTCCCCTTCCCCCTCCTGGCAGGTAACCCTCCATGTGATCTCCATTTCTGTGATTCTCTTCTTGTTCTATTGTTTGCTTAGTTCATTTTTGTTTTTTATTTTGTTTAGGTTCAGTTGTTGATAGTTGTGAGTTTGTTGTCATTTTACTGTTCATGTTTTTGATCTTCTTTTAGATAAATCCCTTTAACATTTCATATACTAAGGGCTTGGTGATGATGAACTCCTTTAACTTGACCTTACTTGGAAGCACTTTATCTGCCCTTCCATTCTGAATGCTAGCTTTGCTGGATAGGGCAATCTTGGATGTAGGTCCTTGTCTTTCATGACTTTGAATACTTCTTTCCAGCCCCTTCTTGCCTGCAAGGTTTGTTTAGAGGAATCAGCTGATAATCTTATGGGAACTCCCTTGTAGGTAACTGTCTCCTTTTCTCTTGCTACTTTTAAGATTCTCTCCTTATCTTTAATCTTGGGTAATGTAATTATATTGTGCCTTTGTGTGTGTGCTTCCTTGCGTCCAACTTCTTTGGGACTCTCTGAGCTTCCTGGACTTCCTGGAAGACCACTTTCTTTGCCAGATTGGGGAAGTTCTCTTACATTATTTTTTCAAATAAGATTTCAATTTCTTGGTCTTCTTCTTCCCCTTCTGGCACCCTTATGATTCGGATATTGGAACATTTAAAGTTGCCCCAGAGGTTCCTAAGCCTCTGCTCGTTTTTGAATTCTTGTTTCTTTATTCTGTTCTGGTTGAATGTTTATTTCTTCCATTTGTTAACAAATCATAGATTTGAGTCCCGGTTTTGTTCCCTGTATTTTTTTCTTTATTTCATTTTGCATAGCCTTCACTTTTTCCTCTATTTTGCAACCGTATTCAACCATTTCTATGAGCATCCAGATTACCGGTGTTTGAACTCTGCATCTGGTAGGTTGGCTATCTCTTTATCACTCAGTTCTAGTTTTGGAGCTTTGATCTGTTCTGTCATTTGGGCCATATTTCTTTGTCTCAGTGGGACCTAAGGTATTCGCCAGGGCAGGGCAACTCACGTCACTGCATTGTGGCACTGTCTGTGGAGGAGGGATCAGAGAAGGAACAAAAGCTGCCAGCTTTCGGTCATTTCCCCCACTACTCATAAGTGGATTGGGCCCTTCCGGTGCTGATTCCCCAGTGGGTGGGTTTGCATAAGTTCTAGGACCCTGTGGGTCTTTCCAGTGAAGTCTCCTGGGAGGCTGGGAGTTTCTCCCACCGCCCACAGATATTTATAGCCAGAGGCTTTGAGGCTTTATTTCCCTGGGCTGGACCCCTGGTTTGTGCAGTCTGTCTCGCTTCCCAGTTCTTCTGGTTTCTCTGCATGCAAATGTGGGACTGCCTGATCTTTGCTGCTGCATTGCTGCATATCCTCTCTAACCTGGCTGCCTGTCTCAGCCCCTCCTACCCGTCCGGATGAATGTTTCTTTTAACTGCTTGGTTGTCGGTCTTCCATACAGTTTGATTTTGTGGCATTTATGATTTTTTTTGTTTGTTTTTAAATTTGTTGTTGTTCTTTTGGTTGTTCAAGGAGGCAAAGTATATCTACTTAAGCCTTCATCTTGGCCCGAAGTCCCCTATTTATTTATTTTTAGAAAGGAGAAGGGAGGGAGAAAGGGAGAGAAATAGCAGTCTATGGTTGCATCTTATGTACCCCCTACTGGGGACTGGGTCTGCAGTCGAGGCATGTGCCCTGACAGGGAATCGAACTGGTGAATCTTTTGCAGGCTGGCACTCAGTCCACTGAGCCATACAAGCCAGAGCAAAAAATTTTATTAAAAATAGAATAACAATTAAGGTCCACATTAGGTATGTGGTGAGAAATGAGATATTTTACTGACAGCCAGGAATCTGGTCAGAAATGTATAAATGTATAGCAAATTTTGTAACTTTTCAACAATTTTTTGAGGTCTGTCACATCCATTTTGCTAGGGCAATGGTTCTTAATCTAATAATAAAATCTGCAAATGTACTATTAGGGGCCATGTAACACATTCCCCTCCCCACCTTGAGCTAGTGTAGTAGCACAGTATAGAGTCTTGAGACTTCACTGGTAGTTATTTGCAGCAATCCCTTTGCCACTCATGGTTTGAAGTAGCTCTTTATAGTTGTATTGAATTGTTAAAATCAGAAATTGTGGCATTCATTTCCTCTTTAATCAAGAAACAAGTTATTCCTTTATTTTGAGGGGTATATATATGTTTACATATCTATATCTATATCTGTATCTGTCTTTTCATATATGTATTTATATCTGTTTTCTTAACATATAGCTAGAAGACCATGTCTAGATGAATGTGCAGTGGCATTGTCATGAAAATCCTAATTGCTAAAGATCAAGTTCATATAAAGGCTTTAGTCTTCTAGTCATATATTGAAAAGATACAGCATATAATAGTCTCCCTTATCTGTGGTTTCTCTTTCTGAAATTTCAGTTGCCCATTGTCAGCTGCTTCAAAAATATTAAATGGAAAATTCTAGAAATAAGCAATTCATAAGTTTTATTTTTTATTATTTTTATTGTATTTTTTCCATTACCATTACCACTTAGTTCCCTTACATCCTCCTCCCCCTCTCAATCATCACTGTTGTCCATGAGTCTTTTTCCTTTTTGCTCAGTCTCTCCAACCCTAACCTCCCCCCATCCCTTAGCTGTCATCTGCTCTCCATCTATGAGTCTGTCTCTGTTTTGTTTGTTAGTTCAGTTCATTAGATTCCACATATGAGTGAAATCATATGGTAATTGTCTTTCTCTGACTGGCTTATTTCACTTAGCATAATGTTCTCTGAATCCATCCATACTGTCACAAAGGGTAAATTGCACCTTTTTGTGTAGCCTAATGAAATCTCACACCATCCCGTGAGAACATGAAACATCACTTTGCCCAGTGTGTCCATGCTGTATATGCTTCAGACCTTTAGTTAGTAGCTGTCTCTGTTATCAGATCCACTGCTGCATGTTGCAGTATGTCTTTTACTTAATGTAGTCATGTGCTGCTTCATGACAGGGATATATGTACAGATATATTTCTTATTAGGTGATTTTCTTCTTGTGCAAACGTAGAGTGCACTTAAACACACCTTGACGGAATAGCCTACTGCATTCTTAGGCCCTATGTTATACAGCCTATTGTCCTATAAGGGAGCAAAAGTAATTTTCTCTCCACCATTCTGGGTTCTTGGTTGAGACCCCTTGTACTAAGACAGATTAGCAAGAAAAAACAAGTTTAATACCATGTATACCTCATGTCTACATGGGAGATGCTCATGAACACTAATTTGCCCAAATGGCTAAAGCCACCGCTTAGATACCACCTTTAGTTGAAAAGAAAAGATAGTGTTAGCAGTGGGGGTTGGGGGGTAGGGAGTCCGTTATGGGAATTTACAATAAACAAAGGTAAAGTTGTTATACAGATTTGAATCGTTGCCTTCATTGATACAAATTTTTAGAGATAAGGTCATCCCCCTTTCTAGTACAGTTAAGGAGAAACCATTAGAAATAGAGATTTTCCTTATAAAATATAAATATCTTTTACATAGGGTAACTTATTACGTGGTCGTCTGAGATTTTCTCATGTCTGCTGTTATATTAACCAGCCTAATGTAATCCTTATGCCAAAGAGACATATTTTGGGGTGACAAATTCCGCTCCCCTACAAGCTCCTAGGCTACAAACCCATTCAGCATATTACTGTACTGAATACTGTAAGCAACTGTATAACTGTAATGATCCCCAAATGTAAGAGTAGTAAAGCTGGCAGTTCCACTATGCCAAAGAGAAGCCATAAAAGTGTATGTGTGTATAGGCAAAAACAACATATATAGGGTTTGGTACTGTCCGCAGTACAAACCAGGGAGGTCTTGGAACGTAAAACTGATGGATAAGGAGCGACTACTGTGTACAGATTTCTCTGTGCTACCCCATGTTACATACCCTAGCATACCATTTATCGTAAAAATCATTCTGACTTCAGAGATGTTAAAGTTCATGTTACAATTGCTTAAATAATTTGATGGGAGAGAAAGATGTAGGGGCATTGGTGTTGAAAAGGCTGAGAACTACTTTCCTATGCTGTATTAAAGGGGAGGAAAAAATCTGGTAACAAAGCAAAATGTGGCAGGGACTGAGTCAAGGAGAAAAATACAGTTACTCAAGATAGCTTTTGTTTTCTTTCCTCAGATGTCCTAAGGAAGTATATCCTCATGTTTCTACCATTATAAATATTTGTCTTAAATATCTCACCTATGACCCGAATTATAATTATGATGATGAAGATGAAGATGAAAATGCCATGGATGCTGATGGTGGTGATGATGATGACCAAGGTATTTCAAATTAAATAGAAGAAATTTGTTAAATTTTCATGAAAGACTCACTGTTATGTAGATGGAGTTAATTCTTAACCCAAATTGCAATAATGATTTATTTATAATAGTGAAAATGGAAATGACCTCAATATTCAACAATAGCAAATTGATTAAATAAATTATAGGGATCAGTGTATTGAATTGATTTACAATATTTTCTAAACATGTTCTAGAAGAATATTTATTAAAGCAGTTAATAAGTTGAGGAAAAGTGGGTAGCAGAAATTACTGTGTCCCAGTTGTCTTTTGTTAAAAGACAAATTTCAGCCCATTTAATTTGAAGATATAATAAGGATTTATGAATCAGTATCCCATGTAGCAAGGAGAAGGTCTCTCTGAGAGCTGTACAAAATGAAGGATTTTTTATAGGAAGAAGGGTGGGACAAGGGAGTTATTAGAGAAAGAAAATAAAAGGTTATTTTGGGGCTTGGACATCTTTTCTTAGGGAAAGGGTTTTATTTATGTAGGTCGTCTCTTCTTTCTGTGGAGGATGGAGAGAGCCTTATGTAAGAGATTATCTTACTGATGCTTGACCAGAATATTCCTACTAGTTAAGATTATGTTTCTGAGAGAAGTTGAAATTGCAGTTAGATCAGGTATTAAATTTAGGTTTGGTATCATGAACTCTTAGCCCCAGTGATGCCATTTGGGGCCTGCGGAGTTTTTTTTTGTTTGTTTGTTTGTTTTTTAACAATTTTTTAAAAATATGCAGAAGAAAAACTGTACTTGAACAACAATTAAAGTAAAAATTTAAAAAAAGAACAAATATGCAGAAGAGATGTAACTAATATTTTTCTCACAGCTAGCAATTATAAATGAATTTTGTTGTTCATTGTTCTTCAGATTTTCTGCAAAGCATTTGGTAAGGAGGGAAATGAAGGTTATTTTTATAACTACCTATAGATAAACATATTCAGAGCAGTGTGGTTGGTTTATGCATAGTTACTTTCATGAAAAATTCTAAATGTTGTTTGAGGCTCCATTGAGCTTTAGATTATTCATAAAGAAGCTAAACATTTCTGAGGCTCTTAAGAATGATGTCATGCTATGATTTGTGATATTTACTCTGGAAAGGAGTAGCACTTCAAGGACATAGGGGTTGCCCATGTTTTGTTGTTTGCTACTATTAAAAGAATCATAATGGAGATGTCTAAGTGGGTAAGTAACTATTAGGTATATGAGTTGGTGGATTTCCTCTTATTTTTTTATCCCACTTTTTAGTTTGATTCTTTGAATGAATTTATATAATGACTTTCCTTTAAAGTCTATAATTTCATTAATCTCTTAAAAAAAAAAAGGACAACTTAAAAAACTCCTAAAGCCATGTTATGCTCTAGCCACTACTGCCCAGTTTCTTTCTTTGCAAAGAATGCTTTCCAGTTTCTTTCTTCCTTGTCTCTCTTGGATCTAGTTTTACAGTGATGGACAGGATTGTCAGTGACCTCAAATGATTGAGTTTCCCTATTACTCAGTCTCAGCAGCATTTCTTTATTTAACATTCAGGATACCCCAGTCCTGGTTTTAGCCCTATCTTTGTGATTACTCCTCCTAAGTCTCCATACTGGTTCCTCTTCATCACCCTGACCCCTGAACTTTGGAGAATTCCAGGACTCAGTCCGTGGACTTTTCTTTTATATGCTTATGTTCTTGTTGGTTACATCTAGTCTTCTAGCTTTAATGTCAGTGTGCTGAAAATCCAAATTTTATCTTATCCCAGCTCTTTCCTGTGAATTCCAGGTTTTTATATATAGCTATTTAATTGATTTACTGCATAGATGTCTAAAATATCTTCTCCTCGCCCTCCTTCCATCCCCTGCCCAACCTGTTTCTTTAGCCTTTTCTATCAGAATGGCACCTCCATTCTTTTTTTAGTTTCTCGGGCCAAAAAGTTTGGTGTTATAACCTGATTACTTTTTCTCACTTTTCTTACCTCTCCCGCCTCCCCCCACCCCCAGTCTCAGGGCTTCTCCCTTACTTTATATTCTTATCTCTCTTTTCAGCATTTTTATTGTCTTCATTACACTTAATCACTTTCTGACATTTAGCAGTTATTTTCTACCTAGCAGGATATAAGCTTCATGAAGGCAGAGATATTTAGTGTCTTTATTGACTGCTGTATCTCAGTGCCTAGGATAGTGCTTGACACACAGTAGTCACTCAATAAATGTGTTGTATTAATGAAGGGAATCTTAGATTCTAACATGAATATCCTTTGAAAAAAGCTGTAGCATTGTATTTTCCAGGTTTTGATTGTTGACTTTTAGTGTATTTATGATGAAAAATCAACTTCAGCTGCTGTATCAGTTACATATTACAGTGTCAGTGATTAGGATGCTTGAATTTTTATAAACTTTTTTAAATGAAGTATATTTCTGCGAAGTTATTCCCGTAGCTGAATTGCTATGAGAAAAACTTTGCTTATTTATTTGCTTTTAAATAGTTTATTTTGATAGTACCTTGTAATTTTTGTTCGAATAGTTATTAGTAAATAAATCAAATGCTTTGGGTTTAGCAGTATTTGGTTGGGTTTTCCTATAATGTGCTAAGAGGAAATGAATAAGATTGGACAACTTTATGATATATCATTGGATTTTCCTAAGGCATAGCTGGCTGCCTTCACTAGCTAATTGGGATATAAGTCAGTGAAGAGATGATATCTTTTTCCCCCACTGAGGAATCATTTCAGGGCTTTACTTTACTCTTTTCTAAGAATAACAAAATTGTTAGATAATTTTGGACTGCCCTGAGAACTGCTAATATTTTGCCTTCCTTCTGACTTCATGTTACTCAACTGATTTATCCTGATGCTGTTAGAAGGAAATAATTTTCAGAGATTTCACACACACAAAAGTTACCAAGTATACATAAATGGGATGGAATTGTTAATGTTTATGGTTGCAGTATTGTTTTAAACTTAATAAGAGTTTGGAGAAGATGGTGCTCTGTTACATGGGCAGAATTTGCTTGTTATAATTGAGACAGTGTAGTTTCTCTAAACTACATTAAGATAGTAAGTACCTTGAAAGGTTACAAATATGCATATTTGTTCTTAACAGCTCCCTTCTCCCCTTAACAAGTTTAGTGAAAAGTCTTGTACTCACAAAGAAAGTTGATGTCAGAATTCTTTTTCTCCCCAGAAAATTATTTCTACTGAATGTCCTGAGATTGATAGCTGTTCTTTTTATCACATCATCTATAGCCACAAATCTGTCTTACGGGTTATCCTATAAACTCAATTGTTTGTTTGGTTTTTCAATAGTGATTTCTTTGAAATGAATTTTTATTCATATCATTTAAAAGTCTGGGGCATTTATGATTTTGTAAATATTTATGTTCTAAGGAAATTTACTGTGTGTTAATGTTTTTAAAGGGTTAAATAAGCAGCTCATTACTCACACTATAAATGAGAAAATGTTTGACAATTTAAAAACACAATTTTGGTGATTTTTCTTCAGAGGTTATTATGTGTAAATTTATCAAAGTTAACTTCATCTGTTCTAGTTCTTCATAAACTTACCTACTGCTATATGTTAGTGAAAAGTTAGAACACTATCTTATCAATAATTCACATACTGTATTAAAAATAAGCTTTTTCTAGGATTAATAGCCTAATATTATAAAACTTCTCTTTAGGGAGTGATGATGAATACAGTGATGATGATGACATGAGCTGGAAAGTGAGACGTGCGGCTGCTAAGTGCTTGGATGCTGTGGTTAGCACAAGACATGAAATGCTTCCAGAATTCTACAAGACCGTCTCCCCTGCACTGATATCCAGATTTAAAGAGCGCGAAGAAAATGTAAAGGCAGATGTTTTTCATGCGTATCTTTCCCTTCTGAAGCAAACTCGTCCTGTGCAAAGTTGGCTGTGTGACCCTGATGCAATGGAACAGGGAGAAACACCTTTGACAATGCTTCAGAGTCAGGTTGGTTTAAAGTATGGTTTTGAAAGTCATGCTAGTAAATGTGATCCTTTAAAATGGTATTTTTAATGTGGAAATGTGAATTCTAGAACATCTTTAGAGATACAAAGTTCAGAGATATGTTTGTATAGTAGTTTATGTATGTTCATATTCCTTACTTGTAAATAGTTTATTTTGATTGAAGTTTTCTTAATTGTACTAAACTATTAAAATAATTTTATGATTCAGTAAAGTAATTTTTATCTGTGATGCTAATGGGGGGGGTCTTAGAACTGTGGAGTCATACTACTTGCATTTGTAGCTGGCTTCACTTCTAATTTAGTTGCCCGAGCTTAGAGAGATTAATCATTTTATTAAACCTTTTTTCATTTGTAATAAGGGTATACTTAGAACTGTCTGCCCAAGGTAATGATAGAAGAGATGATCTGTGTAACATTAAATGTAGTGTCTTTACATAGTAAGTACTTATAAATGGCATCTCTTACTGTTAATGAAATACACATTTTCACTTATAGATCTTTTCTAAGATCATAAACATTACATCTATATAGCTCCCATTTGGCACATGCCTGGCATTTTCCTATCATATATGTAATCCCTATGGCAGCCCAGTGCAGTGCCATATTTGTTTATTTTTTTAAAAAAGATTTTATTTATTTTTAGAAGGGAAAGGAGGAAGAGAGGGAAACATCATTGTGTGATTGCCTCTCACACGCCTCCTACTGGGAACCTGGCTCACAACCCAGGCATGTGCCCTGACTGGTAATGGAATTGGGATCCTTTGGTTCACAGACCAGTGCTCAGTCCACTGAGCCACACCAGCTAGGGCCATATTTGTTATTTTTTAGATCCTCACCCAATGACATGCTCATTGATTTTGGAGGGGTTTAGAGGAGAGAAACATCAATTGGTTGGTTGCTTCTCATACAGTCCCTGAATGGGAATTGAACCTGCATCCTAGGCATGTGCCCTGATAGGGAATCAAACCTGTGACCTTTCAGTTTACAGGATGATGCTCCAACCATCTGAGCCACACTGCCTATGGTTTTTATTTATTTTTTTTAATCCCACTTGTCCATTTTTATAGATTACAAAACATGTGAGCCAGATTAAACAACTAAACCAAGGGAGAGATGTACGTACCATATCTACCTTGTTTTTAAGTAGGACAAATTTAAAAAAAAATTGTGATGAACTTAAAGGTGAACATTGAAGATGAATTATAGAAAGAAATAAGGTAAAGTATATGGGTATATAAGCAATTGAAAAAGTGTCCAGAAGTTAGGTAAAGTCACAGGAAATTCTGTTGATACTGTGATGAATTAGATAGGTGTTCTGTCTAGCTCTCAGATCATTGATATATGTGGCTTTATCTTAGCATTCATAAGATTTATTAGTAATAAATTTTTACTGTAGGTTTTACTAACAGAACATTAGACTAGAAGGTAAAGAAGCATACATTTTTGAATCATATCCCTGCTGCTTGTAGCTAGATTTGAAGTGAGATTATTATAATGGCAAACTAAAAGTGAAAAAAGAGGGCTCATTAAGGTTTTTTTTTTTATAATTTGTCTTTTTTTCCACCTTGAATACTTATCTGTGCTGTGTTCAGAAAACCGTTTATAAATTATGCTCTGAAAATTTTAGTTGAAAACTTTATTATTTAGTTAGATTTCTATTTAATCTTGTGCGTTTCATAATTAAAAATTAATCAAGGAGAATAATTTGTTACTTTGCAGAAAGCTAACAATTTTTCTCTGTTGAGTATTAAACAAATATAGTTAGAAAAGAATGGAATTGATGCAACAAAGTTTGTATCTAACAATGTTGTTCACAGAGAAATTAGAAACTTAACCAAGAAAAAGATAAATTCTTCCCTTTCTTTTCGTCCCTGGTAATTTGTGTTAAGTGTACTGAAGAAATACCAATAGCTGAAACAGCTAATGAGTGTGTGGTAATTACAGGTTCCCAACATTGTTAAAGCTCTGCACAAACAGATGAAAGAAAAAAGTGTGAAGACCCGACAGTGTTGTTTTAACATGTTAACTGAACTGGTAAATGTATTACCTGGGGCCCTAACGCAGCACATTCCTGTTCTCGTACCAGGTATGAAAGAAATAGTAAATCACTTTTGGAACTTAATATAGACTTTATTATAAAGACTTGATAAGCTTAAATGTTCCTTCAGGAGGATAATTTGTGACAACTTAATTTGTACGTAGAACTAACTTTGTTGTAGAACAAATTTAAAGTTAGAAATTTGAAAGTAAAAAGTTAAATATTATACTAAAATCTTGGGCTCCCATAATAGATTGTGGAATTTCTTCTACTTTAGCGATAATGTGATGAAGTAGAAACTAGTAATATTTTAAGGATTAGTTTTTAATTTTTTCTTTCATAAAGCTATGCATAAAATTATTGGATTTTTTATTGGCTTTTTAGGAATCATTTTCTCATTGAATGATAAATCAAGCTCATCAAATTTGAAGATCGATGCTTTGTCGTGTCTGTATGTAATCCTCTGTAACCACTCTCCTCAAGTCTTCCATCCTCATGTTCAGGCTCTGGTCCCTCCAGTGGTGGCTTGTGTTGGAGACCCATTTTACAAGATTACATCTGAAGCACTTCTTGTTACTCAACAGCTTGTCAAAGTAATTCGTCCCTTAGATCAGCCTTCCTCGTTTGACGCAACTCCTTACATCAAAGATCTTTTTACCTGTACCATTAAGAGGTTAAAAGCAGCTGATATTGATCAGGAAGTCAAGGAAAGGGCTATTTCCTGTATGGGACAAATTATTTGCAACCTTGGAGACAATTTGGGTTCTGACTTGCCTAATACACTTCAGATTTTCTTGGAAAGACTGAAGAATGAAATTACAAGGTTAACTACAGTGAAGGCGTTGACACTGATTGCTGGATCACCTTTGAAGATAGATTTGAGGCCTGTCTTGGGAGAAGGGGTTCCCATCCTTGCTTCATTTCTCAGGAAAAACCAGAGAGCTTTGAAACTGGGTACTCTTTCTGCCCTAGATATTCTCATTAAAAACTATAGCGACAGCTTGACAGCTGCCATGATTGATGCAGTTCTAGATGAGCTCCCACCTCTTATCAGTGAAAGTGATATGCATGTTTCACAGATGGCTATCAGCTTTCTTACCACACTGGCAAAGGTGTATCCCTCCTCCCTTTCAAAGATAAGTGGATCCATTCTCAATGAACTTATTGGACTTGTGAGATCACCGTTATTGCAGGGGGGTGCTCTCAGCGCCATGCTAGACTTCTTCCAGGCTCTGGTTGTCACTGGAACAAATAATCTAGGGTACATGGATTTGTTGCGCATGCTGACTGGTCCAGTTTATTCTCAGAGCACAGCTCTTACTCACAAGCAGTCTTATTATTCCATTGCCAAATGTGTAGCTGCCCTTACTCGAGCGTGTCCTAAAGAAGGACCAGCTGTAGTAGGTCAGTTTATTCAAGATGTCAAGAACTCAAGGTCTACAGATTCTATTCGTCTGTTAGCTCTTCTTTCTCTTGGAGAAGTTGGGCATCACATTGACTTAAGTGGGCAGCTGGAACTAAAATCTGTAATATTAGAAGCCTTCTCTTCTCCTAGTGAAGAAGTCAAATCAGCTGCATCTTACGCATTAGGCAGTATTAGTGTGGGCAACCTTCCTGAATATCTACCATTTGTCTTACAAGAAATAACCAGTCAACCCAAAAGGCAGTATCTTCTGCTTCATTCCTTGAAGGAAATTATTAGCTCTGCATCAGTGGTGGGCCTTAAACCATATGTTGAAAACATCTGGGCTTTACTGCTAAAGCACTGTGAGTGTGCAGAAGAAGGAACCAGAAATGTTGTTGCTGAATGTCTAGGCAAACTCACCCTAATTGATCCAGAAACTCTCCTTCCACGGCTTAAGGGGTACTTGATATCAGGTAAGTACCTAGTTTTCTTATTTAAAAAAATTTCAATTATTGCAGTTGGTTGCCTTAAAAGATGCCTTATGTGGAATTTAAAACATTTCTGTGTCTTGTTACATATAGGACCCATTGTCTTATAACATGGAGCTGTATTTGAATGACATTTTGTATAAAAGAGTAAAGAGAACATAATTAGATAATGGTTAAATGAATCTGATCTAGTGTTCATTATGTTCTAATGTTACTCTTTTGTCTTAAAATATGGTAAAGACAGTTATCTCTTGAATTACTATATCCTGAGGAGCTTGCTAGTAAAAATTATAATACTAAAATTAATGCATTTAACTAGTTCAAATGAAAGATTCTAGAATAGTTTTCGTTAACCAGTGTGAATCCCTTTAGACCAAGTAGAAGGTAATAATAGCAATTTATTCTTAGAATTTGCTTTCTTTTTTTTAATCAAAAACTGGAAGATACTATAACAGTTTATGGATATTAATAATTCCCTTTTGTGAGGGCTAGATCCTCCACTGGTACTCTGTCAGGCCTCCTCCTTACCAGAAGAAAGTACATCTTTGGAAGTACAGGGTCCGGCACAGATAATGCCCCTTTATTTATTATTACAAAATCATAAGCGTGTAATTCTATAACATAACAATATCACACTTAGCCACACCGTATGACATTTTAGGTGAAATGTTCAAATTAAAACTATAAACTATTCCCCCATATTATTACCCTACCAACCATATTCAAGCAGGCTTTACTTCTGCTAGACCCTGTGTGAGGAGATTATGTTCATGAGTAAACTTTGCCTACTCTGTTAGCACTCTGATAGCAATACCCCTCATGGCCAAAGAGGATTTTTACAAATTGAAGACTCTAGTGTTATGTGAAGTGGTTTGAAAATGATAAAGATGTCCATGGATTTTAGTGGACTTACATACCAATAGACTGAAATTTATTTTTAATTAGGCTCATCATATGCCCGAAGCTCAGTGGTTACAGCTGTAAAGTTTACTATTTCTGATCATCCGCAACCTATTGATCCTCTACTAAAGAATTGCATAGGTAAGTGGAAACAAAGATAAACATGTTGGTTATTTAGTGTTAACTGTCACAAAATGAATTATTTCAATAACTAAAAATATCGCCAAGGAACTCAAATACTTTTAACAGTCTGGTAATGGTTTCATTAGAAAGATAATGCACGATCTTACATTCTGTCATCCCTTGGTTTTATACTGTTAACAGATAATTTTGCAAATAACTGAAATTGGTAAATACATTAGGTGTTTTTAGAGTCAACTACACATTTGACAATCATTTTGGGGATGTCCTAAGTAACTGATGAATAAAGGGAAAAAATATTTGATATATCTAAATAGTCCTGAAGTTTCTATTTAGGTAAATGAATCTTAACTTGAGCTATTAGGGCCCCAATTTTCTGTTAATACTTGTAACCCTTCAGTTCTGGAGGAGGGATCTGTTGAGACTTCCATATGTAAGCTGGGAACAGCCTGTAATAAAAAAGATGATTACCAGGAAAACTAAGAGGAGATACCCCAGAAACAGTAGGGCTCTCCCCGTTTCTGTGAGGACAGGAATTACCATTTAGGATTGCTTCTCCATGGTGTCATAACTTCTCTGTGTTGTTTTCACCATCAGTTTTCCTGGAGTTCGGAGTAGTAACTAAAAGTCCTCAGAATATGGCTTAGTTCAGTATTATTTGTGATTATAAGAACATCTTACAATCACTTGGGTAGCTTTTTAAAAACCGGAGTTCCTAGACCAAGGACTTGGGCACCACTGATCCTAGTCCATGTCACCATTTGTCCGTAATAATAGCAATATTTTAGATGCTTTACTGAAAGCATCTTTATTCTAATTAGTATTCTAATTTACCATCTTTGTAACTTAAAAATGGGGTGAAGAGGTTCAGATTGGTACATTTAAAATCTTTTTGAACTCAAGCTGTCTCCTAAGCTTTTTGTGTGATCAGAAATTTCCTGAATGGTCAACATTGAGTTTACCAGTCTGTGGTGTCTGAAGTACTCCCCCCCGCCTTTTTTTTTCCCAGTTGGTGCTGTGGCACATTTAAGTCTCCTGGCACCTCTCTTTTGCTCTGTGTATTCTGAAAGATTGCTGATGGTAGGGTTGAGATTACATAATGATAGCTCCATGTGAATACCAGGTGCATATCAGACATGGTATTCAACAATATATACATGGTATTTATTCTGCTCTGTAGTCCTAAAAGGTTTATAATTTTTATTTTATAAACTGTGGGAAACCAAGACGTTTGCCTAAAGTAAGTAACTTGCCAAAAGTCACAGTTGACAGATGAAACTATTTGGATCATCATCTGTGTTACTCCAAAGATCTTTGCTCCATAATCTCTTCTCCACATTTGTTAGAAAACCAGGCTTGTATCTGTTTTCAAGTGCGTAGGTGCTTGCTTTAGCTTTTTGTCCTATGTCAGGTTTCATTTTCCTCCTTTTGCATTCTTACTCTCTTACCAATTCACTAAAGATAATAATAAATAATAGGCCTTTTGGAGGCACATTTCTCTTTGTCATCTGATAAATTGTGTATATGTTAACAGTATTCCATCTTTATCAAGCAGTGGATCTGTCCTCACCTTGTTTATCTTCTTTTGATCTAGGACAGTCATTCAAGTTATTAGTTCCTGTGCCTGCTGGCTCCCTCACTTCTCTTTGCAACCCACCTTCTTATAAAATATCTGTGAAAGTATTTAGGGTACTTTTTGGACTCTCACTATGTACCCTCTGTATTATAGGTGCTTGAGAGTTGGTTATCAATTAAATACACTCACATTGAGACATAGTTTACCTGCTGCTGAAGGAAACTATATACTTCACTTATATTTTATCATGTTCTTCTCTGACCCACAGTGAGGACATAGCAATAATACTAACAACAATAAACTATTGATTTAGAAAGATTATAATGTATGTTTTATTTTAAGCTTACCATAATTGTATGTTGCTCCTCTTACAATTTTTTAGGTGATTTCCTAAAAACATTGGAGGACCCAGATTTGAATGTAAGAAGAGTAGCCTTGGTCACATTCAATTCAGCAGCACATAATAAGCCATCTTTAATAAGGGATCTTCTAGATACTGTTCTTCCACATCTATACAATGAAACAAAAGTTAGAAAGGAGCTTATAAGAGAGGTAAGCTTACTTAGATTACACTTTTTCTAAGATTATCTTTTACTTTTAAGGATATGCACACATTCTTTTGTGTTTCAACAGGTAGAGATGGGGCCATTTAAGCATACAGTTGATGACGGCTTGGATATTCGAAAGGCAGCTTTCGAGTGTATGTACACACTTCTAGACAGTTGTCTTGATAGACTAGATATCTTTGAATTCCTAAATCATGTTGAAGATGGCTTGAAGGACCATTATGATATTAAGGTAAGATTTTTGTGCTTGTTTATAGAATGTTTTAGAAAACTTAGCAGCTACAGTGATTTTTTCCTTTGTAATTTACTTTTGTTTATTGAGAAAAAATTGGTTTGCTAGTCATGAACTATCATATGCGAAAGTAATAGTGGTACAATTGTAACATCAGTTACCATACACAGAAAAAATCCAGAAACCTTTTCCTTGGAGGAGGTAGTCAAGTCTAAGTGAATGGAAAATTCTAAGAAATTCGGTGCCAGCTTGCTTAGCCCGTAGTCCCTAGATACTTTCCCTCCCAAGAAGAGTGCAGACTGGTTTTGCCATTCAAAGTATAATATGTGATCTCTCTGGCTTTACTTAAAAGTGTATTGCAGTTGCTACCCACAAAGGATTTTCTTAGTTTCCCATCACTGCCTTGGCTAATTCTCTGTGGCTGTCTTGGGATCATTCTACATGATAACCATGTTATTTCCCTATTTGAGGGATTTTTGTTTTCTAGTCTATATACTGTGTTTAATATCAAGTGATTTGTTAAAGGATAACATAGAAGAACTGTTTCCAGATACCTAAAGCAGGCTGTGTAGAAGCAGGTGGAAGAGAAACCATACCACTCTCTAGGTTTAGAACATGATCATTGCTCATAACTGCTCTTTGTTTTCTGATTTGCCCATGTCCATGTTAAATGTGAAACTATTAAAGAGTGAATTGAAAAATAATAAGTACATTTCTCCTTTTCTTTTTCATCCATAGCCTTTGATCAAACAGGCAGAAGTGGTAGTTGAGCAGTTAGTTATTCAGCCAGACTCAACTCCAACTTGCTTGTTTCCTTGTGTGGTAGTAACTTGGCCCTTCCCAGAATACATTAAAAAGAGCCCCCAGGGGAGTGATAGCATCTTCCTGTTTAATTCTACAGTTTATAGCCCAAGAGGAAAAAGATCATGGATTACCAGGCTTTATATACATAATCTGAATAACCCATTTTTTTTTTCTTTTTAAAGGAAAATGTGCTAAGAAACTTAAAAAAGCTTTTCTCCTGGTTCAGTTATTTTCTTATTTAATGGTTTTCCATTTTGGTGCGCATGATCTTTTTTAAATTTTTGTCTTTTTTAAAGTTATAGATATGGTGGGGGAAGGAGGGAGAAAGAGTGGGAGAGAAACATCAGTTGCCTCTTACATGCACCCTGACCAGGGACTGAACCCATAACGTATGCATGCGCCCTAAACGGGAATCAAACCAGTGGCTTTTTGTTTTGCAGAAATGATGTCCAACCAACTAAGCTACCTTGTAGGACACACATGAGCTGTTTTAAAAATTCTAAATCTATGGCCCTCTCCTAACAGGTTACATAAAAGTGTCTGGGAACAGGGTAAAGTTCCTCAATTCTAATGTGTGGTTGAGATTGAGAACCAATGTTCTAGTTCTGTACTACATTAGGCCACATTATAAGTGAGGTCCCTGTAGTACTTGTAATTAAAATTCCTCAGATAAGGTTTGTGACAATTCTTTGAAGTAGATCACATTAAAATGAAACTTTATGGTGCATGCTAGTTGTTTGTTATAATTTGGAATTGTCCTTAGAAAATAAAGCAGTGCCTAAGTTGTCTTTTTTAATTTGTAATAGATGCTAACATTTTTAATGTTGGTGAGACTCTCCACGCTTTGTCCAAGTGCAGTTCTGCAGAGGTTGGACCGGCTTGTTGAGCCATTACGTGCCACATGTACAACTAAGGTAATCATCGATAGACATCAAGTTAGGCCAGACTTGGTGTATTCAGGGTTCCTAGTTGATTTTATACTGTAGTTTTCCTAATTTAACCATATGTGCCAGTAAGTTTTAAAAGTTAACCTATTGAAGGTGGATGTTTTTGAAAATTAACAGTTTAATTTTATTCTTTAAAGTTTTTATGTATATAAATAACAATATGATATAAATTTTGAAGTACTGATACAGGATAAAGGGAGATGGGTCCACAAAAAAGAAAATGTAATTTTGGAGAGGAGGAGGTGGGATGTGGTAATAATAGAAGACTTTATATGAAAGTGATGACATTTGAAATGGACATTAAAAAGTCAGATATACTTTTAAATTCAGAAGGTGAAACAGGACTTTTCATATAAAAATAATTACATGAATTAAGGCACAGAGATATCAGTATGTGGCGTGTTTGAAGATTAATGAATGTACAGAGGAGCAGTTTCTTGGTGGAAGCTGAAGTAGGACTTGCTGAGCAGGTAAAGCTGAGGTTCTCACTCTTTCAACCATGATGGCTCTGGATTTTCTGTTTTCCTAATGGGCTTTGAATAAGATATTCCCTTAAAGGGAAAGGAGACAAACTGCTGCTAAAAAGAAGTTAAAAACAAATATGTTTCGAATATAGTGTGACTTTGGGACCTATGAAAGAGCAGCTTTATTTACCAGAAATTTCTAGGTGCTTAAGTTTTGTTCATATAAGAACTTACCTTTTATAGCATATAATACAAATTTACTCAATGTTACAGGTAAAGGCAAACTCAGTAAAGCAGGAGTTTGAAAAGCAAGATGAACTAAAGCGATCTGCCATGAGAGCAGTAGCAGCACTACTAACCATTCCAGAAGCAGAGAAGAGTCCACTGATGAGTGAGTTCCAGTCACAGATCAGTTCTAACCCTGAGCTGGCAGCCATCTTTGAAAGTATCCAAAAAGATTCATCATCTACTAATTTGGAGTCAATGGACACTAGTTAGATGTTTGTTCAACACGGGGACCATGACATTGACCATATGATGCACTGAATCAACAGGTTATTACTCATAAGACGTGGAAAGGGAAGTGTCTAAAAGCTTCAAAATGTTCCACTTTTGTTTTCCTTCATGAAGACAAGTTTGGCTTTCTTCCACTTTTGTTTTTGTAACATTTGTTTCAGAAATATGTATTTCCATAATCCAGAGGTTGTAAAACCACTAATGTTTTAGTGGTTAGGACAACATTTAAAATGGAAACTAAAAGTTAGGATTTATGGAATATGGAGATAGGGTCCGGGATCATTTGCCCTGTAATGTTTAGGATTAAAATGTTAAAATTTTGTGACCATGAATTTCTTTCTTTTATAAAATTTCTCATTTAAAAATCAAAAATTCTGCAAGACGACAAAACCATGTTTCTTTCTCTTGTATAACTTTGTTTCAGCAACATAAATTGATTTTTAGCTGGCACATAAGAAGATCTGTGTAAGATTTCCATTTCAGAGGGTTTAGCAATTTAAAAAAGACAATAAGATATCATTTTTTAAAGTGCAGGGATCAACATATCCCTATTGCACACACTAATTTTGCATGAGCAAGTTTACAAATAATGTATTGTCTGTAAAGCAGCATGTGCAGATTATTCATTATACAAAAGTTAAAATAAGTATTGTATTAGTGCAATTTGCAGATATTTTATTTTTGCACAGAAAACACATATTTGGAGAGAGAGTAAGGAGTAAATTTTTGAAACTTTGGTTTTCTTAATGCCAGTGTGAATTTGCAGATATTTTCAGCAAATCAAGTCACAATAACAATTTGCCACTTTTTTTCTATTACAAATTTTCTTACACATTGAAAATTTGAATATATAAGTACACAGTTTTTCTCAGTTACCATTTGTGTGTGTGTGTTGCCACTTAGAAAAGAAATTATATTCTAAAGGCCAGTTTTTTCTTCGTTCCCTTTGGATCTCTACATCCCTTATTGAAGGATTCAAATATTGTGTATGCTTTTCAAATTTAGTTTTAGGAAAATTCTGAAGCCGGCTATCACGGGTTTGTTAGCTCATAAATAGTCTTTTCTTTTAGTCAGATTTTTCCCCTTCTCTTGTAGAGCTAATTTACATATTGTACTTGGTAAACATTGACTACTTTTCCTGATTTAAGGGGGTCTCTGCCGGGGGAAACAAGGCTTTGCAGTACCGTATCATATTTAAAATTTTAGTTAACATGCCCTTCAGTGAACTCATTTCACACTGTAGCCTCTTCCTTCAAATTTGTGGTGCTTCTGTAACAGTAAGAACTAACATCTGAAATAAAGACATCTCCTGATGCTGTGCAAACATAGTTTACATGTATTAAAGGAGGCAGTTGTTAAATTTAGTGACCAATTTTAAGCAATCAAATATTTGAAAACTGCACCCTTTATTTTTGAAACTGTGAATTAGAAATACTGTTTCTGCTGTATTACCTGCTTTAACATCCAAATATGCAGTGATTTGAATTGGTAACATACTGTGGTTATTAGATTAACAGCTTAAATTTCTATATTCAGATGATAATGCATAAAACATCATTACTGTAAGGATTTTGAGTAGTACATTGATGTGGAACATTATATGAAGTTGGTGCCATTTCAGAATGTGGCAGGTGGTAGTCTTATACCATAATTTGCATAAAATTGTAATAGAAATTTATTTTGAGATGTTAGTATATTATGTACTATACATTACCGTGGTATAGATGTTGTGGATATATTTAAATATTTGGTTACATGGTTTCACAATAAATTACAATACCGCAGGCTCTAGGACCAAATAGGAGACTGACATGCATATGTTGTGTGAATATCTTAATTATCTAAAGTTAACTGCAAATACTTTTCATGTATTGGATTTTTTTTTAACCTTCCAAGATACACTTTTTTTTTAAAGTTTGCAAGATGGCTAATTTTTTCAATATAGCTGAAATTCTGTCTTTTAATACAAAAATAGATTCTGTTCTCTCTAATAGTAGATATGGTTTACTACCATGTATAAAATTAGTAACAGAATAATACTCAGATTCTGAATGCCAAGTCATACCAGTTAACTCCGTACTTCTAGTGCTGATGTCCTCATACTGGTACAGCCGTGCAGGGTGTGAGGCGCAGTCATGGTCTGCCTCTCACACTGCTTCCTGGTCTTCAAGATTTATCGACAAGTTCTGCTTAGCATCTCTGCATGCATAGTTTCTTCAGGAGATCTAAAAGTCAAGAAAACAGCTGTTGGCTGATGTTCTTGAAGATGATTAAATTGTTTAGATCTACCTGATTTCTTTTTTAAGAAAGCTCAATATGGGGTTGTGTTTTGAAGTTATTTTATGAAACTTAGGCAGAAAGGAAATTTGGTATGATAAGGCCTAAGCTAAATATTTATAAAATCAATAGCACTGAATAAGTTTTAAAATAATGGTCATATATTCATTAATGATATCTAAAGCTTCTTAACCATTGGGAATTAGAATTCTTAAAATGTTGGAGTACAATGACTAAATCAAATGTTGAATATTTATATAATTTTTATGTAACCAATCAAAAAATTTAGTTAACTGATTAAGAGGCCTTATTGGCTGTAATTAACCACATGACAAAGTATACAGTAATATCTCACAGTTTAAGCAGTTGAACATTTCTGCCCACTTTAAATTTTACACAGAATTTAAATCATTAAAATTAACTGCCAATTTCTAGATACAATATGCTTAATAACTGTTTTGATATTAAAGAGCTTTAAAATTCAGCAAATTTTGGATTCTAGCTCTATGTCAAATTGAATTCTAGCTTTTAAACAGCTGCCACCCCAGATTCATATGTTTTTGAAGTCTTACTCCTGTGTGGGATGAAAAATGGACAATACAGCATTCATTTTACTGTTTGGAAAAAGGATATTATGGATTTAACTGACTTTTCCAGTTAAATAAAACTCCTTTGTTACCTTTAGTTGCAGAAGTATTTGGTGGCAAGCTGCCATAATCACCAGATAAGACCTCTAAGGAATATGTATCTGAAATTACATATTTTCCCTTCGTAATACAGTAACTTGCTTTATTTTCCTATCAATACTAGAAAAATAAGATTTGTGAATATTTGTACTGTAATTTAGGGCAAGACCTATCAGCATGATTTTACTCTCTGTAACTTCAAAAGTTAGCTTTAAATTCAAACTGGGGTTTGTTTTGTATGACATCATAAAAACCAACTTGCCCTAGTCAGTTGGTTCAGTTGATTGGGGCATCATCCCATACAACAGAAGGTTGTGGGTTTGATTCCTGCTCAGGGCACATGCCTAGAGAGCAGGTTCAGTCCCCAGTCAGTGTGCATATGGGAAGCAACCAATGGATGTTTCTCTCCCGTCCTCTCTCAAAATCAACAAAACATCTCCTGGTGGAGATTCTAAAACAAAACAAACAAACAAACAAAAAACAACAGAACTTCAATGAAGACTAAGGGGAGTATTGCAGATACTTTTACTTTGTTAGATTCCATCAATGTGTGTCCAGTTTCAGAACAAGTTTTTGTAGAGGGACTCTACACTTTTTAAATTCTTATTCTAAATGATTATCAGTGGTGATTCTAGCGAATTGTTTCTTTTAGGTTTAGAAGGAAAAAGTTTTATTTTGTGAACTGAAATTCTTTCTGGATTAGGGAGTATTGGAATTGGTGTATTCAGCCATTATCAATAACTAATGGTCTACACTTTGAGTGATTTTATTCTAGAATGCTCTTTTCACATGAGTCTAAAGAATTGTACTCTGGAACTGGTAATGTATGATACTATGATAACCTCATGTTTTAATAGCCTGTAATAATCCTGTTCCTCTGCAGAGCTGTTTCACTTGTTTCACATACATTTCACTTTTTATACAAACCCACTGCTTACTTAGGTAAGGGCAACTTAAATGTGTGTGGTAGTAGCTTACTGTAATACTGGCATTTTTAAAAGACACAAATGTTTATCTTGCTTGAAATCGTTAACCATCCATGAACTAAGGCCATCTAAAAGGTCTGGAAATAAACTCTCGGTTCCTTATTCTAGAAGTAAAAAATCCATGCTTCCCTCCAGAATGTATACTTCAATAGAAAAACGCATGTTCTTTTTAGATCAGGATTTCTCAGCCTTGGAACTATTGACACTTTGGACTGCATAATTCTGCATCATGAGGTGCCGCCCTATGCAGTGTAAGGTATTAGCTTCCCTGGCCCCTACCCACTTGGATACCACTCATACCATCTTCCCCCACCCCACCCCCGGGACAACAAAAATTGTCTCCAGCTATTGCCAAATATCCCCAGAGGAGGGTGGGGTGGGGCCAGAATGGTCTCAGTTGAGAAGCACTGTTTTAGAGGAAGCTTTTTCTTGCTGGCAGCTACAGCCAGCCTAGATTATATGCATGTAGAAGTTTTCAGACAGTTTTGAGTGTCAGTTCTTCAGCTTTCTAACCAAATTTGAGTATTGCATCTAACCAACCTCTTTTCCACCATTTATTTAGAACTGTCGTAATTTAGTGAAAATAGGTTTCTACTCTATATACTATTACCTCCTCTTATTTAAACGGATGGTCCTTATACAATCCTTTAACATGCTGTTTTTCTCTGGGTGTAAAATGCTTTCTGCATACTTAAGAGAAATACAAATACAAAGGGGCTCCTACTGTGGAGGGGAATATGAAGCATTTGGAGTGCTTTGGAATCAAAACACTACATAAAAAGTTTAGGATCAGCAGCCATAAGTAACTACTAGTGTTATTTTACTTGAATTCTTAGTAAGTGGATTTTCAAAATTACTCATTTACATTCTCTTCAAGAAAAGTTTGTCCAATAATTTCTTGAACTAGTACGGGTAATTTCCTATTTAGCTATAAAGGCATGCCAAAGAGTTACATTTTGTGTAGTTCCTGAACATATATTTGAACTCTTAAGGCAAATATTAAAATTAAGCTGACTGTAGCAAATTTTTGCTATTTTCCTAGGATTAGTTGATGTTTGGAGACAATAAAACGCTTCTTTATGACTCTTGATACCCACACATGGGATTTTAAAGACTGATGCAGAGAGCATGTGGCAGAAAAGCTACCACAAATTGCCTCTGAAACAGGACCACTGAGTGAGAGAGTAGTCCTTCAAGCATCTGAACCATTTCAGTCCCATTTGAGAAAATCAGCATAAGCAAAAATGTTATTTTCCTTTTACATGGTATTACTGAAATATTAACAGTGCTGATCAGTCAGCAGTTTAAGTTTAGAATGCTGAGTTTGGAAACCTTGAAAATCAGTCTTTAAAATCTACTTTTAAAAGATTTAGAAGTTTGTGTTAGCATCAGCTGTACTCTTGAGTGCAATCACTATTATCAGGTGGCCACGTGTGGCTGCTCAAGTGAGGCCCGCTGTGCTCACAGTGCTCTACGTGTCTGCGTTGATGCAGAGTTTATTGTCATGCCTCAGTTCCTGCAAATGGATCATCAAAGGCAAAGCTAATTACCTTTCCTCCCTTCCCGTCGTGCCTCCTATTCTGTAGCACTGTGTTCTTGACATCGGGGACAGTGTCTGGGAAAAACACTAGTTGGGTACTATTAAATAGTGATGTGACAGGGGGAAATACATGATTCTGTGTGATTTGTGGCACAGAGGTTCCTGGTCTGGGAATAAGGACAAGCCGGAGCCAAGGAGGTCATGTACCCTGGGATGGGAACAGAATTGGCAAAAGCTGAGAGACAAGGTCGTGGTGTGTTCAGAAGCCGAGTATGTCTGTAGTTTGGAATATAAGGAGGAATGAGAGGCTAGGAAGGGTCAATGATAGGGGGCCTTGTAAACAGTTACAGATTTAGTTTCAGGGATGATGGCAAGCCATGGAAAGACTTAAGATCCAGGTAGCCGAGTGATCAGATTTGTATTTTTGAAAGAGTATCTGCAGTTCAGGTAGGAAGGAAGGTAAGACATTTGCTGAAGAGTTAGGACATTACTGGGGTAACAGGTGAGAGAAGGGATGTTATGCTGAACAAGTATATTTTTAGAGTGAAGGTTGGGATAGTTGCGATAAAATCGACAGGACAGCAAATTGATTGACTATGGGAGTTACATACTATTCTGCAATACCAACAGTCCCCCGAATAGGTAATACGAAACAACTACATTGTGCAAAGCGAGGAGGTCTGCTTCCTATCTCTTGGACCAGGCTACTGCTGGGAACGCTGCCGGTTGCTGTGAGATGGGAGGGAGTAGGGAATCAGCTGTCTGCCTGTGCTTTGTCCTGACAGTCTTCACCACTTCTGGTCACAATTTTGGTGGGCAACAATGTCAGTGTCACACCTAATAGCTGAACACTGTTCACAAGGCAGTGGTGAGAACAGTAAGCTCAGATGAGCTGTGGAATGATCAGTGACCTTTTTTAGCGGTTGGAGAGCAGAGGCATTAACATCACATCGCACACTTCACCATAAACAATTCAAAATTAGGTGTTGCCACCCGTCGTACAGTTCCTTCAGCCACCCTGCCGCTGTGTTTCGCTTAAGCTCTTCCTCTAGGCAGTGCCAGTGTGTGACTCCTCCCTCCTCTGTGGCCACCCTCACCCCTTCCAGAGTCACGGATTGTGTGAACTGCCTGTTAAGCTGTGACATCCAGAGCCATGGGTCATCTACCTCAGGCATTTTTCCCCCTTTTCACATTTCAGTTGTATTTTTCTGAACAAAAACAGCAGTCTCCCTAAGAGTGCCGATAGTTTAAATGTTTTCTGACATGTACTTATGTAGATACTCATTTAATATCCCAGTCCTGTGATTCTTGCTTTTATCAAACTTCATGTCTACCATTTCAACCAGCCACTTGGAAGGCTACAGCTTGGACCTTTTCATCCAGAACTGTTAGAACTCAAACACCAATATCCTACTCTAACTACGACCTGTCCATCAGTTCCATCCGTACTCTAAACTGATCTTAGTACTGTAGTCTGTTATTTTCCACCATTTTCTCAGTCGCTCCTCGCCTTCTGTCTACCCAATTGTGATCTGATTGATTTTATGAGAAGCTTATTCATAAAATTATTCTTTTGTTGCATTTAGGGATGTTCCCTTTCTTGTCCCCTAAATCTTTTAAGTGTAACACTTAACCCTTGCCTACATACCTAGCAGACTCATTTCATCGGTGTGGTTAAGGCCATTATTCCTGTCCTTCCCTCACACCCTCCCCACCCTTGCATACCCATCCCAGAGACTTGAGTTCTCCTTTAGTCCAAGACCAGCTTGTCACCCAGGCTTCCGCTGAGTTGGTCCTCCATCTCTTCCCGGTTCATCTTCCACTGCTTCCATCTACTAAGACTGTCAAAATATGTGGAGGTCTCATCTAAAACATTAAAATTTTTTTTGAATCTTCCACAAGTTGCCATCTATGTGCAGAGAATTAAATTTGCTTTCCCAATTTCTTTTCGTTTCTTAACCTATTCCAGTCTGGCTTCCACCCCTCTGTTGGTGATCGTAGCGCAACAACTTCAGTGAAGTCTTAGGTGGCAAAATGACCTTCCGTCTTTCTTTCTTGAACTCATTAATACTAATATTGACTGCTCCCTTCATGAAACTAGCTGTTGTCTTAACTTCTCAGATACCACTGGCTGCTGGGGGTTTCCTTATACTTGTGAGGCATTGCATCTTAGTTTCCCTTAAATATTGCTCATTAGGGCCTTCACTCCACATGTCTTCTCATTATATGGGTATATAATCCTCCCAGGGTCACCTCACCCATTCTCATAGTTCACATGTTGTTGCTCTCTAAGTCTGTACACATAGCCCATTCTCTGACCCTGTATTTCAGACTATTATATCAAACCACTTGTCAGACACCCCATAAGGGCATCAGCAAATCACATGCAGAATTCAGCATCTTCCCTGGTTTTTCCTGTCTTTATGTCTGCTGATGGCACCCTCTTTAGCCAACCACTGAGGCTGGAAAACTCAGCACAAGTTTGGGGGCAGAATGACATAAACAAGGACTCTGCTGCCAGACCTCACCTGTGTTTGAACCTTGCCTGAATATTCACTGCTTCGCTTGGGTAAATTACTGAACGCTGTCCTCCTCTACAACATGGGAATGAAAATAGTAACTACCTCAGAAGGTTATTGTGTGGATTAAATAGGAATACTTGTAAAACACTTAAAACTGCCTGGTATGTGCTAAGTGCCATATGGTTGTTCTTACTAGCATTCTGCCCACTTTATTTCCTAAATACCACTCAGGTTCCTTCTCACTACCCTTTTGGTTAAAGATCTCATTTCCTCCTTACCTATGACTGGACTACTGCGTATGCCTCCTAATTAGTATTTTGTGTTCATTCATTTAGCAAGTTAACTTAAGCATTTTGCTAGGTCCTGCAAGGCTGCAAAAGGATGTAAGAGTACCTGCTGTACAGAAGCTGCTGGTTCCCATGAGAGTACTGACAAGGAAGTACTAAAAAATTCTACCATATGAGAAATATATACAAGGGACAGAGGGGTGAATATAGAGGATACGATCCATTCTACATGGATGGGGCAGCAGAAGTTTATAAATGAGATGGAATGTCTTGAGGTAAGAGGTGTTCCTCAAAAGAATGGTTTTCAAATGAGTGTGCATCATAGTCACCTGATGGCTTGTTAAAACAGTTTCCTGGCCTTCCTCCAGAGGTTCTGATTCAGTAGGTTGGAGTGGGGCCAAATAATTTGCATTTCTCATAAATTATTCAGTCTTGATGCTGCTTCTTCAGACCACACTTTGGGGATTGCAGCACTGGGATACCCAAAGAGCATCCATTGCCAACTGCCTACACAACGTCCAGAACAATGGTCTTAACCATTTCACATCCTTGTGCTACATCCTTCCATGGCTCTCTTTGCCTGTAGGGAAAGTACAAGCTCAAGATGTGGCTACTCTCTGCACCTCTAGCTTCAGCATCTATCACACCTGGGACTGACCTTTATCCTCTGAGGGAATAAATGTCCCTCAGGCACCATGCTCTTCCTTGCCTTCATGACTTTGCTCAAGTATAGTTGTGCCTTTGCCCAGAATATCTCGCCACCTTTTCCCCTTTGTGTGTAGTCCAAGTCAAGGACTCCAGGAAGTTTTCCCTGCTGATAAGTGAAAGGGCATTATCTAGAGGCCAGTTCCCATGTTTGGAGCCTGATCTCATATCCACAACATGTAACAGTCCAATTTCTTTAAAAAGCACCCCACCAGTAACGTACAGGTACTACCATTCCCCATGCCATTGTCAACGGTTGGTGAGTGGGGGAGGGTAATGGAATAAGCCAACTGGACCAACTGTTCTCAGACAGCCTTTAAGTAGAAGTGAACACTGCCAGCTACCCAGTCCCACTCTGCATCGAATGTCTCACAGCTTAGAGTCCCTTAGGGGTTTGGCTGGACTAAACCCTCAAAAGGGTTTGTGACTTCCTCTACTCTAATGCCCCCTGCTTTCTGTCTTCTAGTGATCTATCAGAATTTCTGAAATACTGGGCCTTTTCGTCTACTCTATATATTGTTTTGGATTTATTCCCTTTTACAAATGTTTACGTCATTTAAGTAGAATTTTGAGGCTGAATAAATAGCACATGAGATTTGTCTGCCATCTTGAAACTTCTTTTATTTCTTGGTCTTCTCTAATGCTTTCATGAGAAACAGTATTACATAGTTGTTAAGAACTCAGCTCAAATCTGATTCTACCACTAATTACCTGTGGGATTTTGGGAAAATGATTAATACCTTTAGGCCTGTTTCCTCATTAGTAAAATGGAGTTACGTGTAGCAACCTCAAAAGAATTGTTAAGAAGGTTAACACATGCATATATACACATACAAAAATGGTGTGTGGTATGTAGTAAGCACTCAATAAATATATTTGAAACATACATTTATTCATACATGACTGACTATAGGAGCTTCATAGTCAACTCAGGTTCTTATGTTACTTTTTGATTAATTGGGCTTTTCAAAGAGGGGCAATTGGCAAGTTGTGAAATGTACTTTGAGAAAAAAATTTTACCCCATGTTTTGAGAATGCTAGGATGGCTCAATATTAGAACTATTATCTATATCAGTAAAGTAAAACAGTAAAACTAAAGACGTTATCAGAATTCAACAAATAATATCCTTAATGGTGAAACATGAAAATAATTTGATTTAAAGTTAAGTGCTAGACTACCAGCATTATTATATAGCATTATCTTGAGGTTAAAAAAAAAGAAAACGAGAAAAGATAATAAATGATATAAATTAGAAAAGAGAGAAAGGAAGACAGCCCAAGATAACTGAGGATGCTGAACTCACCTCCTTCCATGGACAAATGTGGAACAATTTTCTCTTAAAAAGACCTTAAAACTAGCTGAGCAATATTTCATATCAGCAAACAAGAAAAGGGCCACATCAAGGTGAGTCAGAGAGGCTGAGATGTGGTCTCACCATAAACCCCACGCCAGGTCCAGCAACCCACAATCAGCAAGAAGTTCTTCCTGATGCAAATTAAAACCACAATGAAATACTACCTCACACTGGTCGGAATGGCCATCATAAAGCAACAAACAACAAGTGTTGGAGAGGATGTGGAGAAAAGGTATCTCTAGTGCACTGATGGTGGGATTGCAGACTGGTACAACCACTATGGAAAACAGTATGGAATTTTCCCAGAAAACTAAAATTGGAACTGCCTTTCAACCCAGCAGTTCCACTGCTAGGATTATATCTTAAGAATCCTGAAACACCAATCCAAAAGAACCTATGCACCCCAATGTTCATAGCACAATTTACAATAGCCAAGTACTGGAAGCAACCTAAGTTCCCATCAGTAAATGAATGAATCAAAAAACTATGGTACATTCACACAATGGAATACTATGCAGCAGAAAGAAAGAAGGAGCTCCTGCCCTTTGCGACAGCATGGATGGAACTGGAAAGCTTTATGCTAAGTGAAATAAGTCGGGTGGTGAGGGACAAATACCATATGATCTCACCTTTAACAGGAATCTAAACAACAAAACAAACAAACAAGCAAAATATAACCAAAGACACTGAAATTGAAAACAGGCTGATGGTGACCCAGAGGGGAGGGAATATCAGAGGAAAAGGGGAAGGGTTTAGAGCAACAAGTACAAAGGACACATGGACAATAACAAGGGGTGGATGGAAACAGGAGGGAAGTGGGGAGGGGGTGAGGCAGAAAACTACTTGAACAAAAATTTAAAAAAGAAAAAAAACATTGGAGGAGGAAAACAGTTCTCCCTGAGGAGCGAAGCATTGGAACCCCACATCAGGCACCCCAACTTTTAAGACCTGCACCTGAGAGATCAGCCCTCAAAACATCTGGCATTGAAAACCAACAGAACTCATGTCCATGCGGCCTATAGGGCTGTAGCAAATTGAGAGATGCCTCTTAAAAGTGCTCAAGCACCATCACCGGCCCCAGAATCCAGCGCAGAAGGACGCTTTGAAAAGCATCCAGACTTCGCATGAGATTCATTTGCTAATCTGAAAGCACTGACTGGAGGCATGGGGCCTGTCAGGGTACTCTCTGGGGATGGAGGCACTGGCGGTGCTCCTTGCACAATTTTTGTCTACTTTGTCAAAACTGGTGGGTGGCATTTTTCCTTTCTTTTTCCTCAGTAGATGCCATCTTTGCACTCTGCATCTGCCATGGTCCAAAGCACCACTATTTCTTGAAGGGGAACTTTTATACATGTTTGGTGCCCTGGTTTTTGCAGCTTCAGCCCAAAGGATGCCTCATTATCTCTGGGCTCTGAAGGCCAGGGTGCTTGTATTCCTAGGCCCTATGGGATGATAAGAAGGCGAGAGACAGTTCTTGGGAGATGACCACCCCCAGGGCACTGCATAGACAGCAGAGTGAAACATACCCCCAGTCCTGAGAAAGGGGCCAATTTGCTTGTCCATGAGTTGTGTCTTGCAGGGCAGACTTCTGGTCTGGCACACATCTGAAGGTCCATGGAGGTGCGCTTAGAGAACAGAAATCAGTGGACACAATCTTTGCAGTCCCTTTGTTGCCTTGCTATATACCTCACTGCTATCTCCCAGAAAAAGAGCTTACACCCTTGTGCAGCACCCTGTTTTTACAGTTGCTGCCAGGGGACCTCTTGTAGCTCATTGGGTTTATGCTGTGCGTCCAGAAAAACTGTAATCAATGGAGAATTCTTAAACAACTACCACCCTCAGGATACGGTAAGAGGAAACAGACCCAGGAGTTCAGACTTTCTGGGAAGGAAGCCTGTAAGATTATTTTCATGTCTGCAGCCTGAGGGTCAGGCTTCCTAGTAAACACAGATATTAAGGCTGACTACAAATCTTTTCGGAGACCTCAGAAGTCAAGTCCTATCTTTGCACTTTCCCCCTCTTGCATATCAGAGCACAAATTTCTCTTGGAGGGGAGCTCTTCTGTGTATCTAGTGCCCCGATTTTTGCAGCTGCTTCCCAAGGGACGCTCCATGAACATCTATTTCCGGTGGCAAGGGGTTTGCCTTCCTGGGTCCCAATGGACTGTAGCAATTGGAGAGACAGTTCTAGGCAGGCTACCACATTCATTACACTGCATAAACAGTAGACTGAAATACACCCTCAGTGTTTATTTCTTTGGAAGACGTCTACTTTCTTGTGCTGAAGCATTAGCCTCAGTAGCAGGCTTCAAGTTGACACACATATAGAGGCCTACCTTTGTCCTCAGGGAACGTAGGAAGGAGAACCCCATCTTTGCTCTATCCCTCATTACAGCTTGCTGGTATCACCCAGAAAGGAGCTTATCCATACCCAGAACCCTGATTTATGCAACTGTCACCAAGGGGACACCTCCATGTGCCTGGTCTTGTGGCCAGGAGGGCTTGTGTTTGTTGACCCACAGTATGGTGTATATTTGTCTACTTTAAAAGCTTCTGCCTGAGAGTCTTGCTTCCTATCAGCCTGAATCTTGGTGCTGACTGAGATTCTCCCTCCCATTGGCACACAGACAGGTCTTGCCACACTCTCCAAAATGGGGAGTGATTAAAAATAAAATAGACTGCTTGGAAAATCACAAAGGTTGGAGAGATAACCAAGAGTTAGGGCAAGGATGAATGACATCCAGATCCAGGAAGCTCAGATAGTTCCAAATAAGATAAACTCAAGAAACCTACAGTAAGATACATTATATATAAATGACAAAAGTTAAAGACAAGGAGATAATCTTAAAAGTAGCAAAAGAAAAACAACTTGTTATATACACGGGAACTCCCATAAAACTGGTTTTTCAGGAGAAACTGTAGGCTAAAAAGGAGTGAAGCGATATATTGAAAGTGCTTAAAAAAAAAAATCCAACCAAGAATACTATGCCCAGCAAAGTTATCACTCAAAGCAGAGATAAGAGCTTTCTACACAAGCAAATACCAAGAGTTCATCACAACTATAATGGCCTTACATGAATATTAAAGGGACTTCTTTCAGCTGAAAATAATGGGTGCTAATTAGTAGCAAGAACACATGTGAAAGTATACATCTCACTGGTAAAGGTAAATGTGTAGTAAAGGTAGTGGATGCCTCACAAAGCTAGTATGAAGGTTAAAAAACAAATGTAAAAGTAACTACAATAATCAGATATAACATACACAAGATAAAAATGTAACATTAAAACCATAAAAAATGGGAGAGGGCACAAACTTACTAACTTAAAATAGGCTGTTATAAATATAGGTTGTTATACGTAAGCTTCAAGGTAACCATAAAGCAAAAACCTATAGTAAATATGCAAAAGCTAAAGGCAAAGTTATATAAATACACCACTAAGGAAAATCATTAAAGCACAAAGGAAAAAAGAACCACAAACAGCTAGAACACACTTAACAAAATGGCCATAAGTATATACCTATCAATAATTACTTTCATGTAAGAGTCAATCTACGTTCTGGCCAGGATGGAGGCATAGGTAGAAATGCTTTGCTTCCTCACACTGAAAGAAGAATAGCAACCAATTTAAAACAAACAAACAAAAAACAACCAACCAGAACTGCCAGAAAATCAAACTGCAGGGAAGTCCGACGACCAAGGAGATAAAGCAACATTCATCCAGACTGGTAGAAGGGGCAGCCGGGGCAGAGAGGATGATGCACAGCAAGGCAGCAGACCACCTGGGTGAGGCAAGGGGTGGCAGACCAGGATATCCCACATTCGTGCATGGATAAATGGGGAGGAACAGCTAGGGAGTGAGACAGACTGCACAACCCCAGGTTCCAGTGTGGGGATACTAAAGACTAAAAACCTCAGGCTGTAAGAACCTGTGGAGGGTGTGGTGGTGGGAGTAACTCCCAGCCTCACAGGACAGTTTGTTGGAGAGGCCCACAGGGTCCTAGAACATACACAAACCCACCCACCTGGAAATCAGCACCTGAAAGGGCACAATCCACTTGTGGGAAGTGAAGGAAAGTGGGGTGAGAATCAAGCAAAAGGCATTGTTCCCTCTCTGACCCTTCCCCCACAGGTAGAGCCATAGCACAGAAAAGAGGGTTGCCCTGCCCTGGTGAATACTTAAGGCTCCACCCCTTACAATGTTAGAGGTGCTCTGAGAAAGAAATATGACCCAAATGAAAGAACAGATCAAAATTCCAGAAAAAAGAACTAAGCAACAAGAAGATGGACAACTTATCAGATGCAGAGTTCAAAACACTGGTAATCAGGATGCTCAAAGAAATGATTGTTTGGTCACAAAATAAATGAAGAAATAAAGGCTATGTAATGTGAAATAAGGGAAAATATGCAGAGAACAAAAAGTGAATGGAAGGAAGCTGGAACTCAAGTCAACGATTTGGATCAAAAGGAAAAAAATAAACATCCAACAGAAACAGAATGAAGAAACAAGAATTCAAAAAAATGAGAGGCTGAGGAGCCTCTGGAACAACTTTAAATGCTCCAACATCCAAATCATAGGGGTGCCAGAAGGTGAAAAGAAAGAGCAAGAAATTGAAGTCTTATTTGAAAAAATAATGAAGGAAAACTTCCCCAATGTGGTGAAGGAAATAGCCTTCCAGGAAGTCCAGGAAGCTCGGAGAGTCCTAAAGAAACTGGACCTAAGGAGGAACACACCAATATACATCATAATTAAGTTACCCAAGATTAAAGATAAGGAGACAAGGAGAGAATCTTAAAAGCAGCAAGAGAAAAGGAGACAGTTACCTATAAAGGAATGCCCATAAAACTAGCAGCTGATTTGTCAAAAGAAACTCTACAGGCAAGAAGGGGCTGGAAAGAAGTATTCAAAGTCATGAAAGGCAAGGACTTACATCCAAGGTTACTCTATCCAGCAAAGCTATCATTTAAAATGGAAGGGCAGATAAAGTACTTCCCAGATAAAGTCAAGTTAAAGGAGTTCATCATCACCAAGCCCTTATTATATGAAATGTTAAAGGGACTTATCTAAGAAAAAGAAGATCAAAACTATGAACAGTAAAATGACAACAAACTCACAACTATCAACAACTGAACCTAGAAAACAGAAACTCAGCAAACAACTAGAACAAGAACAGAATCACAGAAATGGAGGTCACATGGAGGGTTATCAGTGGGCACAGAGAAGGGGAGATTGGTGGGGGGAAGGTACAGAAATAAGAAGCATAATTGGTAGGCACAAAATAGACAGGGGGAAGTTAAGAAATGTATAGGAAATGGAGAAGCCAAAGAACTTATATGTATGATCCATGGGCATGAAATAAGGTGGTGAAATGCTGGTGGGGAGATGCAGGGCAGAGGAGTATAAAAGGGACAAAAAAATTGGGACAACTGTAATAGCATAATCAATAAATTATACTTTAAAAATTTTTAAAAATAATTACTTTCATGTAAATGGGCTAAGTTCTCCAATAAAGACATAGAATGAATAGATTTTTAAAAACCCAAGATACATCTATATGCTGTCTATAAGAGACTCACATTAGTTATAAGAACACACACAAGCTGAAAATGAAGAGATGGAAAAAGATGCTCTATGCAAAAGAAAACCAAAAGAAACATATACTAGCTATATGTATATTAGAAAAATAGACTTTAAAACAAAGACTGTAATAAGAGACAAAGAAGGGCATTATAAAATGATCAAGGGGGGGGGTCAACCCAACAAGGGAATATAATATACGTATATATTTATTCATCTAAACTAGGACCACCTAAATATATAAAACAAATATTAATGGTCCCAAAGGAAAAAGTACATAGCATTACAATAATAGTAAGGGACTTTCATACATGACTTACATCAATGGATAGACCCAAATAGAAAATTAATGAGAAAACATTTGACTTAAACGACATGTTAGACCAGATGAAATTAACAGATGCCTATAGAACATTTTATCCAAAAGGAACACAATACCCATTCTCAAATGCACATGAACTTCCAAATAGAGATCATGGGAGGCCACAAAAGAAGTCTTAATAAATTTAAGAAGATTAAAATAGCATCAACATTTTTTCATACAAGAATGATATGAAAATAGAAATTAATTACATGAAGAAAATGGGAAAATTCACAAATATATAAAGATTAAACAAGATGTTACTGAACAACCAGTGGGTCAACAAAAAATCAAAATAAAAAATATATAAAATCCTAGTATTTATGGAATATATCAAAAGCAATTCTAAGAGGAAAGTTCATAGCAATAAACAGATACCTGAAGAAATAAGAATAGCCAATTTTAACAATGCATTAAAAAATTTATACACTATAATCAAGTGGGATTTTTACCAGGTTTGCAAGGGTGGTACAATATCTACAAAACAATTATGATTCATTACATCAACAAAACCAAGGATAAAAATTATATGGTCATCTCAATAGATGCAGAAAAGGCATTGGACAAAATTCAACATCCATTTATGATAAAAACTCTTGACAAAGGCCATATATAACAGCCCACAGCTAATATTATACTCAATGGTAAAAGATGAAAGGTTTTCCTCTAAGATCAGGAGCAAGATGAAAATGTGCACTCTCACCACCATTATTCAATATAGTATTGGAAGTCCTAAGCACAGCAATTAGACAAGAAAAAGAAGTAAAAGGCACTCAAATTAGTAAGAAAGAAGTAAAATTGTCACTATTTGCAGATAACATGATAGTGTATATAGAAAACCCTGAAGAATCCACAAAAAAAAAAAACTAATACAATTAATAGAAGAGTTCAGTAGAGTTGCAGGATATAAAATCAATGCACAGAAATCTGTTGTGTTTCAATACACTAATAACATGAACAGAAGGAGAAATTAAGAAAACAATCTCATTTACAATTACATCAAAAAGAATAAAATACCTAGGAATAACTTTAACCAAGGAGGTGAAATACATGTAGTCTGAAAACTATAAAACACTGAAAAAAGGAATTGAAGGCACAAATAAATGGAAGGATATATGGTACTCATGGATTGGAAGAATTAATATTGTTAAAATGATAATAGTATCCAAAGTAATGTATATATTCAATGCAATCCCTATCAAAATGGTATTCTTCTAACAATCAGAGCAAATAACTGTCTGATTTATATGGAATCATAAAAGACCTCAAATATTAAGGCAATCTTGAGAAGAAAAAAAAAAGTTGGAGGCATCACACTCCCTAGAGGGCATTATGCTAAGTGTAATAAGTCAGACAGAGAAAGACAAATATCATATAGTTTTAATTATATGTGTGATCCAAAAAACAAAACAACAGATTCATAGAAACATAGATCAAACTAGTTCACCAGAAGGGATGGCGTAGGGTCAACCCTATTCTCAGATCCCTATATGTAAAAGGTAGTTCACCTGCAAGATTCGGCCCACAGGGAGGGCCAGTGGGCAGTCCAGTCCACTTTCCAGTTTTATTGAAAGCCTCTCTCCCCACTCTCAGCTTGAGAGCTTTTCTTGAACAAGCAGGAAAAAACTGGCTTGGCCACCTCATGTGTATTTTCAAATCTTCATTTTCTCATCCCTAAACTTTTTGCTGTTAAACTTAGGAGAAAAGAATTTTCTCTTTTAGTTTCCTTCTTGGTCTATTTTTTAAAACTCCTCCTACTGTAGTGGAGACTGTATTTCAAAGAATGAGTGCGAGACAGAGTATTCTTCACCCCACCCTGTAACTCATTAATACTTCCAGTTTTCCACTTTTTTCTTTCCAAAAAATAGCACTAGCCTATAGCTGCTGTTCTGTAATTTGTTTTATCTCCTAAAATAGCAAGAATTTCTTATCATATAATACATATACACCTGTATTTTCCCTTTAATATCTTTACTGAAATTCACTGAGTGAAGACCACTACATTGGAAATACCTAACTATCCAACAAGGACATTTAAGGTTACTTCCAGTATTTCTTTATGATAAATAATACCCAGAACATACTGTAGCAAATCTTTGCACATTTGCACACATAGTCCCTGAGAATGGAATTGCCAGAGAAGAGCATATGCACATGAGGGCTTCTTTATGCAAATAGTCAAAATTGCCAGAAAGGATCAACAAATTTACAACTGAATCTGCAGTCTGGTGAGCGTCCATTTCCCTCCACTCCCTCTAACACTGGGTGTTACGAGTAACTCCTAAAGAATATGATGCTATTAGGTATGAATCTGTTAAGAAGGAAATCCTGCTGCTAGGAGAACATTTAATAGTATTATACCAGGAACATGATTCCCCTCTGTATATACAGGAGATTGGTTTTCACTGACTCCAAAAAGGAAGTTAATCTTTCTACTCAAAGTGCTTTAAAATCCCTCCCATCAACACAGCACCCAGAGTACCCTGTCAGATGAGAATCCTGAAACACAACACGCTACCAATAATAAAAGGCAATTATTATACTTTGAAAAACCAACAACTCAGGAAAAAATGGAAAAATTGTTAGAAACATACAACTTACCAGGACTGAATCAGGGAGAAATAGAAAATCTGAACAGACCAATTACCATTAAAAAAATTGAACAAGTAATCAAAAATCTCCCAGGGAAGAAAAGCCGGAGGACCAGAGGCTTCACCTGTGAATTTTACCAGACATTTAAAGAATTAACACCATTCATATCCAAACTTTTCTAAAAAATTTGAAGGGGAGAGAATACTCGGATTAACTTTATGAGGCCAGCATTATCCTGATAACACTGGGTAAGGACACTACTAGCAAACTACAGGCTCACAATCCTGATAAATACAGATGCAAAAATTCTCAACAAACTACTAGCAAATTGAAATCAGCAGCACATTAAAAAGACCATTCACCACAATCAAGTGGGACTAGTCCCTGGGAATGCAAGGATAGGGTAACATCTGCAAATCGGTCAGTGTGCCATATCACATTAATAGAATTAAAGAAAAGAATCATTTTTTTGATCATCTCAATAAATACAGGAAAAAAATGGCAAAATTCAACACCTGTTCATGTAAAAACACTTAAATTAATTAGGCATAGAAGGAGCATATCTCAATATAATAAAAGCCTATATGACAAGCCCACAGCTACCATTATTCTCAGTGGTGAAGGGCTGAAAGCTTTTCCTCTAACATAAAAAGCCAAGGATGCCCACTCTCACTGCTCCTATTCAACATAGTCCTGGAAGTCCTAGTTAGAGCAATCAAGCAAGAAGAAGAAATAAAGACATCAAAATTGGAAAGAAGTAGGAACATTGTTTCTATTTGCAGATTTCATGATCTTGTATATAGAAATTCCTAAAGACATCCAAAAAATTGTTAATACTAATTAATAAATTCAATAAAGCTGCAAAAAACAAAATTAACATACACAATCAGTAGCACTTTTAGACACTAATAAATTTTCTAAGAAATAAAAAATTAATCCTATTTACAATAGCATCAAAGCAATAAAATACTTAGGAATAAATTTACCCAGGGAAATAAAAGATCTCTACTCTGAAAACTATGAGGCATTGATGAAAGAAACTGAAATAGACACAAATAAATAGAAAGGTATCCAATATTAATGGATTATAAGAATATGTTAAATATCAATACTATCAAAGATATTTGCACCCCTATGTATCAAAAGCTACCTATATAGTTAATGCCACCCCTATTAAGATTCTAATGGCATTTTTTACGGAAATAGAAAAAATATTCCGAAAACTTATATAGCAGCACAAAAGAGCCCACATAGAAAAAGAAATCCTGAGAAAGGAGAACAAAGCAGAAGAGATCAAACTTCCTGGTTCAAATTATACTATGAAGCTATAGGAACCAAAATATTATGGTACTGGCATAAATACAAACAAAACAACCTAAGAGAACAAAAATAAAGATCTCAGAAATAAACCCATGCTTATATGATTAATTAATATGTGGCAAAGGAGGCAAGAATATACAATAGGGAAAACAGTTTCTTGAACAAATGGTGTTGGGAAAACTAGATAGATGCAAAAAAAAAAAAAGAAATAGAAAAAGAAAAGAAAAAAGAAAGAAAGAAAAGAAATTAGACCACTTCCTTATGTCATATAAAAAATAATCTCAGAGGAGAGAAGGTGGCAGCACGGTAAGAGGATGCACATCCCTCTTCCCCCTTCACACAGGTGAAAAACCTGGCCGATTTACAGTGGAGCACAGCAAACAGACACCAGAAACACAGCATATTTGAAAACAGGAGATCGAAAATTGCAGTGGATATTGAAAAACCAGATGGTAAGGAGAGTACTGCAGCAGCGTGGAGACCAGGGCAGGGGCTGAGATCCCGGGCCAGTGCTGGCCATAAGACTCCAGGGAGGGAGGGAGCCAGGTCAACCGCTCCCTCATCAGCCAAACAAGGTCTTGGCAGCCCCGGTATAAACCTGGTTGCTTGAAATCTCACAGAGAGGAGTTAAGATCTCATAGCCCTGGGAGGACTGCATGTGGGAGCTCGCGCAACTGTCTGCACCCATGCGCCATTGGGAACAGCTGCACGGGGGTCCATTGGCACCAGCGCGCCAACCGGGGGACCCGTGCTGCAGTTGCTTGGCGCTACAGTCTCTTGGCACCCATGCGCCATCAGGAACCTGTGTGGACGGCTGGGAGATCTTAGACACCTGTATGCAACCTGCTTGGGGGTTGATTTGTGCTTGCAGGACATTCGGCACCTGTGCATGGAACGCTGAAAGATCATTAGCATGTGCGAGCACCACAGCAGTAGGCGCGCCTCAGAAGATACACCTGAGGCCCTGTGCAGAGAGGCCCCCGGCTAGCTCTGAGGACAGTGGGCCAAAGATAACTGAGTGCTGAACAGGGAGAAAAACAGTATAGTCACCCCTTGGCCACTGCAGTCAGCAAGGCCAGAAAAACTAGCTTGGCAAGATTGATAACAGCAAGAGTTGGTGTTTTTGGTGGTTTTTGTTTGTTTGTTTGTTGGTTTTTTGTTTTTTCTCTTTTTTATTATTAATTTTCCATCTTTTTTACCCCTCAACTCCTTTTGCTTCTCGTTACTTCTTTCTTGTTTTATTCCTTCTTCCTTTCTTTCCAAGCTTATCTCTTCTTCCTTTCTCTTTTTTCTTTTCTTTTTCATTCTGCTTTTCTTTATTCTCTTTTCATTTTTTTATTTTCTTTTTCTTTTTTTCTTCCTCTTTTCCTTTTTAAACACCTATGAGTGAGACAAAAACAAAACAAAACAAAAAAACCCTGGAACTGTGGAAAGACCAGAGTTGGTCCCAAAGAGGGGGCATTTCAACAGCTGAGACACTGGAAGCTGTGAAAACCAGGATACCCAAAGGGGAAAGCACCACTGAATCTCACAGGCATTCTACCACAGAAGTTCACACCATAAACCCAGGGAACCAGAACAAATCAATTTAAGAAACTGAGGCTAACAAGAAGAGCCTCACAAACAATGGGAAGACATAGAAACAATGCCGAAATGAAAGAAAAGGAGGAGTCCCCAGAAAGAATGCTAAATGAAATGGCAGCAACTCAACTATCAGATTTTGAGTTCAAAGCAATGGTTGTCAGGAAGCTCCAAGAGCTCTCAAGGAGCTACCAGAAACTACAGGGAAGCTACAATGAACTCACTGCAAACTATATCAACGTGTGAAAGGAAATAGAAACTACCAACAGGGGCCAAGAGGAAATGAAAAATACAATTTCTGAACTAAAGAACATAGTGGAAGGAATGAAAAGCAGAATTGAGGAAGCAGAAGATCAGATCAGCGAGTTGGAGGACCAAGTAGAAAAAAACATCCATAAAGAGCAAGAAAAGGAAAAGAGGCTCAGAAAGAATGAAGAGGGATTAAGAGAAATACAAGACAATATGAAACATAATAATATCCATATAATAGGGATACCAGAGGGAGAAGAAGAAGAGCAAGGGATAGAAAACCTATTTGAAAAAGTAATGATGGAAAACTTCCCTAATTTGATGAGAGAAAAAGTCACACAAATCCAGGAATCACAGAGAGTCCCAATCAAGAGGAACCCAAAGAGGCCCACTTCAAGACACATCGTCATTAAAAGGGCAAAATTCCAAGAGAAAGAGAGAATCTTAAAGGCAGCAAAGGACAAAAAGGAAGTAACATACAAGGGAGCCCCGATAAGGTTAGCATCCAACTTCTCAGTGGAAACACTCCAAGCCAGAAGAGAATGGCAAGAGATATTCCAAGTAATGAGAACCAAAGGCCTGCGACCAAGACTACTTTACCCAGCAAGGCTTTCAATCAAGATAGAAGGCCAAATAAAGAGCTTCCCAGACAAAAGAAGTCTAAAAGAATACACCTCTACCAAGCCAGCTCTGCAAGAGATACTAAAGGGCCTGCTTTAAGGAAAGGGAGGAAAGGAGAAAGAGAGAGAGAGGAACACAGGTACAAAAATGGCAATGAATAAG